>CM072519.1:59326535-59344035 GCA_036898135.1 Oncomelania hupensis
TTGTATAACGTTGATAATTTTCGTTAGTCGATAATATTGGAGAATTCTCTAGATCTGCTTGTTTACTATCGATCGAAGTTTCGGGATATTTGAGAACATTCTTTTGACAGAAAAAAAGGTTGTATGACGTAAAATAGTGATGATGAAATTAATTCTGATTGGTTGAGGTGTGTCACGTTGGGGGGGGGGGGGGTTTCTCGCTCTTTCTGGAGTTTAGAGAGACTGTATATATATATATATAGTGCCGCACTGTTTCAAAAGTGGGCTGTTGATAGTGAGTTGGAAAGTAAAAGTTGAGAGTGGAAAAGCGATTGAGCGATTGTATGCAGTTGTTGATGTGTGCTGAATAAAAGTGGAAAACTTCATACGACGACTCCTGACTTGTTGATGAGTGAGCAGGCTGCGTGGATAATCGAATCCGAACTTACACTCATCAGGAGAATTCACGCATTGGGGCTGAATCTACTACTGATAAAAAACTCTAACGTCAAACGAGTGTAACAGAGTGACAAATATATACACGCCACCCCACCCACCTCCACCCCACTCCCACCCTCTCAAACAAATACTAAAAAAACAAAAAAAAAACAAAAAAAAAAACATCCAAATGATTTCGTACTAGCATTGCTATTCTTTCACCACTTCTATTCACCATCACTATTCCAAAGTCGTTTTTCTAGCACATCCCCTTATCTTAACCGTAGAAGTTTCAAAACTACAATAAAATGAAGAGCAATAGGGGGAGCAAATTGTCTAATCACGACCGTTATTATTTACACCACCGACAATCAACTTTAAGTCTGCTGCCTAAAAAAAGTAACCAAAAATACTCTCTCTCTCTCTCTCTCTCTCTCTCTCTCTCTCTCTTATTTTAAAAGGGTGAAATCAATGGGTCATAACTGTAGGGGCTGAATTTTAGATGTGGTTCCACTCCCGACGGAGCGGGCGCCGTTCAAAGCACACACACACACACACGCACACACACACACACCTACACCCACACCCACACCCACCACACCCACACCCACCACACCCACACACACACCATACACAAACACACACACACTCTCTCTCTCTCTCTTTTACCCACCACATACACGCACGAAAGATACCAAAATTCATGTAGCAGTGTCAACCTGGTTTTGCTCCCGCTAACAATTCATTTACCTAAACATTTGTGTTCTACTCTATACAGAACATAAGCAAAATATTAAGAAATACAGGATTGTTTCCATAAATGTGATGAAGGAGCAGACCTGTACCCACCCTCAACCCCCAAGACTATTTAAAACAAACACACACACACACACACACACCCGCGCCCCCACACACAAACATATACACACACACGCGCACCCCCCCCCCCCCCCCACTACACACACACATTTACTAACACATTTGGCAGTGTGAACAATCGACAGTGGCCCGCAATATGACCGCGTTGCCGTGCTGTGTAGGTTCACGTACTTGAGTGCACACGGCTCGTGTAAAAGAGTACATGTGGCCCCCGGTCTGGAATCAACTCCGATGATATCTCTTCCTCGATACAGCCCAAAATACCCTTCGCCAATTTATTCCCCTAATCACTATAACTGATAGGCTGGCTTCCGAATCACTGCTCGCTGGCAGCAATCTAGCGGATGGATGCAACCGTTTGCCATTTGCACACTGAGTATGTGGGGTTCATCTGAGTAATTTTAGTTCACCTCAGTGTCTTAGCTCACCTGGCTATGTCTTGAGTTCACCTGAGTTTTTTGAGGGCTCTCCTGCGTCACGTGAGTTTTGGGGGCTCTCTCCTGCGTCACTTTATCTGAGTTTCTTAGGCTCATTTGCGTAACTTTGAGTTCACCGGAGTTTCTTGAGTTCATCTGAATACAACGTGTTACGTTTTAGATGAAACGGCTCAAAATATCAACTGAGACACATAGGTCTCTTCTGTAGGCAGAATGAGAAGGTATGGCTTATTAGCCGCACGAAATTCCACCCCCAATCCATCCCCCTTCATCCCACCCCCATGGTATAAACATTAATGCCCTATTGAACCACATCAAGCACTTTTAACTGAGCGATAAGCATGCTTTAACCTCAGTGCAGCCCTTAGCCTGGGTGGCGCCTTGGAATGGTTGTTTGGGCACACGCGAGATTTGTTTCGTTAAGCAACTCCAAACGGGCTTAGCACTTGGATGGGTGAGCAAACTTGGAAGGTTATCACCAAACGCATTGCGACAATATTTAAAAAAAAAAAAGCAAATATTTATTTTTTAAAAATGATTAGAACTCCTATGCAGACCTGGAAAAGCGTTTTATATTTGCGGCAATGGAAGATTATGGACAACAGTTAGAAATCATAAGATATCTGTAAAGCTAAAAGCACTGGTTGCGTTCAGATCCCACATACTAGAGTAAGTTTAGTAACACACACGCGGTAAGCAGGGTTGTGTATTGTTGCCTATGCTATTGTACAAGTACGCGGGCCTGATTTTAAAAGATTTTAATATGCTAAATCCTTTAATCTTCCATTTTCAATATTTAACTGAATGTCCATAATTACATACACGTATACAGTAATTGGTTCAGACTTGGTAGCAACAGATTCGCTATGGAGCTCAATCATAATACCATCTGTTCCATATTCAATTCTCTCAGATCCATTAAGTTCGTTTATTGAAGATCATTCTAAAGTCTATCCACAAAGCGAAATTATTTACAATATTTCCAGTCTTGTAAATGGAGGTCTTTAGAAATGAAATCACTGAATCAGTCCTTAAACTGCTCCTGATTTGGCTCGGAAGAGTCCGCTAAACCTAAAGCAATAATCATGTAATACAATGTAGTCTTTAAAAGATCCCCACATAAAAGTTTCCTTATCTCATCAAACTGCTGAAAAAACAGCATTCCATTCATGAATAATTGATTAGGCTTGTACTGTTTACTCCAATGAAAATGTGTGTGGCAGCTGGCTGTGAGTATATGTGTGTTATATTTATATATTTATTCATTTATTTATTTACTTTTAAGCATGTGGGTGAGTGTTTGTGGAAGGGAGGGGTGATTAGTCCATACATATATTTTACCTTTATCTGCCTGTTTCATTTGTATGAATATTTATTACATTACATTACATGGTTATTGCTTTAGGTCTAGCGGACTCTTCCGAGCCAAATCAGGACCAGGGAAGTGAAAGAGGACTCACCCCTGATCCCTATAAAAGATCTGCCAAAACAATCAGTGGTAACACTAAAGGCAATCTACCAGCCGGTCACTTTACAATAAAGACATCCCACGCAGGGGAGGCTGAGGCTATACTCTAATTTATCGAACCCCCGTTTACGAAAACAAAATAGAATACAAACATTATTATACAATATCAACAAAACAAATACATTCAAAATGCCTACATTGCCAAATAATAACATCATAGGAAGCCCCAGTGACCATTTGGCAGAAAGCGTCCAATATTCCCAAGCTGATCCAACAGACCTCATACACAAATGAGGAGTATTGTCCCGAAAGAGTTTTCAAGAAAAAAGGTAGGTGACTGGTCTAGCAACGAAGAAGATAGTATAATAGATTGATAGAACAGAGTAGGATTGAGAAAGAACAAAGGAGAAAGACAGCGACAGTGGGAATTTAAAGCACTAAATTTCCAGAAAGTGTGAATACTATTTATACTGAAACCCCTGGCACCTCCACGGTGGGGGTTGAATATTTGTTAATAATAATGTTCACACTAGTTCTAGATATAATTATAGCATTCATTATACTATTTTTGAATTTGTTTTCCAGGTTATTATTATTATTATTATTATTAGTAGTAGTAGTAGTAGTAGTAGTAGTAGTAGTAGTAGTAGTAGTAGTAGTAGTAGTAGTAGTAGTAGTAGTAGGGACAGATGTAGGCCGTGAAGCCTTTCTGAACGTCCCATCTTTTATATTTATTTACAATGGTCTGCCTTGCATGCAATTTGCCTACATATTAATCATAGCTGTAAAATAAGTCTATAAATTTTGGAATTGCATCCAACTGGTTTTTGAACTGATTAGTAGTTTTAGCACTCTTTAAAGACATTGGAAGGTCATTCCAATGTCTTAACAGTTCTATATGAAAAAGAGAATTTCCTAATATTAGTGTTACAGTGTCTAACAAAGATTTTGCCTTCAGATAAGCGTGTCGTATTACTATGAGGATTAGCAAAAAGTCATTCCATTCTAAGTCATCAATGTTATTATAAATTTTGAATACTTGTATTAGGTCACCTCGTAATCTCCTACCAGACAGTGAATGTAAACCAAGGAATAAAAGTCGCTCTTTTTAAGGACATTTTTCTACAGTCTATAAGTAACTTTGTTGCCCTTCTTTGAACTTTCTCTATAGCAATAGACTGCCGTTTAAGTTTAGGATACCATACAGAATTTGCATATTCCAGATGGGGCCTCACCAAAGCCTTATACAACATACAAAATGATTCTTTATTGATAAATTTGAAAGTTCTTTTAATTAGTCCAATCATTTTATTTGCTTTGTTTATGCTGTTCTGAATATGAGTGTCAAAATTTAAGGACATATTAAAAGTTACTCCAAGGTCTTTTTCTTCTTCACATGATTGTAACGGTTTGTCTAAACCGCTAACACCCATCTTATACTCATGCCCAGGATTTCTTCGACCTACATGCAAAACCTTACATTTTTCAACGTTAAAAAATAAATTCCACATCTCAGTCCATTTTTGTAGTTTATCTAGATCCTGTTGTAAAAGTTTAGAATTATTCACTATATTGTATATCTTTGTATCATCAGCAAATAATTTACAAGGGCTAGCAATACCATCTGGTAGGTCATTAATAAAAATAGTGAATAAAACGGGTCCAAGAACACTGCCCTGAGGAATTCCGCTAACAACCTCCAATTTATCAGACAGTGCATCTCCCACTTTAACAGTTTGAATTCTATCTGAAAGAAATTCCCTAATCCAAGACACAACATTTCCATTAATACCGTAAGCTTCTAATTTTCTTAAAAGGCGTTCATGGGGTACATTATCAAATGCTTTACGGAAGTCTAAATAAATAATGTCCACAGGGTTCCTGCTGTCCATGTATGATGTAATATCCTCCATAACTTGAAGTAGCTCTGTAACGCATGATCTTTTTTTTCTAAAACCATGCTGACATTTCGCATACAAGTTATTATCAGTAAAGAAATTAACTAATTCGTCTCTAATTAATGACTCTAAAACTTTACAAGATATACATGTAAGACTAACAGGACGATAGTTCCCTGGGTCAGAGCGTGTACCTTTTTTAAATATGGCAGTAACTTCAGCGGTCTTCCAATCCTTCGGTAACTGACCAGTCTCTAGTGATAAATTAAACAAATTACAAAGTGGTACAGCCAATTCTTTGCATAATTCTTTTAAAACTCTTGTCAGTAGTAGTAGTAGTAGTATGATTATTATTATTATTATTATTATTATTATTATTATTATTATTATTATTATTATTATTATTATTACTATTATTATTATTATTATTATTATTATTATTATTATTATTATTATTATTATTATTATTATTACTTAATTTATAACTTTATTTATTTATTTTAAGTAATAGGTCAATTTGATTCTCAAAGTTAATTGTTAATGGTTGTCAGTACTCTCTCTCCCCTCCCTCATCTCTCTCTCCTTCTTTTTCTTCTTTTCTGTGTATGGTTATGAGTGTCTTTTGTAGGTGTGAACTTTTATCAGTATTTAACATTATTTTTTCCATTTTTTTAAAATAATTTTTTTTATTAATGTTTTTTTTTTTTTGTTTTTATTTACATTAATTGTATTTTGTCAGTTGTTTGACTATAGTGAGCTTGTCTTCAGTTACGATATAAAAGTTACAAGAAGGTTTGTAACAGTCTATGGTTTTACTTGAAACAGATTTTAATAAATCAAAAATTCGCAGCTCAACACAAGTGTTTGTTGCTTTTATCTCTTCACAACGAAAGAAAAAAAAACAGAAAGAAAGACAGCACAAAAAGAGAGAAAGACTGCAAGAAGAAAGAGGAGGAGGACGTAGACGAAACTACGTCATATCCTCTGATACTCTGATGCTGTTCCTGGCGCAGCAAACGGAAAGGATCGGGGGGTGGTGTGAATAGGTGTGGTATCCTTGGTTACGCCGACTACACGAAGCCCTTTGAGCTACATACCGACGCCTCGCGAACGGCACTTGGGGCTGTGTTGTACCAGGAAAGCGGAGGACTCAAGCGCGTGATAGCCTACGCCAGCAGAGCTTTGGGGAAGGCCGAACGCAACTACCCGGCACACAAGCTTGAATTTCTCGCGCTGAAGTGGGCCGTCACTGATAAGTTCAAGGACTATTTGTACGGGTCGAAGTTTACCGTCTTCACCGACAACAACCCGTTGACGTATGTCCTGTCCACGGCGAAGCTTGATGCCACGGGACATCGATGGCTGGCAGCGTTGGCGGCATTTGACTTCTCGATCAAGTACAAGCCCAGACACCACCTTTCCCATCTAAACATCAACCCTCAAGATACCAAGGTGGACAGAGATACACCGATCGTCCAGGTATCCCCGCGACGCAACCGCAACGGCAACAACCACCGCAACAGCAACCCGTAGCTGCAGGGAGTCAAGGCCATCCGAGACAACGTGGACCCGTGCAGTGTTGGCGCTGTTTGGAGTATGGACACGTGAGATCTGGCTGTCGCGTCAACATTGATCACCTACGACGCCAGGATTTTTAGACCGGACTTGTGCAAAGGGGCAGACGCAAGTCCAAAACAAGAGACCCCATATTTCCCAACAAATGACACCCGATGATGACGTTTGTACCGCCCAGCTTATTGGCAACACCAACGAAGCGGCCATTGAGATTGAGGGCATCAAGACACCAGCTTTGTTGGACACTGGCTCTTCAGTCTCAACGGTCAGTGAGGCTTTTTACCATGAACACCTGAAGCACCTGGACTTGAACCAGCTCCAGCAGCTACTGAAAGTGGAGTGTTCGAACGGCCAGAGTTTACCGTACCTGGGCTACATCAAGGCCGATGTTGTCATCCCCGAGCTTGGCCAGACGACCCCCCAACAGTGCCTCTTCCTGGTGGTACCGAACACCGACTACAGCACCTCTGTTCCGGTACTACTTGGAACGAATTTCCTGACGCCGTTGCTGAGCAACTGCAGCCAACGACTAGGCGTGAGATGCCTACAGCTGATCGCACCTCACTCCTCCTGGTTCTTAGCCTTGAGATGCGTGGCCCTTCGGGAGAAGCAACTGGCAAGACACAACAACAGGATTGCTGTTGTCAGATCTGCCGAGCCTCAGCGCGTCATCATCAGACCTAACGACACTGTTACCATGAGAGGTTACCTCGACAAGACGCAGCCCTATCACCAGACCTGCGCCATCCTGCAGCCTCACACGCAAGCGAATGAAGATTTAGACCTCAACCCTAGCCTGATCAGCTACCACTACAACAGCTTGGCTCCAGTAGAAGTGACGCTGTCAAATCTTTCGACACACACAGTGAGTCTGGACCCCAAGACGATCCTGTGTGAAGTCCAGCCCGTGACTATCACATCACTGGACGCCATGCCTGAAACAGAGGGAGATTCCATCTGGTCGCAACTCCCCAAATTTGACGAAGACATTCTCTCTCCTCAGCAGCTTGCGCAAGGGAAGAACGTAGTCCGAGACTTCGATGACATTTTCTCCAGGAACGACGAAGACGTTGGACTTTACTCCAGAGTACGGCATCGGATCGATCTGTACAACTCCGAACCATTCAAAGAGCGACACCGGATGATACCGCCATCCATGCTTGATGAGGTGAGGTCCCACCTGCATCTCCTTCTCGCCAGCGGTGTGATCAGGAAGTCGGCCAGCCCTTGGTCTTCGAACATAGTTCTTTCGAGAAGAAAGGATGGTCGACTGCGTCTCTGCACAGACTTCCGGCAACTCAACTCCAGAACTGTGAAGGATGCCTACGCCTTACCTCGCTTGGAAGAGATCCTGGACTGTCTGTCGGGCTCCCAGTATTTCAGCGTGCTCGACATGAAGTCTGGGTACTACCAAGTGGAGATAGAAGAGAGCCACAAAGAGAGAACAGCGTTCACCGTAGGTCCACTTGGCTTCTTCGAGTATAATAGGCTACCATTTGGCCTCACGAACAGCCCTGCGACGTACCAGAGGATGATGGAAGAAATCTTAGGTGACTACCACCTGAAGATCTGCTTGATCTACCTGGATGACATCATTATCTTCTCGCGCACCTTCGAAGAACACGTCGAGAGGTTGCAGAAAGTGTTCCAGCGTATTCGAGAGGCCGGCTTGAAACTGAACCCCAAGAAGTGCTACCTCTTCCGGGAACGAGTCGTCTACGTTGGGCACACCGTTTCGCGAGACGGCGTTGGCACAGATCCATCCAAGACTGAGGCGATTAGAAGTTGGCCTACCCCGAAGACACCTGAAGACGTTCGACGCTTCTTGGGCTTCACCGGGTACTACAGGAAGTTCGTGAAGGACTTCGCCAAGATCGCCGCACCGCTCACCGTCCTTATGCCAACGCCGGCAAAGAAACAACGCGGAAGGAAGCCCAAGCATCAGCAGATCCAGTGGACTTGGGGCGAGGAACAGAACCAGGCGTTCGAGCGACTGAAGATGGCTTTGTCCACACCGCCGATCCTTGGTTACGCCGACTACACGAAGCCCTTTGAGCTACATACCGACGCCTCGCGAACGGCACTTGGGGCTGTGTTGTACCAGGAAAGCGGAGGACTCAAGCGCGTGATAGCCTACGCCAGCAGAGCTTTGGGGAAGGCCGAACGCAACTACCCGGCACACAAGCTTGAATTTCTCGCGCTGAAGTGGGCCGTCACTGATAAGTTCAAGGACTATTTGTACGGGTCGAAGTTTACCGTCTTCACCGACAACAACCCGTTGACGTATGTCCTGTCCACGGCGAAGCTTGATGCCACGGGACATCGATGGCTGGCAGCGTTGGCGGCATTTGACTTCTCGATCAAGTACAAGCCCGGACACCAGAACACAGATGCCGACATCCTTTCTCGACTTCCGCACAGCCCTGAGATGCCAAACGAAGAAGAGATTGCGGCCGAGTCGGTGCACACCATCTGTGGAGCGACGACTTGTCCGGCGATCGAGACCCTGAGCTTGTCTGCTGCTGCCGTCGACGTCCTAGCCGATCCCGACGAGAGAGACATCGCTGATTTCTCTGTCATTGACTGGAGGAGAGCACAGAACAGCGACCCCGTCCTAGGCATGTGGATGACCTTCGTACGCCACAAGAGACGTCCACGCAGTCACGACTTTCCAAGTACCCCAGAACACTTCGCCATGTGCAAGAATTTTGACAGTTTCCGCTTTCAGCGAGGTGTTCTCTACAAGGAAGTCACCGAAGACGGCGAGAAAACGACGCAGCTTGTACTCCCTTCAGCCTTTGTCAAGCGCGCCCTTCAAGGTCTCCATGACGACGTGGGACATCCTGGTCGAGAAAGAACCATGGCGCTGGTCAGAGAACGCTTCTGGTGGCCTGGTATGGCGAAGCAAGTGGAGACCTGGTGCAAGCAGTGCCATCGTTGCTTGAGAAGGAAGCCTGCCACGAACACAGCGCCGCTTGTCAGCATCACCACCACGCAGCCGTTGGAGTTGGTCTGCATGGATTACCTGACAGTGGAGACTTCGACCGGCGGATTCCAGCACATGCTTGTGATCACCGACCACTTCACACGCTACGCACAAGCGATCCCTACCAGGAACCAGACAGCCCGAGCTACAGCTGAAGCTCTCTTCAACAACTTCGTTGTCCACTACGGATTTCCGAAGAGGCTTCACTCGGACCAAGGTGCGAACTTTGAAAGCAAAGTTATCCAGGAGCTTTGCAGTGTCGCCAGCATAGAGAAGTCCCGCACCACTCCCTACCATCCCATGGGCAACGGAATGACAGAACGGTTCAACCGCACGCTGTTGTCCATGCTTGGGACCCTGGAACCGGAGAAGAAGACTCACTGGCACAAGCACGTGGCATCGCTGGTCCATGCGTACAACTGCACCAGGCATGACAGCACCGGCTTTTCCCCGTACTACCTGATGTTCGGACGCCAGCCACGCTTGCCAGTTGATCTCGTATTTGGACTGAATCGAACACCCGATTCCGGGGACCAGACTGTTTATGCTCAGGAACTGAAGAAAAGATTGCAAGCGGCGTACAGAATCGCCACGAATGCAGCCGACGATGCACGCCGAAGACAGAAGACTTCCTACGACCTGAGAACCAGAGGTGCAGTTCTTCAGGACGGTGACCGAGTGCTTGTCCGCATCCTGGCCTTTGACGGCAAGCACAAACTCGCCGATTGTTGGCAAGAAGAGGTTTACATCGTCGAGGAACAACCCAACCCAGACATCCCTGTGTATGTTGTGGCACAGGAGAGTGACAGGAAGACCAGAAAGACACTCCACCGGAACCATCTTCTGCCCATTGGAAGTGTTCCTACAGAGAGTCGAGACCTGCCTGTCGACACCGTAGCAGAGCCAGACCAACAGAGAAGACCACCACCTGTACCCCCGAGGAAGAAGAAACAGTTGGAGGAAGTTGTACGAACTCCCTCCAGAGAAGACCCAGTTCCAGCGGCAAACTGCAGTGACGACGATGATGAAGAAGTGCTGCAGATTGGCATCATCAACGAGACCGCTGCTGGACCCAGAGTTGAGGAGGAGAAAACGGTGACACTCACCGTGGAAGTTGAAGGGACCCAGCAGTCGGAGGAAGACGCAGACTTGCAGACACAGGATGACGATCCAGCGGTGTCTGTGGCTGCCAGTGACATGGAACCCGATGGTGACGACCGTCAACCCTTGGACTGTGATGGGGAGGGGAACCATGCCACTGAAGAAGAACGTGAAGTCGTTCAAGAACAACAAGAACGACAGGAGCCAAGAAGATCTGGCCGAGACCGACGTCAACCCGATCGGCTGATGTATGGGCAGTTTGCCATGACCGACCAAACCCGTGGGTCACTTGAGCGCAGTGACTTAGAACAAAGACTTGCCTTGTTGGCACAACTTGTCACTAATGGAACTATGTCGATGAATCCCAACAGTTTATTGGCAAAAGCTGTGGAATCCGTTATTCCTCGCTAAGCTCTTGTACATAACACCAGGCATTGTCATTAGAATTTTGTAAAACTTTTTTTTTTCGCATAAAATATGTTATTTTTCTCTCCTAAAATATTTCTGAATTAAATGTTGAGGACAACATTTTTGCAAGGAGGGGTGAATGTAATAGAGTGATTGTTTATGCTACATTTTGTTGTGCAATTCTTATCAAACATATAAAAGATTGATCTATACGTATCTTTTTATATTAAATTTCTTTATCCCTATTTTATCAGACATGTTTATAATTACTTTTTCTGTATAATTATATTAGTGATTAGTTTTCATTATCAAATACGGAAAATACGTGGTTTAAAATATTATTCTTAGTTTTGATTGGCTGAACTAGTCGGATATGGAAAATCATATTGACTGATTTCATTTATAATAATATAATAAGTTTTCTGTATTTTTCATAATTGTAAAGCAGAGATTATTTTTCATGAACATAATTCTGATTTTGGAAATATTATCAGAGAGGAAGTTGTCAGTCTTTTCGTAGCCTTAGTGCTCGCAGCATCTCAGTCAGTCAGCCAGTCAGTTTTGTCAGCCTGTGTGTATCATAGGGTGTGATAGCGTTGAAGTTATTTATTGTTACTTTTTCAAGTTCAAGTTTGTGTTATATTCTTTGGACCTGTTTCACACTGAATCGGTACGTTGAATATTTTCTTGTTTTTGAATATTGCATTGATTGTGAACTTGGCATTTGTTTTCTGGTTTTATATTTATATCACGTTTGTAAATATATTTCTATATCTTTTGGTGAACTCGATTTGCTTCGAAATACATTTTCGGAAATATGTAATGATTTGAAAAAAAGATTTTCATAAGTCATCATTATTCTAAAATATAATGTATTCTTTTTGTATAACATTTATCATGTTTGATATATTATCGATAATTTATTATCGTTGATGATGATGATGTATTTTCATCATGTAGTAAAACGTCGAGTTTATTCATTAAGCCATTATTTATTATAACCTTCTATAGTTTAACCCATTTAATTATTTTCTTTTTGGTATATTTTACATATAGTTTGTAATTGTGAACTCTAATTTTGAGTCACCGGAAATGACCCCGGAACTGACCTACCGGATGTTTTGATTATTACATCATATAAACATCATGTGCATTTATAGTCCTCATATATTGTTTACAATTGATTATGTTGTTTAATATTTTGTTTACTACTTTTATAAACATTTAAAGATTATAGATACCTATATTTATGAGACCCATTATTTGTTTTCAGGGTCGACTCTTTCACTATCTGGCCTCTTTCACTAAGCAATAAATTCCTTGCCGAACTTTAACCACACGCCTGGTCTTCGTGGACATATGAAACCCACTTGTGTGTGTGTGAATGACATTTCCTTTCTACCACCACACCCACACACCCAGTTTACACACACACCCGCGCCCCCACACACAAACATATACACACACACGCGCACCCCCCCCCCCCACTACACACACACATTTACTAACACATTTGGCAGTGTGAACAATCGACAGTGGCCCGCAATATGACCGCGTTGCCGTGCTGTGTAGGTTCACGTACTTGAGTGCACACGGCTCGTGTAAAAGAGTACATGTGGCCCCCGGTCTGGAATCAACTCCGATGATATCTCTTCCTCGATACAGCCCAAAATACCCTTCGCCAATTTATTCCCCTAATCACTATTAACTGATAGGCTGGCTTCCGAATCACTGCTCGCTGGCAGCAATCTAGCGGATGGATGCAACCGTTTGCCATTTGCACACTGAGTATGTGGGGTTCATCTGAGTAATTTTAGTTCACCTCAGTGTCTTAGCTCACCTGGCTATGTCTTGAGTTCACCTGAGTTTTTTGAGGGCTCTCCTGCGTCACGTGAGTTTTGGGGGCTCTCTCCTGCGTCACTTTATCTGAGTTTCTTAGGCTCATTTGCGTAACTTTGAGTTCACCGGAGTTTCTTGAGTTCATCTGAATACAACGTGTTACGTTTTAGATGAAACGGCTCAAAATATCAACTGAGACACATAGGTCTCTTCTGTAGGCAGAATGAGAAGGTATGGCTTATTAGCCGCACGAAATTCCACCCCCAATCCATCCCCCTTCATCCCACCCCCATGGTATAAACATTAATGCCCTATTGAACCACATCAAGCACTTTTAACTGAGCGATAAGCATGCTTTAACCTCAGTGCAGCCCTTAGCCTGGGTGGCGCCTTGGAATGGTTGTTTGGGCACACGCGAGATTTGTTTCGTTAAGCAACTCCAAACGGGCTTAGCACTTGGATGGGTGAGCAAACTTGGAAGGTTATCACCAAACGCATTGCGACAATATTTAAAAAAAAAAAAAAGCAAATATTTATTTTTTAAAAATGATTAGAACTCCTATGCAGACCTGGAAAAGCGTTTTATATTTGCGGCAATGGAAGATTATGGACAACAGTTAGAAATCATAAGATATCTGTAAAGCTAAAAGCACTGGTTGCGTTCAGATCCCACATACTAGAGTAAGTTTAGTAACACACACGCGGTAAGCAGGGTTGTGTATTGTTGCCTATGCTATTGTACAAGTACGCGGGCCTGATTTTAAAAGATTTTAATATGCTAAATCCTTTAATCTTCCATTTTCAATATTTAACTGAATGTCCATAATTACATACACGTATACAGTAATTGGTTCAGACTTGGTAGCAACAGATTCGCTATGGAGCTCAATCATAATACCATCTGTTCCATATTCAATTCTCTCAGATCCATTAAGTTCGTTTATTGAAGATCATTCTAAAGTCTATCCACAAAGCGAAATTATTTACAATATTTCCAGTCTTGTAAATGGAGGTCTTTAGAAATGAAATCACTGAATCAGTCCTTAAACTGCTCCTGATTTGGCTCGGAAGAGTCCGCTAAACCTAAAGCAATAATCATGTAATACAATGTAGTCTTTAAAAGATCCCCACATAAAAGTTTCCTTATCTCATCAAACTGCTGAAAAAACAGCATTCCATTCATGAATAATTGATTAGGCTTGTACTGTTTACTCCAATGAAAATGTGTGTGGCAGCTGGCTGTGAGTATATGTGTGTTATATTTATATATTTATTCATTTATTTATTTACTTTTAAGCATGTGGGTGAGTGTTTGTGGAAGGGAGGGGTGATTAGTCCATACATATATTTTACCTTTATCTGCCTGTTTCATTTGTATGAATATTTATTACATTACATTACATGGTTATTGCTTTAGGTCTAGCGGACTCTTCCGAGCCAAATCAGGACCAGGGAAGTGAAAGAGGACTCACCCCTGATCCCTATAAAAGATCTGCCAAAACAATCAGTGGTAACACTAAAGGCAATCTACCAGCCGGTCACTTTACAATAAAGACATCCCACGCAGGGGAGGCTGAGGCTATACTCTAATTTATCGAACCCCCGTTTACGAAAACAAAATAGAATACAAACATTATTATACAATATCAACAAAACAAATACATTCAAAATGCCTACATTGCCAAATAATAACATCATAGGAAGCCCCAGTGACCATTTGGCAGAAAGCGTCCAATATTCCCAAGCTGATCCAACAGACCTCATACACAAATGAGGAGTATTGTCCCGAAAGAGTTTTCAAGAAAAAAGGTAGGTGACTGGTCTAGCAACGAAGAAGATAGTATAATAGATTGATAGAACAGAGTAGGATTGAGAAAGAACAAAGGAGAAAGACAGCGACAGTGGGAATTTAAAGCACTAAATTTCCAGAAAGTGTGAATACTATTTATACTGAAACCCCTGGCACCTCCACGGTGGGGGTTGAATATTTGTTAATAATAATGTTCACACTAGTTCTAGATATAATTATAGCATTCATTATACTATTTTTGAATTTGTTTTCCAGGTTATTATTATTATTATTATTAGTAGTAGTAGTAGTAGTAGTAGTAGTAGTAGTAGTAGTAGTAGTAGTAGTAGTAGTAGTAGTAGTAGTAGTAGGGACAGATGTAGGCCGTGAAGCCTTTCTGAACGTCCCATCTTTTATATTTATTTACAATGGTCTGCCTTGCATGCAATTTGCCTACATATTAATCATAGCTGTAAAATAAGTCTATAAATTTTGGAATTGCATCCAACTGGTTTTTGAACTGATTAGTAGTTTTAGCACTCTTTAAAGACATTGGAAGGTCATTCCAATGTCTTACAGTTCTATATGAAAAAGAGAATTTCCTAATATTAGTGTTACAGTGTCTAACAAAGATTTTGCCTTCAGATAAGCGTGTCGTATTACTATGAGGATTAGCAAAAAAGTCATTCCATTCTAAGTCATCAATGTTATTATAAATTTTGAATACTTGTATTAGGTCACCTCGTAATCTCCTACCAGACAGTGAATGTAAACCAAGGAATAAAAGTCGCTCTTTTTAAGGACATTTTTCTACAGTCTATAAGTAACTTTGTTGCCCTTCTTTGAACTTTCTCTATAGCAATAGACTGCCGTTTAAGTTTAGGATACCATACAGAATTTGCATATTCCAGATGGGGCCTCACCAAAGCCTTATACAACATACAAAATGATTCTTTATTGATAAATTTGAAAGTTCTTTTAATTAGTCCAATCATTTTATTTGCTTTGTTTATGCTGTTCTGAATATGAGTGTCAAAATTTAAGGACATATTAAAAGTTACTCCAAGGTCTTTTTCTTCTTCACATGATTGTAACGGTTTGTCTAAACCGCTAACACCCATCTTATACTCATGCCCAGGATTTCTTCGACCTACATGCAAAACCTTACATTTTTCAACGTTAAAAAATAAATTCCACATCTCAGTCCATTTTTGTAGTTTATCTAGATCCTGTTGTAAAAGTTTAGAATTATTCACTATATTGTATATCTTTGTATCATCAGCAAATAATTTACAAGGGCTAGCAATACCATCTGGTAGGTCATTAATAAAAATAGTGAATAAAACGGGTCCAAGAACACTGCCCTGAGGAATTCCGCTAACAACCTCCAATTTATCAGACAGTGCATCTCCCACTTTAACAGTTTGAATTCTATCTGAAAGAAATTCCCTAATCCAAGACACAACATTTCCATTAATACCGTAAGCTTCTAATTTTCTTAAAAGGCGTTCATGGGGTACATTATCAAATGCTTTACGGAAGTCTAAATAAATAATGTCCACAGGGTTCCTGCTGTCCATGTATGATGTAATATCCTCCATAACTTGAAGTAGCTCTGTAACGCATGATCTTTTTTTTCTAAAACCATGCTGACATTTCGCATACAAGTTATTATCAGTAAAGAAATTAACTAATTCGTCTCTAATTAATGACTCTAAAACTTTACAAGATATACATGTAAGACTAACAGGACGATAGTTCCCTGGGTCAGAGCGTGTACCTTTTTTAAATATGGCAGTAACTTCAGCGGTCTTCCAATCCTTCGGTAACTGACCAGTCTCTAGTGATAAATTAAACAAATTACAAAGTGGTACAGCCAATTCTTTGCATAATTCTTTTAAAACTCTTGTCAGTAGTAGTAGTAGTAGTATGATTATTATTATTATTATTATTATTATTATTATTATTATTATTATTATTATTATTATTATTATTATTACTATTATTATTATTATTATTATTATTATTATTATTATTATTATTATTATTATTATTATTACTTAATTTATAACTTTATTTATTTATTTTAAGTAATAGGTCAATTTGATTCTCAAAGTTAATTGTTAATGGTTGTCAGTACTCTCTCTCCCCTCCCTCATCTCTCTCTCCTTCTTTTTCTTCTTTTCTGTGTATGGTTATGAGTGTCTTTTGTAGGTGTGAACTTTTATCAGTATTTAACATTATTTTTCCATTTTTTTAAAATAATTTTTTTTATTAATGTTTTTTTTTTTTTGTTTTTATTTACATTAATTGTATTTTGTCAGTTGTTTGACTATAGTGAGCTTGTCTTCAGTTACGATATAAAAGTTACAAGAAGGTTTGTAACAGTCTATGGTTTTACTTGAAACAGATTTTAATAAATCAAAAATTCGCAGCTCAACACAAGTGTTTGTTGCTTTTATCTCTTCACAACGAAAGAAAAAAAAACAGAAAGAAAGACAGCACAAAAAGAGAGAAAGACTGCAAGAAGAAAGAGGAGGAGGACGTAGACGAAACTACGTCATATCCTCTGATACTCTGATGCTGTTCCTGGCGCAGCAAACGGAAAGGATCGGGGGGTGGTGTGAATAGGTGTGGTAAGGGGGGTGAGAGGACCCCCTAGGGTGGGGGTGTCAATTCTGCCCCAGCATAAGTGGATTAACT
>CM072519.1:59349035-59401535 GCA_036898135.1 Oncomelania hupensis
GGCCAATTTTTGCGAGAAAAATATCAGTTACAAACGCACAGAGAATGGCACTTTTTGCCCAAAAGAAGCAAGGCAGGCAAGAAGAAGGGCCAGACTACAAGCGGATGAAACTTTAGCACAAAAAGAGGCCAGCCATATTCTACAGGTGCCTATTGACAGGATTTCAGGTAAAAATGTGTCAATTTTTAATGCCGACACTTTGCGAAAAATCACAGGCGTAGCGAACTGCATGCAAGGTATCTCCTACAAATGTTAACCAAATCACCTGAAATTTTGCACATCTTCTGTAGACATAATTTCCATGAGTATGAACTAGAATTAAGCTTATTGAATGAAAAATGGATTTTTTAGAATTTTTTAAATATACAATATTTAATTAAAAAATGCCTGTATTACTCATTCAGCATCAAAATTTTTATTTTTCAAAAAAACTCAAAGATCTTAGTTCATTCCTATCAAAATGGACTTATCTACATATGTGCCAATTTTTATTTCAGTTTGATGAATAGTTTTTGTCTAACAGTGCTTACAAAATTACCAACTTTAGCCGATTTTGCGTTTTCGCGTACTCTAATTTTTCCCACTAAATAATTTATTTAAAATTTTCTACTCAATTAATGGCAATAATTGCTTTTCTCCTGCATCTACATTCATTTTTGAGTAGCTCTGCAAAATTTCAAGTCATTTGGTCCATTAGAAGCTTCAAAACAAAATTACAAAGATAATTAACCGTATTCAAACCAGACCTAGCCCCTTAATCGGAACATTTTGAGATGTACATGAAATAATGTACGAAAATATCTTTGTCTAATGTTAAGAATAGTGTTTATAGAAAATAATATAAGTTTTTGTTAAAGATAATATTACAATGCAACAGAACATTTAGACAAGGACGACAAAAAGAGATGTCACTAAATTATTGGACATAAATTAAAGTAGTCGTCAAACTTGTCTATGCCGTTATTGAGATAGAGAGCGAAAGGTGTTTAGCCGAGATTAGACCCCAGACTAGGCTCTTTGCGGTAGGGCAAAATAAGCTGGCTAATAACGCTGTTAAGATTTTCTTGAAATATGGCGTGCAAGGAACCGACCAACGGACCGACAGAGAGACTGACATACAGACATAGGCTCATTCTGATTCCCTCCGATTATTTCAAAGTATTTCCAGATAAGTCTGGAAATAAAATAAAAATTAAAAAATTCAAGACAACATCATTTTGTAAGGTGTTACAGCAACTCCTGCTATTCATCAATCTTAATCAAACTGCAGATAACCCACTGAAATAACCACGTGTCGGAGCTGCGAAAGTTTTGTGTAGTCAACATGTTCCATCTCTCGGCTGGCTCGATGTAAGAAAATTTCATTATCTTATTTGTTTTTGGTATTCCCAGAACTGAAAATACTTTGAAATAATCGGGGGAGGGTAAGAGAGATGGGAGGTGAGGGGAATTCAAAACGAGCCACATGTGGGCTGTCGGTCGGTTTGTCTGTCGGTCCGTTGGACGGCACATCTCGAGAACCACTGAACGGAAGTTTTACCAAAACATCCTACGAACATTCCTTTCCCAAAGGTCAAGGTTATTGTGCTTCACAATTTTCTAAAAACGTCCCGCACTTTAAAAAAAAAAAATTGGCTAGGCCGATTTTTATTTTTATTATTTATTTTCTTTTGTTTATTTGTTTCTTGAAGATAGTTCAGATAGTGGCCCATCATTCCATGTTTTCCTTGTTGTTGTTGTTGTTGTTGTTGTTGTGGGATAAAGCCGAGTAACAACGCCGCCCAATTTTTCGGCTAGGTGTGTGAGTAGTTCGAAATACATTGGAATGGCTTACCATCTTTCTATTTTTTTTTTTTTTTTTTGTAAAGTAATCGCTATTACTACGTCAGTTCTAGGAATAGATCACAGGGCAAGCCTTATCAAACATATCGAGAAGAAAGAAAAAAAGATTGTCAGTAATAATACTTTGTTTTTTGACGGGTAGATGCGATATGAGCGACAGTTCAATTCATTTCAGTTAATTTAAAGTCTATTCCCAAATTAAGTGTTTAAGATTTTAATACAAAAATAAATAACTAACTAAAATAAATAAATAACGAAATACAAATACAATTACCGTTCAAGAACTTGTAACGATTAAACGATGCCACTTAAAGTTGAATCACCCCCTTCCCAACATCAAAAGTACATAGGTATATAATAGTTGTAATACGTTATCTTTCTGCGTACAAAAGTCATATAACAGATGCGATTTTCAGCATCAATTCATTATCAGCTAAGATGTTCTTTATATCATTATTGTGTGTGATAATAGTATCAGTATGAATTTCTGTAAATAATTTGTTCAGATGTGGACATCCTAATTTCGTAAACGGGGGTTCGATAAAATTAGAGTACAGCCTGAGTGTCTCCTGCATGGGATGCGTTCACTGTAAAGTGACCGGCTGGAGGAGTGCCTTCAGTGTTACCATTAGGGTTGTTTCGGCAGATCTTTTATACGGATTTGGGGCGAGTTCTCTTTTAACCAAGTTGTGGTCTTACTTCGGCTCTTTGTTGTCCGTGGACCATATAAACAATGAATAACTAACTGACTAACCCACGTGAACTAGTTTATCAGCCAATCCACTGCCACCTATTCCACAATGTCAAACAAACCCCTCCCACCCCCTCCGCCCCCTCCAACCTCCCACTAAAAGAGAACATGAAAAAAAGCCCTAGTTATAAGTAGTAAAAAGTACATTGTACAACGTATTTGTATTTATAAAAAACAACAACATGTAATGATGATGATGATGATGATGATGATGATGATGATGATGATGATGATGATGATCCTATCCTATCCTATCCTGTCCCATAACCCGAAGGTCGTAGGGGCACCACAGATGATCGCTTAACCAGCATACTCCATCTTTCTCTGTCCTCAGCAGCCCTCATGGCTTCGCTCAGTGTCAAACCAGTCCATTCTCGAATGTTGTCCTCCCACCTCTTTTTCGGTCTCCCCCTTCTTCTACCTCCTTGCACTGTGCCTTGCAGAATGGTCTTTGCAAGACCTGATGATCTGGTGACGTGGCCATACCATCGGAGTTTCCGTTTCTTCACCACTGTGAGCAGGTCATCGTGTTGTCCAATGGCTTGTGTGATGGTCTGTCGGACTTCGTCGTTGGTGATGTGTTGGGTATAGGAAATGCACAGAAGTCTTCTGTAGCACCTCATCTCCATGCTTTGTATTCTTCGTTGGAGATCTGCTGTGAGGGTCCATGCTTCGCAAGCATATAGGAAGATGGAGATGACCAGAGAGCGCAGCAGTCTTACTTTGGAATGTAGACTGATGGTTCTGTCTTTCCAAATGGGCTTCAACCTTGTCAGGGCAGCAGTTGTTTGTGCGATCCTGGAGATGATAATAATAATAATAATAATAATAATAATAATAATAATAATAATAATAATAATAATAATAATAATAATAATAATAATAATAATGGACATTTAAATAGCGCTATTACTTGTCTTTTTATAGACAAGCGCATAGCGCTTTACATGAAAAGAAAGAAACATAAAATAACTTACAATATTGCATTAGAAATTATACAATGAGAAAAAAAAAATAAAACCCCACACACAAATTCAAAAAATACATAAAGTTAACTTTCTGCAAACAAGTCATCACAATCACAGCAAATCCACAAGCATAGCCAAAAGCAGAACAAATATGAGCTGCGGCTAGGGTGATGATGATGATGATGATGATGATGATGATGATACTACTACTACTACTACTACTACTACTACTACTACTACTACTACTAATAATAATAATAATAATCCAGGAAGCCATCACGCACTTTTTCTTCAATCGAGCTAAAAGCGCGGCGATCAGAAAAGTTTGCTATTACAGAAGTCGCAATACAAATTAATTTTCAAGTTTGAAATTTTGATCGACTGTATCTTGTACCATTACTGAAGGGAGAGAGGAAACCGGAGTACTCGGAGAAACCCTCGGCCTCCCTTTCCCTTCTAGCTAAACAGTTCCAATTTCGCAAAGCGAGCTGCGTGGTTCGCTGTTAGGGTTAATATTTTTCGTTGGTTTGTGTCGAGTAGATGCAAGTTCAGACCTCTGGTTATGCTGTATCAGACTGCCATGCATCTAGTTTGTTATTGTTTGTGGTAGTTTATGTTTTTGTTGGTGGTGATGTTGGTGGAGGTAAATGTTGCTGTTGTTGTTGGTGGTGTTTTTTGTTGTTGTTGGTGGTGGTGGCGTTGTTGGTGGTGATATTGGAAGGTGGTTGCGGTGTTGATTTACTTGGCTGTGGTAGCCGTCGACGTCGCTGTTGTTGTTATTCTTAATAATAATAATAATAATGATAATAATAATAATAATAATAATAATAATAATAATAATAATAATAATAATAATAATAATAATAATAATAATAATAATAATAACAGGCAATTTATACAGCGCTTTCCAAAATCACAAAGCGCTTTACACAAACAAATGTAAACACAACATGCATACATTGGTCAATAACACGCAACCACATATACATCTCAACACCAAAAATAACTAACAACACTCACTCATGGCGCTTACGAAAAGGCCTCTCTAAAAAGATGCGTCTTCAAGTTCGTTTTAAAAGTCGCTAGTGAAGGACTGTGACGGACGGACCGAGGTAGCGAGTTCCAGGTCTGAACGGAGAAGAAACTGAAAGTTCTACCACCGTGTCTCACCCTGTGGTATTCTGGTCCACGGAACATCCTTTCATCTGCAGAGGAGCGGAGAGACCGAGAAGGAACATAGACAGTCAAAAGTTCGGAAAGATAGCTAGGAGCAGTTCCAGAGATGATGTGGTAGCAGAGACATGAGGTTCTTGTTGTTATTCTTGTTGTTGTTGTTGTTGTTCTCTCTCTCTCTCACTCTCTCTCTCTGATTATGGTTATTTTTGCAAACCTAATTATTTAAAAAAAATTATCATTGTACTTCCATAGCACTCTCCACTTTAAGTTGCCACAGCCGTCACTCCCCATAGGTCAAGGGAAGTAATGGAACACATGAGGATAATCACCGTTTTTCATATGTGATTGCCTCCCTTGAACTGCCGAGAACAACACTTCGGAGCCGGGATGTTAGCTGTAATGAGAGCGAGGGCTGGCATGTAGTTCCACGAAGGTGATTAATAGAGAATGAGAGAGAAAGAGAGAGTGAGGTAGGTAGAGAGAGAGAGATAGAGAGAGGGAGAGAGAGAGAGAGAGCAAGAGAGTGAGAGAGAGAGAGAGAGAGAGAGAGAGAGAGAGAGAGAGAGAGAGAGAGAGGGAGAGAGAGAGATTTAATCGTTCCATATAAAGCTTATTGAGAGACATACATCAAGGACAAACAGACCAAGATTCGAGCAGCGGGAATATTTGAATAATCATTTCCATTTCGCGTCTAGCAATTACGGGATTATCTGTGCAAGAACTCTGGCGCTATGATAGTGTGAGCGTCAATTAACAGATTATAAATCACGGGAAGGTCTGCCTAAACGATGTCACATATAATTATGCAGATGAAATGGGGACTCTCACACGCATGTCGTCCACCCTCCGGCCCTCTTCCTTCACCCACCCCTCCACTCCTCTCCACCACCTCTCGACAAAGAACTGTTATCCATCCCACGAGATTTTCTCTCTCTCTCTCTCTCTCTCTCTCTCTCTCTCTCTCTCTCTCTCTCTCTCTCTCTCTCTCTCTCTCTCTCTCTCTCTCATCTCTTTCAGTGTATCCTTCAAAGACAAAGTCAGGACTAGACACAGAAAGACAGACACAAAGACAAAGAGACATATAAGCTCACTCTAGCCAAAATGTCAGGACTGACAAGCGACCGTGTCAGCATCAGCGATGGTGACAAAGTACTACCATCACTAAAAAAACCTCGTTCCGGTTTCACACAGCTCAACTTTCAGTTACTAGCTGTGGTGTGAAACTGACACCTTTTGCACCGTATCCGTCACTTAAGCGAGGATTACAGGGATTAAAGGATTAGCGGAATTGGCGGATGAAAGTCATTTTGTTGGAGTGACAGATGTGACCTCGTATAATCACTCACCAGACGCGGCGGCAGACTGGTACCTTGGAGCTGACCTTACCGACTGTTCTTCCGCTCCCTGCTGAACATCCCACGCGCCTCATACATCACTCTGTTTTGTGTGAGATGCGTGCGCTATATAAATCCACAATAAGAAACAAATAAATATGTACAGAAGACAAAAGAATGCTAACTAATTACGACAAAACAACCAAGACAAAACTACACAGTGCACTTTCCAACGAAGCTTTTGTTCAGGTGGATAGAACACAGTAAGCTATAAACCTTTTTCTTCTTCTTCTTCTTCTTCTTCTTCTTCTTCTTCTTCTTCTTCTTCTACTCCTCCTCCTCCTCTTCTTCTTCTACTCCTCCTCCTCCTCTTCTTCTTCTTCACCCGATACACATTGGTCGAAGGCTACTAGAAGCATGCTGTAGTAGTCGCCTCAACAGGCCATAAAGCAGCACCACAGATGATCGTTTAACCAGCATACTCCATCTTTCACTGTCCTCAGCAGCCCTGATGGCTTCGCTCAGTGTCAAACCAGTCCATTCTCGAATGTTGTCCTCCCACCTCTTTTTCGGTCTCCCTCTTCTTCTACCTATATAAATAATATATTTATTTATTTATTCTTTTTTTTTAAAAAATATTAATGTTTTGTTTTGGGTGGGAGGGACTGGGAATTTAACTCATGTACATACATAAAATACAGATTTCATAGTGATGAAATTTAAAGTATTACATTGAATTGAATTGATTTAGTGTAGCAGTGACTTACCTGATCACTTAACCAGCGAACTATAGCCAAGAAGGGAGAGCTCGCCTCATTATAAATACAGAAAGTTGTTATTTGATCGTCCTTAACGCTCATGCAATAGGACGTTAAGCATCGTTTTTCGTTCGTTCGTTGCACATTTTTCTTTTGAAAAGTAAACCCGGCAAGTGTTCATTCTAAACCATCAAGATACAGGCTCTGGCGTTGGCCTGGCAGTGCATACAGTTTTGTCATTGTTTTCTTGTTTTCTTTTTCATCTCTTCTTCGGTCTTGTCTTCTTTTTCTCCTGGCTGCAAGAAAACAACAACAACAAAAGTGATTTCACACCTTTTTACCCCAATTGTTATCAGTCAAAGCTCGCAACTAATAAGCGCTTTTCCCGATCCTCAGTCCGGAGTTCCAGAAATCATGGAACGTATGAGTCCCCGCGATATAGCGGAGTTGCATTGTTGAGCGCTGCGCTTTCAGCGGTTGTGAGTTTAGCCCATCCCCCCCTCCCTCCTAACCCCACTCCCTTTATATACCCAAATGTGAATCTGACTGTGTACACTTAGCCATCGAATTATTTTTGTATCAATCTGGAGGACGTTTAATAAATTAATTAATTACAATAATAAAATTACCATCATCATTATCATCATCATCATCATCATCATCATCATCATCATCATCATCATCATCATCATCATCATCATCATCATCAGCATCAGCATCATCATCATCAGCATCATCATCATCATCATCATCACTATCATCATCATCATTATCATCATCAGCACCATAATAATAATAATAATAATAATAATAATAATAATAATAATAATAATAATAATAATAATAATAATAATAATAATAATAATAATAATAATAATAACTATTATTATTATTATTATTATTATTATTATTATTATTATTATTATTATTATTATTATTATTATTATTATAAGGACATTTAAATAGCGCTTTTTCGCCATAAAATCTCGGTACAAAAAGCAATTCTCACGTATTAACACAGCAAAAAAAGAAAATAATTAAGAAACATCAAAGAGAACAATACGAAAAACAATATGTGAGAGTGTGCGCGCGTATGATTGTGCATGATAATAAAACCAACAACAACACCTGGGTAGTAGGCGTTAAAATTTTCGGTTTATTACACTAAAACCTTCTTCAGTAAGACCCAAGGACTGCGTATGATTGTGCGTGTGTGTGTAAGTTTGTGTGTGTGTGTTTGTGTGCACGCGTGTGTGGGTGTGTGTGTGTGCGTGTGTGTGTGTACGCGTAGGTGTTTGTGTGAGAGAGAAATAGAGAGAGAGAGAGAGGGAGAGAGAAGAAGAAGAAGAAGAAGAAGAAGAAGAAGAAGAAGAAGAATTCAATTCAATTCAATTCAATTCAATTCAATTCAATTCAATTCAATTCAATTCAATTCAATTCAATTCAAGATTTATTCGCCAAGTGACATACATACAGTTATAGTATACATGACACAAAGAATGCTTAAGATCAGCGGCAGGCATGCACAATATACATAACAAACAAATAAAGCATAGATCTAGTGCGACCTATGTAACCAATGTAACCACCCATTATACTAGACAGCAGACCCACGCCTGACTAGAACACTCATGTAGAACATAGATATACAGACATCAACAAACACAACCGAATTACACATAACAAAACATGTGCATATTTAATGTACATCATCAGACACAGCAAATATACAGATGACTAAAATAGATTCGCACACAGAAGCACCCTCCCGCAATTCATGACTAATATGACTATGAATATGACGCAATAAGGAGCAGCCTAAATAATTCTTATAATTGATTTAAGTGTCTGATAGACCACGGGAAGAAGCCATTCAGTGAGCGTGTGGTTTTGCTGGGGAGGGAACGGAGTCTACGGCCTGAGGGGAGCATCTGGAAGAGCACGTGGGCGGGGTGGGACTCATCATGGATAATATGTTTGGCTCTGCGTGTGACACGTTGCGCGTGTAAAGCCTCGATGGACGGGAGGGCCCCACCAACGCATCTTGAAGCCTGGCGCACAACACGGTCTAAACGCTCTTTATCTTGGATGTTTGCGTTGGAATACCAAACAATGAAAGAAAAGGTCAGAATGCTTTCTACAGTGGCGCGGTAAAAATTGGCCATGATAGCTTGGCTAACCCGAAACTTCCTAAGCTGGCGGAGAAAGAATAGTCTCTGATGGGCCTTCTTGACTGCGCCAGTGATGTGCTTTTCCCATCCTAAATCTGAGGAAATGGTTGTGCCGAGAAACCTGAAACTGTCTACTTGTTCTACTACTTCCCCGTTGATGGACAGGGGTTGCATGTTGTTTCTGTTTTGACGGAAATCTACCACTAGTTCTTTTGTTTTGGAGACGTTTAATTCCAGATTGAATCGAATTGAATTGAATTGAATTGAATTGAATTGAATTGAATTGAGAGATGTGGATGAGTGATAAGGAGTGAGGAAGGAATGGATGGAAGAGGGGGTTGGGGGTTGGGGGTGGATCAGAGCTAGAGACCATGCGGAACAGACCATTGTTGTGGAATATGGTTAACGTGTAAAAGGAAGATGAGAAGAGATGAGTTTTTAGGTTCCGTTTGAAGGAAGAGATTGAGGGTTTTCTTGATTTGTGGGTGGGACTGTTCAAGATTATGAATAATAATGAGAAGCGAATGTGTACGACCTTCGGGTTATGGGACAGGATAGGATAGGATAGGAATGTGTACTTCAACAAACAACAACAACAACAAAATTGCTAATGTGTTTCTCATTACAGTACATTTTAAACACTTGCAGTTCTCTGCTTTATCTCAGTCAAATTTAAGAGTAGGTGAGTGTTGTTGGGTCCTCCTGCATTTCCAATTCGTCTTAAAAGAATGGCGCTGCATTACGGCTGCCACGCTTTTGCCGAGGGAAAGCAACCCTGCCTTTCGCCAGTTAGATCTATCTATGGGTGACGATTTTTTCCCGACATAGGTCACAGAAACGCCGCTAAAATCTCTCTCTCTCTCTCTCTCTCTCTCTCTCTCTCTCTCTCTCTCTCTCTCTCTCTCTCTCTTTCTCTCTCTCTCTCTCTCTCTCTCTCTCTCTCTCTCTCTCTCTCTCTCTCTCTCTCTCTCTCTCTCTCTCTCTCTCTCTCTCCCTCTCCTGTAGACAGATGCTGATCCTCTTAGTTACGACCACGCATCATGCAGGCTACAAATGTAATATTTGAACTCCCAGATTGCATGTACAGCACAAGTATATCAACTAACAAGTTATATTTCCCTTCTATGTCTCTGTCGACGTGCGCGTACAACCGGTTGCTTCCCTTTACATGCTTTGCGCTCCATAGAGCGTCGTCGGCCTGAAATAACTTTTTAGAAACTTCAAAACCCAGGGGAATTATGGGTAGGGAAATCCTTTTCTGAAATAGCGTCGGCCAAATTCTTCTTTAGTTTCTTTGCTCGATCAAAGGCAACCTCATAGGTATGGAGCACTTCGTCCATTATAACTCCATCGCTGATAATACTGCTGACAAGTTTCTGCCTTTGTTCACTACCAGAAATATGCAGTTCCTCTCCCAACTTTCATTTCATTTCAGCCAGCTAGTTATCAGTTACTTCCATTGAACAGATTTCCCAGAATTCTCTATTCTATTTTTAGGTTTGGGAAATCCCCGTCTCAGCTTGTGGCTAAAACCAAGGGCAACGGGACCACCGCACGTCGACTGGGGGCAATACGAGATACTAACTTGTTAGTTGATATACTTGTGATGTACAGGTAATCTGACTGAGAAAAAAACAAAGCTATCGGGCAATGTGACTATTCATTTTCTCAGTAAACGTTAACGGTCGTGTAAGACATTTTTCTAAGAACACACCATTCTTATAATTATAGCGCACTTTTAATCTCAGAGAGCAGCTCGGCACTTAGAACTAGCATGGACATAGTAGTTAAAAGAGTTGAAGATTCATCCTTAGTCCTAACTTCGAACTGCACTTTGAGCAATTTTCCGAGGTGATCATTGCATTGAGTAAGGCAATCTTTCAAAAAATGAATATATTATTTGCATTTATTTTATTGTGTTTTTTTTCTGTCTCTCTTGACGTCTTGAAGTAGCAACCGTGCTTTGAGAATGCTTAAAGTCCCCGAAAATATTTTTGGGGCCTTAACCACTATTTTAGATGAATTGGCCGCAACTGCAAGCATAGTACACAAATAAAAAAATTAAAAAAAACAAAATAGGTAAGGCTGAACCTAGGTTTCGAAATCGTAACCAAGCCATGCCTGTTCAACTCCGGGGTTTGGTATGTTTCAGAGCGATTTCGTAACCCCTGCGCTGCCATTAAACAAGGCTTTTCACGGACCATTTCCCGGCTCAAATGTTGACGTGTGCGGGTGAAACAAAATAGAAAAAGACGTAAACTCGCATGAAAGACAAGCAAGAACGATCCGAAAACCACGATAATGCGAATTTCAGCTTTCGTGCTTTCCTAAAGGCGTCCAGAGATCGTTGTAAAGTTACCTATGCCGCAATGCAATCCCACCTCCACCTCCTCTCCCCTCCCCTCCCCTCCACATCCTTCCCCCTCCACCCAAGTAAAATCATTGTCCACACATACACTCACAAACAAAACACACATACACGCACACACACAAAGAAGTAATAAATATAAATAAACAAATGTCATTGATACCCTAGCCTTCCAAATGGTTTCAAAGTCTAAGTCTTCTTGTTCTTCTAGTTCTTCTAGTTCTTCTAGTTCTTCTAGTTCTTTATCATCATCATCATCATCATCATCATCATCATCATCATCATCATCATCATCATCATCATCATCATCATCATCATCTTCTTCTTCTTCTTCTTCTTCTTCTTCTTCTTCTTCTTCTTCTTCTTCTTCTTCTTCTTCTTCTTGTTCTTCTTCTTCTTCTTCTTCTTGTTCTTGTTGTTCTTGTTCTTGTTCTTCCTCTTGTTCTTCTTCTTCTTCTTGTTCTATCTAGTTCTTCTTCTTCTTCCTCTTCTTCTTCTTCTTCTTCTTCTTCTTCTTCTTCTTCCAACCATTCATCAATCTCCACAAACTATCGTTAAATCAGATCACAGAGGTAATCTCTCTCTCTCTCTCTCTCTCTCTCTCTCTCTCTCTCTCTCTCTCTCTCTCTCTCTCTCTCTCTCTCTCTCTTTTCTCTCTCTCCTTCTCAGCCTTAATTTTTGTACTGGCTGACCGGAGAAAGGGGAAGAAAAAAAATCAGGCGAAACTCGACGCCAAAATGGTAAACGCAGGAGAAAGAGGTTCGCACTTTCTGACCGGAAGAAAGCCAACAAAAAGGCATGATGGGAGGCCTGGGGAGGGGGCCGCGGCATTGACAAAAGGGAGATAACTAGTGCTTGCCTTTCCATCAACTTCGTCGCTGTCTATATTCTCTCCCTTCTCAATCGGCGACAAGATGGGGCGGTATTGTAAGTTTGAAAACAAAAACCACAAGCTTTGTGTGTGTGTGTGTGTGTGTGTGTGTGTGTGTGTGTGTGTGTGTGTGTGTGTGTGTGTGTGTGTGTGCGTTTGTGTGTGTGTGTGTGTGTGAGTGTGTTGGGCATCCTTGTTTGAGACGGAGAAGTAAGTGGGTGCAGACGTAGAAAAAAAAAGAGAGAAAAAAACAAAACTCCACCTACCTAACTCTCTCTATCATTCCAACTTCACTCTCTCCCTTGTTTTCTGAACTTCTCCACAATCCTTCAGTTTATCCCGTTTTCAAACATCAGTATAATCATTGTCAATGGCTCTTTGTTTGTTTTTGCGTCACAATGTCCTATCAAATGCCTTACAAGTCCACTTTGTAACCCGAGATTAAACCTGACCACAACTTGCACCGTCAGGTCTTGGGCCTGTTTAAGACATAAGATATAAGACATTTTATTTCGCTTCAATTTTTACATGGAAGAAATCTTGGTGCGCATGGGGTACTGAGTTGTGTAGACCTATATATTTAGTTCGCTTATATTTGTACAGAAGAAAAGCATACAATTAAAAGCAAGCAATCCGGCATGACAAACCCAATCATACGTACACATACACCTGCATACAACAACCTTCCGACGCTAGGGTGGATACATCAATCATAGATTAGCACAATGTCTCATCACGGAATGACTTTGCTTTGCTTTGGAGGCCTGAGTCAATCATAGAGAGAGAGAGAGAGAGAGAAAGAGAGACAGAGACAGAGACAGAGACAGACAGTCAGAGACAAAGGCAGAGAGGGAGAGCGTTGTTGAATAAAAGTCCAGTTTTGACTTCCCTGTTAAAAGGAATCGCTTTGAACACGCTTCGTTGGTGAGATCAACGTCCCCGGACACAGTAGCGTATAGGGGACTGAGTGTTGAACACGCCCCCTCGACAGAGGCTTATGACATTCACAATGAGTGTTGCCCTACTGAAAAAATAAGCTTACAACCAAAAATTAACTCTTTCCAAAAGTATAGTAATTTTTAAATGAATACATTCCGGTAGTTTTTGTGTCTATTAATAGCCTCCGCTAGCCAACATTCTTGAGCTAAAAATAGCATCAACTAAAACCGGTAGGGGACAGAACCCATATCCCCCCAAAAAAAAAAAAATTGCTCGATAAGATTTTACGTTTTAGGTTAATAAATTAGACTCTACCCTACCCCAGACATTACAAACGTAGTCTTCAAACAAATAGAGTCAAAGGTCACACGGTGTTACGTTTGCGACGCGCACGATAGTACGTGTGAGACGCGCACGATAGATCCGATCGTTTTGTTTTGCAAAGCATTCAATAACAAAATGTATTTACCTTTGATTTAATGTTGCCCTTGTTGTAAGAAGAAGCTTGGTATAATTTTCGTTGGTCGATATTATTGGCGAATTCTCTAGAGTTGCTTGTTTACTATCGATCGAATCTTCGCGATAAATGTAGATAGCTCAAAAAAATTCTTTTACCATAAGGAAAGATGTATGACGTAAGACAGTGATGACGAAGTTTCTTTTGATTGGTTGTAACGCGTCATTCTGGAATATTCTGACGTTATCTGGAGTCTAGAAAAAAAACAACTATATAATTGATGCACTGTGTCTGAAGAAGAGAGAAAGTGGAAAAAGCGGTTGAGGCGATTGAATGCAGTTGTTGATGTACGCTGAATAAAGTTGGAAAACTTCAAACGACGACGACTGCCTTGTTGCTGAGTGAACAGGTTGCGTGGATAAACGAATCCGAGTTACGCTTATCAGGATTCAAGCATTGGGGCTGAGTCAACTACTGATAAAAACCAACTACGAGTGTAACACACGGCTATAGTACTGATGTACCATTAAAAAAGGGGAAAACACTCCCGGTCAGGACCGCTATTGAACAATTCAAACTTTAGAGGTTTGTTTAAGCAACGAAAGCCCACTTCAGTATTGTTCGAGGTAATAACAATGCGAATTTTAGATTAAAATGATTTTCGCCAAAAGCAAACAACGCTTTGGAATTGGGTGTGTCCTTTTACTATGTGATCAAGCAATTTTTCGCCTGAAGCTTATATATTAGGTATGTAGATCACAAGCACACGTCTCTATATATTGGAGCCCGTCTATGAGAACACTTGCCCTTCTAACTATCCTCTGTGATATTAAGGTGTCTTAGTCGCCTCAGCGAAAACAGCGGGTCATCGCCTCATGAACTAGAAGATGTTTTCCTTAAGGAAAGAAAGCCACTCAATCGATTCAACAGTGATTCATGCAAGCATTCGTAAAAGTAGAAACATACACGTAGTCTGTTTTCAAGCGCAGCCCGTTCAGTTCTGTATAAAATGGTAAAAAAACAATAAATTTGTATAATCAATTGACGCGTTATACTAAAATAATATAGAGTCGGTATATAGCAAAATAAAGGAGAAAAGTCCGTTGTTCATTTTCGCACCTTACATTATAATATGGGTCAGCAGAGTCCGTTACAATGTCACAGTGACTCGTCTACGCACTAAGGGTCACGCATCAGATTGAAATAAAACGGACAGCATGTTGGTGTAAAACTGTCTCACTCCGTAGTACTAGGTTTTGTCGGAGGGCAAAATGGCTTGCAGGAAGCACTAAGTCCCATACCTCTTGCTACATTATGCATTCTGAAGGTTAAAGCCATTTAAGCGATATAAAAGCATGATACATTGGCACGCGCGCGGGCGTTACACACACACACATACACACACACACACAAACTCACACATGCACACATTTCTATCTACTTAGATCCCCCCCTCTCTCTCTCACACACACGCACACACACACGCACACACACACAAACACTACAAGGGAACAGCCAGATCGAAATTTAAATTTAAAAAAAAAACGAAAAAACACTAAATCTTTCGGTTTGTGGTACGAATTTTTGAGGCGCAAAACTTTCCAAGTCGACCGATTAAATAATTTATCACACATATCCAAAATGCAATCTTCACTATTCATCTTTAATTGTCCAACGTGTTACCTGAGAGAAAGAAACAAAAATATCATTACACGTTAACACGGTTTTCTGTTTCGTACCGAGTGTTGTAAAATGCATTTTAGTATTTATAGATACATCTGGAAATATTTGGGTTTAGTCGGGAATCAGAACTATTCAAACTCCAGTCGGTCGGTCAGTGAAACATGGACCCGCTTTCTGACGTCGGGCGTTCCGTTGCACAGCATATCTTCAGAACCACTATATCGAATTGTGTTCAATCTTTCATAGGTGCTAAATTCTACGAGTATTAATCGCCGATTTCTTATTCTATCATATCCCGGAACTCAAAGGTCATTGGGCACCACAGATGATCGTTTAACAAGTATACTCCATCTTTCTCTGTCCTCAGCAACCCTCATGGCTTCGCTCAATGTCAAACCAGTCCATTCTCAAATGTTTATCTTCCCACCTCATTTTCCATCTACCTCTCCTTCTGCTTCCTTGCACCGTGCCTTGCATGGTGGTATTTGCAAGGCCTGATGATCTGGTGAGTTGGCCATACCATCGGAGGTTCCGTTTTTTTTTTGCCACAGTAAGCATGTCCTTGTTGTCCAATGGCTTGTGTGATGGTCTGTCGCACTTCATTGTTGGTGATGTGCTGGGTATAGAAAATGCCCCAGAAATCTTCTGTAGCACCTCATCTCCACGCTTTGAATTCTTTGTTGTAGGTCTGCTGTGGGGTCCATGTTTCGCAAGCGTATATATATATAGCGTCTTTCCAAATGGACTTCAAACTTGCCAGGGCAGCAGTTGTTTGTGCGATCCCTGTGAGAATTTCCCTTCGCGACCCTTCCCTGATACCATGGCTCCTAAATATTTGAAGCTATGCACTGTGTTGAGGGATTGGCCTTGGACTTTGATGTCCGTGTTGATGCCATTGGTGTTGTTGGTCACCATTTTGGACTTCTCTGCACTTATTTTTATTCCAAAGACTCTGGAGGTGGTGTCAAGCTTCTGCAACAGCAGTTCAAGTTCTTGTTCATCTCAAGCCATTCCATCAATGTCATAGGCAAAACGAATTTTGGGGATTGCTCTACCCCGTATGGTGACTGTGCCTTCGTGATCTTTAAGGGCATCTAACATGATGCGCTCCAGGAAGATGTTGAAGAGTGTTGGAGAGAGCAGGCATCCTTGACGTACGCCCATTGTTGTTCTGAACCAATTCCCGATGGAGCTGTTGTGGAGGATTGCACTCGTAGCCTTGTCTACAAGCTTTTGATGACTTCAATATAATATAGTATTATATAATATAGAAGTCAATATAATATAGGCTTTTGATAACTTCAATATAATATAGTCAAAAAGACGCACCCACCGACCGATAATAATTTGATATCAAATTGTAATATTACATTATATAGCCATGAAATAACTTCATCATTAGAAAGACATTTGTCAAAAATCAGTAAACAAACATAATATTTTATGATATAGTAAAAATATTGCAAAAATTATATAAATAAATCATATAAATAAATATACAAATCATATATAAAATGCGCTTGAATTCACGGAGCCCAAAATACGTAAATGATATTCATTGTATATGCCAGCAAACAATGTCTGTAAAACATTTATTATTTGAATGTACAACACTATTACCATTATAAAAAGCAACTAATTTTTTGATAAATGAAGCCGATAATATCACAGATATTTTATATAATCATTCACACTGAAAAAAATCGCTTACATTATCTTACATACTGACATAAAAGAACAGTTTTTGATTAAGTACTTAATATGTGTTTATGTTTATGCATTATATGTTTGTGAAAGTCTAATATCATTTTAATAATGAAAAGACTTTAAATAAAAAAATCTGACCTGATCTGATCTGGCTTTAATAATGTCAGGGCTGATGTTGTTAGATCAGATCAGATTAGGTTAAATCAGATTTTTTTGTACTCTAATGGTTGCCCACAGAGCTGCATGCCAGACTCGGCCAAACGTTTTCTTGAAGTCTACACACACACACATGATATGGATGTAGTTCGTGCTGTAGGTATTTCTCGCAGATTATTCTGAAGTTGAAACATTTCTCAGTGGTACTTCGCCCTGCCCTGAATCATGCTTGTTCTTCAGCTGCGATTTGTTCTGCTTGGAGTTTCAACGTGTTGAGTATTATTTTCAGGAGAACTTTGATGAGATGTCTGATGAAGCTGATGATGCGGTAATTTTCACACTCCTGAAGGCTGCCCTTTTTGGGAAGAGCGATAACAAGCGACTGGGTCCATGGTATAGGCCACTCCCCACTCTGCCAGATCTGGTTACAGATAATGGTGAGGGCGTCAATCATCGCGTCTCCTCCTATTTGAAGCAATTCTGCGTGTGTATTGTCCACTCCCGCTGACTTCCCCTTCTTCAGCGATTGCACTGCTGCCTCAACTTCTTCTCGGAGAATTGGAAGAATTTCTTCTTCTCTGTTCTGGGGACATGCTAGAACTGATGTTTCTCAGTTTGGTGTGTGGTTGTAAAGGTCAGAGCAGTACTCTGTCCTTCTATCCAAGACTTCTTATTCTTCTGTAAGGCATAGGCCAGACTTGCTTTGGATCGTGGATACTTTGGGCTGTTTAACACTTGTCAGCCGCTTCACAGTCTTGTAGGCCTTCTTGATGTTGTTCTTGTTCAGACTGTTCTCTATTTCCTGGCACTGATCTTCTATCCAGTTCTCTTTTGCTATGTGCATGCTTTTTCGGATGTCAATGTTGATTTTTCGGTAGGCATCGGTTCTCTGTGATGTGTTCTTTTTCTTTTTCATCTCTCTTCGTTTGTCACACAGGTCCAAAAGTTCAGGTGTGATCCACAGTTTATTTTTTAGGCGGTGCTAGCCAAGGATCTCAGTGGCGGCATCTGTCACAGCTGAGTTAAAGGTGGTGGTCAAGATGTTGACATCTACTTCACCAGCTTCCAAAATGAGCAGTGGTGCAAATTTCCTTCCAATTTTGGCTTGGAATATTTCTGCCACCTCCGGATCTTGCAGTTTGTCCAGGTCGAACTTCAATCTGGTGCACTTTGCTGTGTTTACTCTCTTCAAGTGGATCCTGATGGACATCATCAAGAGATCGTGGTCACCTCCGATTTCTGCTTCTGGAAAATGCGTGTTCTACCAAGGTTGACGCTTGGTCTGAAGCGTTTCTTGATCATAATGTAGACAATCTGGTTGTGATGCTCCTCGCTGGGACTGTGCCAGGTCCATTGTCTGGATTTGTTTTGGAGACCAAGCGTGTTTGCCAGTATCAGATTGTTGTATCTGGCAAATTCCAAGAGTCTCCAATTGTCTCGTTGTTGCAGTGCGGTCCACATGTGTCTCCCCAGTTGTGGTACGCATCTTGGCCAACCTTGGCATTCCAGTCGCCTAGCACTGTGGCTGTGTGCTTCCTCGGCACTTGATCAAAGACAGCATGCAGCTGGAAAAGCGCTCTATAAGAATGATTAAATAAATAAATAAATAGTTTTCTGACTCACCTAATGGCAATATGAGAGAGAGAGAGAGAGAGAGAGAGAGAGAGAGAGAGAGAGAGAGAGAGAGGGAGAGAGAGAGAGAGAGAGAGATCCCTTAAGTTAGACCACAGGCGCATTAACCAAATAGAATGGATCCTTGATAGGAAAGAATTAGTGGATCCTGGATTAGTGTGTATGATACATACTTCTGCTACAAAAATGTTAAGGCCGATCCACTAATTCATTCCTATCGAGGATCCAGTCTACTTGGTTAGTGATACACAATCCGTTGTCACGATGTTCATGAAGTTTACTCGTTTTTTCTCACTCTGTATTCGCTACGCCTTCAGCCGTAGTTTTGTTCACTCCGCTGTCGCGACCCGCTATCATTAACATCATCACCACCACCACTACCAACAACCACGACAACAAAGCAAACAACCCCCATCACCACTACAAACAACAACAACAACAACAAACTATAGTTGAAAAAAAAAGAACAAAAAGTTGCGCTTTAAAAAAATTCCCAACACGAGCGATCGACCCGTAGTATACAGTAAACAGGTAATGCATGTACTAGGTTTGAACTCTTTGTGCCACGCTGTAATGCCAGCAGAGATAGTAAAAATGCAGTGATCTTTATCATAATAATGTAAAACTGAGGACAACCGGTGTAAACCGAGGCTTGAGCCCTTGTCGAACTGTATACTATGGGTCAATGTTCATGTATAAGGAGATTTCAACTATCTTTCATCTGTCTATGCCTATTTCGAGCGCAATACATGTAACATGAATTTAAAAAAAAATAACTTCAGTCATTTAGAAATCACATAACAGTCATTTTTGCCGGCGGCGAAAGTAAAAAGTTATTGCTCTTATAATGTAGCTAATATGTCATTGGAGTCGTTTAAAAAAATATTATTTTATTTTATTTTATTTTTATTTATTTATTTATTTTTGGAGGGTTGGGGTTGGGGGGGGGGGGGTGGCCTAAACACGCTTTACTCAATATCTCAAAAGGGATATTTTTTAATTACTCTATGTCAACTGGTTATATAGAGATGATGATTTACTTAGCTTATGTCAACTGGTTTTATAGAAATGATGATTTTCCTTAGCCTATGTAGGCTGGTTTTGTAAAGATACTGATTTAGTTAGCTTATGTCAACTGGTGTTATAGAGATAATTATTTAGTTAGCCTATGTCAAATGGTTTTATAGACATAATGATTTATTGTGGAGGACTGCACTGGTAGCCTTGTCATACAGGCGTTTGATGATTTCAATAATTTTAGGGCTGATGTTGTACGCTCTCATGGTTCACAAACTGGTCCAGAACAACAAACGATGTGCGTCAAGGATGCCTACTCTCTCCAACACTCTTTAACATCTTCCTAGAGCGCATCATGTCAGATGCTATTGCAGATCACGAAGGCACATTCAGCATAGGGGGTAGAGCAAACTCCAACCTCCTTTTTGAGGATGACATTGATGGATTGGCAGGAGAGGAACAAGAACTTGAACAGCTAGTACAGAAGCTTGACCCCACCCCCACAGCCTATGGAATGGAAATAAGTGCAGAGAAGACCAAAATGATGACCAACAACACCAATGGCATCGACACCGGCCTCAAAGTCCAAAGCCAATCTCTCAACATAGTGCATAGCGTCAAATATTTAAGAGCCATTGTATCAGACAATGGGTCCCGAAGGAAGTCCTTTCGAGGATCGCGCAAACAACTGCTGCCCTGACAAGGTTGAAGCCCATTTCGAAAGACAGGACTATCAGTCTACATTCCAAGGTAAGACTACTGCTCTCCCTTGTCATCTTCATCTTCCTATACGCTTGTGAAACATAGACATGCATAGCAGATCTACACCGAAGAATTACACAGCATAGAGATGAGGTGCTACAGAAGACTTCTGGGCATTTCCTATACTCAACACATAACCAATGACGGAGTCTGAAAGACCATTACACAAGCCATTGGACAACATGATGACATGCTCACAATGTTGAAGAAACGGAAACTCTGATGATATGGCCATGTCACCAGATCATCAGGCCTTGCATATACCATCCTGCAAGGCACGGTGCAAAGAGTCAGAAGAAGAGGGCGACCGAAAAAGAGGTGAGAGGACAACATTCGAGAACGAACTGGCTTGACACTGAGGGAAGCCATGAGGGTTGCTGAGGACAGAGAAAGATGGAGTCAGCTGGTTAAATGATCATCTGTGGTGCCCCAACGACCTTCAAGCTACGGGATCGGATCGGATATGATAGGATAGGAATGATTTAGTTAGCCTATGTGAACTGGTTTTATAGAAATAATGATTTAGTTAGCCTATGTGAACACGTTTTTTAGAGATAATGATTTAGTCTATGTGAACTGGTTTTATAGAGATAATTATTTAGTTAGGCTATGTCAACTGGTTTTATAGAGGCAATGATTTAGTTAGGCTATGTCAACTGGTTTTATAGAGATAATGATTTAATAGTCTTTGCCAAATGGTTTTATAGAGATAATTATTTAGTTAGTCTATGTCAACTATTTTATAGAGACAATGATTTACTTAGCCTATGTCAAATAGTTTTATCCGGTCCTGATTTGGCTCGGAAGAGTCCGCTGGACCTAAAGCAATAATCATGTAATGTAATGTACTAGTTTTATAGAGACAATGTTGTATTTAGCCTATGTCAAATGGTTTTATAAAGACAATGGTTTAGTTAGCCTATGTCAACTGGTTTTATAGAAGTTATTTCACGTGTTACTTCATCTTGACGTGTATGTACCGGTTTTAAATGACGAGATTCGTTAGCGGAAGAAATTGGAAAATGAAAGTAAACAAGTCTATACAATATGTTTCATATTCTCGCATTTCTTTGAAAAAAGGCTTTATTACAGATAAAAATATAATTTTAAGGTATAAAAATTAATAAAGTGTTATTGGTAAAATGTACCGCCTTGTCAAAAAAAAAAGCAATTAAAAAAAAAAATTATCGCAACTCATTTATAAATAGGTAGAGATGCGTGCTTCATAAATCATGGTATTATTTTTTTTTCTTCTAACATTTATTTATTTATTTTTTGTAATTAATAGTATTAACTGAGCGAAACCATTATGGTTGCTGAGGACAGAGAAAGATGGAGTACGCTGGTTAAACGACCTCCGAGTTACGGGATTGGATAGGATAGGATAGGATAGGATAGGATAGGATAGGATCGTAACTCATTTATAAATGCTCCTTATATATCCCTGTAACGCGTAGAGATGGGTGCTTTATATATAAATCAAGGTATTTGTCTTCTTCTTCTTCTTTTATTTGTCTTCTTCTTCTTCTTCTTCTTCTTCTTCTTCTTCTTCTTCTTCTTCTTCTTCTTCTTCTTCTTCTTCTTCTTAGTATTATTAGTATTAGTATTAGTACAGGGTGTTCCAAAAGTCTTGGGCACATTTTGACATTGAATATTTCCGAAACTATAAAGGATATAAAAACGCATCTGGTAAATTCAGAAAGCTTGTAATCTCAAGTTTTACATGGAATGTTCAAAGATGTTCAATGTGAGCACCATTGGTCACACGACACACATCAAGCCGATAGTCAAATTCTTGCCAAACGCGTCCCTACATTTTCTGTTTGAGTAAACGCCATTAATGGGTCTGAAAAGAAATTAAAAAAATCAACAGCTTTACAAAAAACTTAATGTAATTAGCTTTAAAATGGCACAACTGTTATCTTACTACCATTCATAGTTATTGAGATATGGGGACTTCAAATGTGCCCAAGACTTTTGGAACACCCTGTATTATCATTATCAATATAAATTATTTATGATTGAGCTGGGGCAATTTTTGTTGCTGTTCCAGCCAGCGATATAGTTACGTATTCCAAGTTTTCTTTTCTCACTTCTTTCTGTTCCTAGGCGCCCGCCAAAAGTTGGAATGAAGCAAGAGAGAAGCTGGCTCCTGTCTTTACGAGTGCGGCTGGCAGTTCGCACCGAACACATACCGTTTCTCCGCACTCTCTCACCCCTGGAAAGGACGTTGGGTGCACGCGCCGCACGAGTTTCATCGCTACGGCTTGTTTCGGCTCGGTCTTCAGGCTAGCTACACTAAAGGGCTAACTTGGAAACTGCGCTGCAACATGCAGTACTCTGGGGGGATTTTTTTTTTCAACTGTTTTTGCTGGGTTTTATTTCTTTTTCAAAGGCATAGGCAAGAAGTTGTAAACACATGTTTGTCAGAATAGAGAGAGAGAGAGAGAGAGAGAGAGAGAGAGAGAGAGAGAGAGAGAGAGAGAGAGAGGAGGGTTCTGGGACCTCTGTTTTCTAATTTTCAGTGTCAGCTTTATGAGGAGATGCTCATGTTCTAAATAAGATACGGGGTTCGTACGACTGATGAAGAAATAATGTCTCGAAAGTAAAGGGCGCTTGGTAATTTTGTGTGACTCATTACCAGAATAAAATCTGTCTTTTTCTGCTTTCTGTAAAGTCCACTTGTTGTGTTCTTTTTAACTTTAAATTGTGTGTGTGAGAGAGTGTGTGTGTGCGTGTGTGCGTGCGTGGGTGAGAGAAAGAGAGATACAGACAGACAGACATACAGAGGCAGAGAGAGACAGAGACACAGAAAGAGAGACAGAAACAGAGATGGAATATTGCGTGAGGTTGGGCCCACACCGAGGCATTACATTTATAATAAGTGGGACCAACGGAAGATATTTTTGGAAGAAGAAGAAGAAGAAGAAGAAGAAGAAGAAGAAGAAGAAGTAAGAAGAAGAAGAAGAAGATGATGATGATGATGATGAAAAAGAAGAAGAAGAAGAAGACATTGATACAATACAATAATACAATACAATACAACTTTATTCATCTCAAACTGAGCAATTACAATGGCAGCATCAGCGCAATTAGCAAAATACACAAGAATTAAAAATATTATTATATACACATGAGAAGTAGTCCAAGCAATAAATAATAAATAAAACAAATAAATAACAAAACATACGGTTAAATACATACAATAAACTAGAGGTAAATGTCATAAAAAGTAAACTGCCCTGATATATCACAGATAATAGTTTCTCCGCAGAAAGCTACAATACACAATGTACATCCCAACAATACAATACAATACCATACAATACAACACAACACAATACAGCCTATGATGATAGCTGTTACATTCTCAACACTATTATCAGATCTCGAATGATGAATCAGATAAAAACAAAGGACAGATTGTTACACACATTCCACACCACTAACCCGAACACCAATTTCACTCCCATCTCCACCCACCCACACTCCATAAGCTCTTCCTAACCATTCTTGATTGTCTCAGCGTCAACGCACAAGCGCTGAAAAAAGCCATCATTGTCACTCGCACTCAGTGATGTTGCACCCAACTTCGTCAGGCGGAATGGCATTTTCCGCGGCGGTGTAAGTTTTCAGATTATCTCAGAAAGACGTGGACAGGGCTACGAACTAGAGTCAAATAAGATGAATTCGTTTGGACCGGGGCTAGCCATGATGGTAAACAAACCCAAAAAAAAAAGAAAATAAAATAAAGAGAAGAATAAGAAAGAGAGAGAGAAAAAAGTTGTTTATCTTTAGATTATAATTTACTGGACCGTGTTGCGGAGGTAAAGAAGACTGAAGTGCCCGGAAATTCGCCATGTAAACCGTTCATAATGTAAAAATAAAATAATTTTTAAAAAAAAAAAGAGAAAAAAAAAAGATTTACGTTGTAAAGGTCGTGTAATTTGGGAAATGAATAAAACTAAAATTTAAACATTAAATTAACAACAGCGAAAACACATATATGTACAATGCAAAATAAAACACACCAACACTTGGAGCAATGGCTAAGCGGTTAGAGCACAACGCTAGTTGCTTTGGATGCTCTATGCGCGCTATCATCCAATTCACCAGTCAGGCTCAAAGCGCGAGGATCTATATACGATCACATGTAATACCCTCTCACACACGCACACCAAACACCTATACCACTCAAACATGTGGTGTAGGCCAACAGGCGGCGGTTAAAGAAGGAAAGGAAATAGATTTGTATATTTTGAAATTTGAGATTGACTATTGTGAACAAGGAGATAGTTTAACGGACAAACTGTTGATTCTCTGAGCAGGATGAACTTTAGTTATAAACTGAGACCTGTATTGTAGTTACATTCAGTGGGGCCGGGTAGCTCAGTTGGTAGAGCGGCTTACTAGTAACCGAAAGGTACCTGGTTCGAATCCCGGATTGGTCCAAGTGGGACCATATTATATTCCCCTTACCATCAACTGGTTCGCTTGTGTCAGAATAATGTGACCAGTAGTCGCCTATACGCTCCGGTGTCGTGTGACTATAATCTACAGTTACCCTTTTAGTTACATTGCATTCGCCAACCACGGGGTATTTCGCAACCGCTGGCACGCATCGATCAAATCCATCTCATTTAGCGATCTTTCCCATAACTTTTTGTAAGTTTGCCCTTTTATTAAACAAACGATGAAACAACAAAATTAATACCAAATTAGGCTCCAAGCCTAGGCAGGTGGAGTGGAGGCCGGGTAGCCAGACAAGGGATAAGGTGGGGGGTGGGGGGTAGGGATACACAATATATACATAGGGCAGCAAGAACGGCACTATATTGCTATAAAATAAACATAAAAAAGACACAGTAGCATCTAACTACAAACAAAAGCATAAGAGCTACTGAATGAAAAGACATCACAGAAAGGCCATATGAAAGTAAACAAGGTTCGGCTATTTTTTTTTATAGATACATACCTCGAAAATGTGCACTCAAAAGGATACAAGCGCATAATGATTCATGATTGAACAAAATCAAGTCATCATTAAACAGTATTGTCGCACTTGAAAAAGAAGAAAAACACAATGCGGTACAGCTAATAAAAGTCAAAATATTATTCCAGTAAAACGACTTAAAATCTTCAGTGTGCTTTTAGATTTAGATTTCATTAGTTGGTTTAATTTAAATCATTTGGGCGATTCCTAAATTATTATGGTAATAGGGATCATCTGTTAGAAGGGGATTCTTTCAACTAAACAAATAATGGAATTCACCTATTTTATTTAATCACACAAAGAACACAGCCTTTCTTATATTATATATCTTTGAGTTTGAATCGGAAATTTGTGGCAACAGAATCTAAACTTTAACAGGATTATTCTTACAAAATGGTGACAAACTACTAAATAATCCTGAAAACAAAACATTTCATTTAGAATTCAATATTTAATACAACTGTGATGTTCATTAATATCCTGGTGCCAGATTAAAAAAAATTGATATCTCAGAACCTTTTGTTTGACTAGGTTATTAAAATAGTTCAAAGAATAACTACAACCACGCAACCATATAAATTTTATTTTTATTCAGACCACCGCCACCACCCACCCCATCACCCATCCTTAGCTCTCCCATCCTCCATCGTCTCTTATTCGTTAGCAAGTGTCTGATTTTATTGTGTATGAAGCCGGATGTTTAGAATGAATGCGTGAGTACTGCGCCTTGAACAGATAGTGTTCATTGGGAAAAAACGCTATATAAATATTATTATTATTATTATTATTATTATTATTATTATTATTATTATTGTTGTTATTATTATTATTATTATTATTATTATTATTATTATTATTATTATTTTATTTGTTGTTCCTGGGCACAAGCAGTGTAGGACTAAGAGGTATGGCCAGAGGTCTTTCACATACACTGCACCGGTCTGGTGGAATGCTCTTCCAGAAGGCATAAAGAGAGCAGACTCTGTCGATGCATTTCGCAGAAACTTGAAAACACATTTCTTCTCTTCTTGCTAATGTAGTGGTGTTGGTGGTGTGGTGTCTGGAGAGAAGATGGTGTTATGTGATGGAGGCTATGGTGAAGACACACATTCTCTCTCTCTCTCTCTTCCCCAACGCCAGTTCGGGATGACCGTTGAAAAATTATTTATTCGAAGTACATCATAGGCTACTAAGAGCAAAGGCATTGCGAGTGGCACGACCCTTATCTTCTGCTGGTGCCAGGTGCTCTCCCTCTGCCGAGTTTTGTGTTTTGCTTTTATTTCGGACCGTCAGCCGCAGCGACCGTGCTTTTTACGCATTCCTTACCCGCCCCAAAATCTAGGCTCGCTGGCTGAGTTTGTGTTAGTAACTAAACTTACTTTGACGCATAAGGCTAGAAACGCAAACGAATACTATACAAATTATATATTGGTAGAAACGCAAAAATACAACCTTTCTACTGTTATAACAATGTCGGACCTATCTGCTACGAAATAAAAATAATACGCAATTTAAGAGGGGGTTGGCTGCTGCTCCTAAGAATGTCATGACTCTAAACTCATAATAACTCTTCAATTTAATACAATTATAAATAATAATAGTAATGACAAAGAAAGAACAACGTCTCCTCTTTTCAATGATATACAATATGGCATGGTTACTATTTTGTGTTCCGACTATAGCGAACTAAACTAGAAAACATCTAACACAACAACTTACAGTTACCTTTATAGCCTTCTGACAGCTTCTCACTGTTTCCCTTTCAATGTGTAGGTCCCTATAAAACTAATATTTTATTTAAGTATCTACTATAAATTAATAGAGAATAAACTAAGACATCGGAAAATATCACACTAAGGTGTTACAGTGGAGAATCTTTGCTACACTAGCATCATACACAATTTATAATCTTATCATGTTTTGTAGGCGAGCGGGAAGGTCCGTTATAGCCGGCGAAATTCCAGAATAGCTTCAGCTGCTGCTGAGCGTACAACAGCGCGGTGTCTTTATCAACATGATATGCATCGCGCTATCCTAAACATCGCGCTCTAATTCAAAATTGCTACATAAATCACAAATAAAGTTTATATATTCTAATAGAGAATTTAACGCTGCGTCTAATGGTTATATGCTTTAAAGGATCTGAAAAATGTATATCAAGTTATTTCATACAGTTAGTTTAAACATAACAGAGAACAAAGTTAGGCCTACATATCGTATGGTCAGAAATACTCGTAGCCAGCACGGCTACATTTCACCCCGACTCTTTCAAAACTCAGCGTCCGCGCTGAGAGAACCATCGTATCTTAAGACAAACGGACATGGATTTACCATTAATCGCGTCGTACATAAGAACCGAACAACAGCAAGAGCGATTCTGAAAACGAGAAAACAATTTCTTTGAAACGCACATTTAAGTACGAATCCGACCAAAACGAAAATAAGTTATATCGCGGACCCGGCATTGCCTTTGCTAGATAGTTAGTTATGTATTTAACAGTGAACCAACATCATACAACAAAGTCCATGGTACAACATAGCCAAACAATATCAAATGTCATTTAAACACACTATTCAACACGCTTACTATTCATAATCAGTCACATAGGTGACATTAAACATTTTGTTTAAAACTTTCACTCTCATAATAAGCCTATATATGAAATATCCGTGCAGCAATATCCTAATAAACATCTACTAGAGGGATGAATTAAGATGAGGAGAATTTAAACGAGAATGAGATTAAAAGAAAATGGCATGTAAGAGCAACATTCAGATTTACAGAAAGAATGGGCATTAAAAAAATGAAACACATCAAAACATTATCATTTCATTTTCAAACAAGGCATGAACGTTGACATAATTATCTACAGCATCATTAATATACATTACATTGAATATCATAACAAAGCATATATACATAGTGCCTTAAAATCAAAACAAGACATACATTATATATATTACATGTACATAAACGTTCAAAAACGCACCAGCATGAAAACAAAATCCTAATGCAAAATATTTATTACAAACGTCATTTATTTGCTACCAATAAAACATGGTTTAACGCAAGATCACATTGATTACAATATAAACGACCTTGTGACACTCATACCGTGACATCACGAAGGTATATGTAAACTAAACAACTGGAACTTCTTTATTAAATCAACACAAACAAAATTGTACTAATTAAAGAATTTAACGAAACAAAAATAATTCTATTAAAACAATAATAACACACATCGATATAACTCATCTAAACTAAAATGTTCTTTTCAGTCTTGGCACCAAAGTTTCTTCAGTCATTTATTTATATATCTCCTCCACAGATATCTCTTTAAAATCTATTTGTCCAACTGCTATGGATACTATCGCAACGACGTGGCACAACGAAGACATTACTAAGTTACACAACAAACACTAATCTATTAATACGCACATCTAAAACACAAGTCAAATGTCTTCTCTGTCTTTGCACAAAGTTTGTGAAAACGATTGGTTCTTCTATGTCTTTTACTCAAATATATCTGCACAGCCTAGATAATTTATACTGTTCTTGATACTGTCACAATGAAACTTCATTTCCTAAACCTAAATATATACACTGGCACAATAAAATCTTCATTTCTAATCCTAAATATATATCTAACTGTCTCCGTCTCGATGTGAAAACAATAAAACTGTATCTTGGCCTACACATTTAAAACAAATGTGGCCTACCTTTACTAGTTTGTCCGTTGTGCCAGTCGTGCAGAACGTCGAGGATCAATCGGAGTTCTTCCTGGGGCGGCCATCTGCGCTGGGGGTGCCTGCACCAAAGGCGCTGGCTCCCATGCAGAGGCTGGCCCGTTGTGGTTGATGGTGACCATGGTAGGAGGGAGAGAGTCAGGAAAACTCCCCATCCAGGTCTCAGGCTCTCCTTCGTCGCTCTCGCTGGAAAGCATGGTCTCGAGTGGGTCAGGAGGTGGGATGAGCAGATCAAAGTGTTGACCCACGGGTTGGAGATCTCTTCTGTTCACCACCCGCTCTGGCCCACCTGCTACTGGCTGGATGGTGTAGACGTGCAGGCGGGGATCCCGGCGGGCGGTGACGCGATGCAGCTCAGGTCGCCAGAAGTCCTGGATTTTGTTCCGACCAATCACTCTGTTTCTGGTATAGACGTAGTCTCCGACGGCCAAGGGATGGTCAGCTGCTCTTTGGTCGGTGAGTTTGGTCCTGGTCTCGGCGGCTCTCACCAGTTGTTGGTACGCCCGTCTGTGAGCATCAAGGAGTCGCTGCCGATGCTGTTGGACCCAGTCCACGGCTCCAGTTGCTGCAGGTTCTTGTCGTCCAAGCAAGTCATCCACAGGCAGTCGAGGTTCCTGCCCGAAGAGCAGAAAGTGCGGGGAGAAGCCTGTGGACGCGTGTGGAGTGTTGTTGTAGGCTTGGACGACTTCTGCAATGTGCTGGGGCCATCGTCGTTTCTGGTCCGCAGGGAGGGTGCGCAGCAGGTCATGGAGCGTACGGTTGAAACGCTCGCACTGTCCATTTCCTTCAGGATGGTAAGGAGTGGTGTGCGACTTGCTGATGCCATAGGATGCACACAACTCCTTGACCAATTTGGACTCGAAATCTCGACCCTGGTCGCTGTGGATTCTTTCTGGCACGCCGTATTTCTGGAACCAGTCGCTGACTAGAACTTTGGCCACCGTCTGTGCTTCCTGGTTTCGAGTTGGAACAGCCTGTGTGAACTTGGAGAAAACGTCCGTAAGGATGAGAACGTTCTCTCGGCCGTCGGTTGCAGGCTCCAGTCTGGTAAAGTCGATGGCCAATATCTGCAGAGGGCGGCTGGCCAGGACAGGAGTCGACGTGGTCTTGAGTGGTACAGGACGTCGACTGATGATGCAGGTGTTGCAGTTGGCCACATACTGCTTGACATCGCTGTGCATGTCAGGCCAGTAGACTCTTGGTCGCAGGAGTGTCATGGTGCGCTCGAAACCCTGATGTCCCATCTTGTTGTGGATTGCTGCAAGGACATCTGGCCGCAATGAACTTGGTAGCACCAGTTGGTCCCATCTGCCCTGGATTGGATCTGTCACCTGACGATACAGCACACCATCTTTGCAGGTCAGTCGTGGATGTTGCTTGAGTAGCAGTCGCAGTGGACGGCTGTCCCCAGGTGGAGGCTTGTTGGGCCAGGCTGCCAACACCGGCTGGATTCCAGGGTCCTCGAGCTGCTTCTGACGGAGATTCTCGGGTGACCTTTGCGGGATGATGAAATCTGGGTCAGCCGTGTCGCCGGACGCAAGATGATTCAGTTCAGGAAGGCGTTGGAGATCATTACTCTGTACATGCTGCTGCTGACAGGTCGCTGACACCTCGCAAGCATGTGCCACTTCTGCAGGCACCGGAGTCGACGTTGCGTGAAGTGGCAGGCGAGACAGCGCATCAGCCGGGTTGGTGACACCGGGCCGATACTTGACTTCAAAGTTGAACTGCGACAGCTGTGACGCCCACCTCTGCTCGATGGCTCCAAGTTTGGCTGTTCTGAAGTGGACCAGAGGGTTGTTGTCGGTGAGGATGGTGAAGGTTGCCCCGATGAGATAATCTCGGAACTTCTCCGTGATGGCCCACTTCATAGCGAGAAACTCGAGCTTCATGCTGCTGTACGCTGCTTGGTTCTTCTCAGTCGGTCGCAGTCTTCTGCTGGCGTAGGCGAGAACCCGTCGCTGGCCGTCTTGTTCTTGGGACAGTATGGCACTGAGACCGTCATGGCTGGCATCAGTCTCCAACAAGAACGGCTGGGTGAAATCGGCATAACCGAGGACTGGCGCCGAGGTAAGAGCCGTCTTCATCGCGCTGAACGCCTCTTGATGTTTAGACGTCCACAGGTGAGTGATGTCGGCTGTCTTCTTCCGTCGGAGCTTCGTTCCTTCCGCTGCTATGTCGTGTAGTGGACCAGCGATACGGGCAAATCCCTTGATGAAACGCCTGTAGTAGCTGGCGAAACCGAGGAAACTGCGCAGCTCGGTCGTTGTTCTGGGTACGGGCCACTGCTGGACGGCTTCGACCTTCCCCGCTTCGCAGCTGACGCCATCGGCAGAGATCGTGTGCCCCAGGTAAGTGACCTCTCGTCTGAAGAACTGGCACTTCTCAACTCGCAGCTTTAGGCCGGTGTTGACGATACGTTGTAGAAGCCGATCAAGGTGCTGGAGGTGTTCATCGAAAGTCTTTGAGTACACGAGCAGGTCGTCTAGGTAGACGAGCAGAAAACTGAAAATGAAGTCGGACATCGTCGTCTGCATGAGCCGTTGGAAAGTGGCGGGGGCCGAGATGAGACCCATGGGCATCCTGGTGTACTCATAGAGGCCCATAGGAGTGACGAAGGCCGTTTTGTGTTGATCTCGGGGGTCCATGGCGATTTGGTGGTACCCACTGGCCAGGTCCAAGGTGGAGAAGTATTGGGCTCCAACCAGCGCGTCAAAGGACTCCTGGATGCGTGGCAGCGGATACGCATCACCCACCGTCTTGGCGTTTAGGCGGCGATAGTCGACGCATAGCCGAACGGTCCCATCTTTCTTTCGCACAACGACGATTGGTGCTGCGTATGGACTGTGGCTCTCGACAATGATGTTTTTCTCCAGAAGGCCTTTGATGTGGTCTTGGATTTCCTTCAGCTGGTGAGGTGGGATGCGCCTGTAGGGTTGGGCGACGGGCACTTCGTCTCTCGTCCGCAGTTGATGTTGGACGATGTCCGTGTAGCCCAAATCCAACTCGTTTTGGACAAAGGCTTCTCTGTTCTTGTCCAGGACTTGTTGAAGAAGTTCCCGCTGTCTGGTTGTGCCATCGAAAGTGGGGCAGGAAATGGTGTTCTTGGGGATCTGTCCTGCTGGTGCTCCGATGGTGACCACCAGTTCATTTACTGTGGCGGTGAATGCCACCTCGTCCTTTCCTTGGACATCGTCTACTGCCTGTAGTGACGCCAGTGGAGTCCGGGCTGGAAGGATGACGTCCACCTCTGAGAGATTGGCCACTCTCACGTATCGCCGTGAAACGTCACCGCTGACGAGGGTCGGGACGATCAGCAGACCTCCAGGCAGGGGTTGTGCTAAAGGTGACGCCAGTAGCTGTCGCGTAGGCCGCTGCGTTGAGGTCACTCGCACGGTGGCCATGGCGAAAGGTGGAACCACTGTCTGTGTAGCTGTCTTGGCGATGCCTTGGACCAAGGTGTTGTCATGTCGCACTTCTTGGATGGACGCAAACAGGCCTTGAGGTAAGCTGGTCGGTCTGGCTGTCATCCACTCTCCCAGGACGTTCATTCCGACCAACAGCGGCAGGCGTTTCTTGCGTTCCCTCATGACCGGTTCCGTGGGCTCCCTGACGACCAGGATGGGAACACTTGAAAACGTGGTCCCGTCCAACTGCAGCTCGGCGACCAGGATACCGGAGTAGGGTACCTCTGCGCCGTTGACTGCCCGCAGCTTGAGGTGGGATGACTGAAGAGAAACGTCACCAAGATTCTCGGTGACCCAGGTCTCCGTCACAGTCGTTACCTCGCTGCCCGTGTCGAGGAGAGCTTGCACAGCTCGGCCATTGAGGCGTGCGGTTGTCGTGGGGCATTCGCCAATCAGCCTTTCACTGCCCTTGCCCCCCGTTGCCTGAGTTTGGACAACGGGGGCTAGCAGTTTCCCTGCTGCCCTCGTGGTGCTTGCTGACCTCTTGGTGGTTGGACGTGGGGTTGTCTTTGAGGACAGCTCCTCTGGAGGTGGCCCCTTCGGCCGCAAAACCAGCAGATGGTGCTTCTGGTGTCACGTTGGGGAGCCGACTGTGGGCGTTGCTTTAGCCGCTGCAGCTGCTCCTTCAGCTCCGCTATTTGACTCTGTAGAGCCGCCATTCCTTGGGGGTCGGGCACCGGCGTTGCCGTCTGCTGTTGGGTGGTGACGCTGTCGCCGTCACGGTCCTCCTCCTTCAGCCAGCGCTGGGCTTCCGCTCTGGCCTGCAGGTAGGAGACATCATCTCCCCTAATGATGCGGCGGAGCTCCCGTCGAAGGGCTTGTGACTGGAGCCCCTCAACGAATTTATCCCGCAGCATTTCGTCAGGGATGCTGCCGTCTTTTCTGGCGTTCGACCGCTGGGCCAGCTGTTGAAGATGATGGCCATATTGTAGCACGGTCTCACCTGCGCCTTGCTGCCGGCTGTGAAATCTGCTGAGAAGGCTGGTGACTCCCCTCTGGTCTGCAAACGTCTCCTCCAGGACACCCAGGGCCTCCTCTGCCGTCTTCACGTCTGCCCGCTGGATGATTTCCTGTCGGGCACAGCCGCGGAGAGATTGTAGCAGCCACTCCATAGCCGTACCCCCATCCAGCTGACAGTGGCCCAGGATCCGTCGCGCCTCTTGGGTAAAATCTTCGACGTCATCGCCATCCCCCGTGAAGGTTGGAAGTTTGGGGGGTGGCATCATCCACAGCTTCTGCATGTTCGAAGAGGGTGCGTGGGTGGAAGACTCGTGACTGGATGGGCGATGAGGCGTGGTGTCGCCTCTGTGGGCCCCTCCTTCCTGGATGATGGCAGTCTCCTCACTCTCGATTTCCACTGGTCGGTTTCTCAGCTGCTTCGCCTTCTTAGATGCCTTCCTAGGTTTTGTCATCTTTTAGGAATCCTGCTCGCAGCGCCAAAATTTTGTAGTGGTGTTGGTGGTGTGGTGTCTGGAGAGAAGATGGTGTTATGTGATGGAGGCTATGGTGAAGACACACATTCTCTCTCTCTCTCTCTTCCCCAACGCCAGTTCGGGATGACCGTTGAAAAATTATTTATTCGAAGTACATCATAGGCTACTAAGAGCAAAGGCATTGCGAGTGGCACGACCCTTATCTTCTGCTGGTGCCAGGTGCTCTCCCTCTGCCGAGTTTTGTGTTTTGCTTTTATTTCGGACCGTCAGCCGCAGCGACCGTGCTTTTTACGCATTCCTTACCCGCCCCAAAATCTAGGCTCGCTGGCTGAGTTTGTGTTAGTAACTAAACTTACTTTGACGCATAAGGCTAGAAACGCAAACGAATACTATACAAATTATATATTGGTAGAAACGCAAAAATACAACCTTTCTACTGTTATAACAATGTCGGACCTATCTGCTACGAAATAAAAATAATACGCAATTTAAGAGGGGGTTGGCTGCTGCTCCTAAGAATGTCATGACTCTAAACTCATAATAACTCTTCAATTTAATACAATTATAAATAATAATAGTAATGACAAAGAAAGAACAACGTCTCCTCTTTTCAATGATATACAATATGGCATGGTTACTATTTTGTGTTCCGACTATAGCGAACTAAACTAGAAAACATCTAACACAACAACTTACAGTTACCTTTATAGCCTTCTGACAGCTTCTCACTGTTTCCCTTTCAATGTGTAGGTCCCTATAAAACTAATATTTTATTTAAGTATCTACTATAAATTAATAGAGAATAAACTAAGACATCGGAAAATATCACACTAAGGTGTTACAGTGGAGAATCTTTGCTACACTAGCATCATACACAATTTATAATCTTATCATGTTTTGTAGGCGAGCGGGAAGGTCCGTTATAGCCGGCGAAATTCCAGAACAGCTTCAGCTGCTGCTGAGCGTACAACAGCGCGGTGTCTTTATCAACATGATATGCATCGCGCTATCCTAAACATCGCGCTCTAATTCAAAATTGCTACATAAATCACAAATAAAGTTTATATATTCTAATAGAGAATTTAACGCTGCGTCTAATGGTTATATGCTTTAAAGGATCTGAAAAATGTATATCAAGTTATTTCATACAGTTAGTTTAAACATAACAGAGAACAAAGTTAGGCCTACATATCGTATGGTCAGAAATACTCGTAGCCAGCACGGCTACACTAATCTGGATGTATAATTATCTGATCTCATCCCAATTTCATAAGTCACTGCGTGAAAGTATTGCATAAGTGTTAATTGACTGCTCTGCCTGCTAGAATGTGTTGAGCGATAGTGAAGAAGTTAAAATGTTAAGTTATGATCTATGCACCCTGTGTGTGTGTGTGTGTGTGTCTGTGTGTGTGTGTGTGTGTGTGTGTGTGTGTGTGTGTTTGAGTTATCCACCTCCCTCCCACCAGCGCTGCGATCATGCCCGTCGGCGTGGAGATATTTACGCGCTTTATAAATTATTCATTCATTCATTCATTCATTCATTCATTCATTATTAAAGACAGGCGAAGATCGTCCAGAAGGGAACGAACACTATTTAACCAAAATAATTTATACTCCCAAATTAAAAACAACAACAACAACAACAACAAAATAAATCAGAGCACAGACGAAACATTTTAAGCACTGACATTTTGGGGGAATCATTACAAAACTCTATACACATTTTGTACCCAAAACAAAATAACATACATTTGGCTTCCAAAGATAAAGAAATACAACCAACCTCACCAAAACCCATGCAAGTCGGTGTGCTAGTTTTTAACGGTAAAGATCGTTTTCAAAACGTTTAGTTGCAATCTGTCACATATTTCTTCTTTTTTTTGTGTGAGCCCACACTTCGCCGTTATCCAAAAGAATAGGTTTAATACATTTATCAAAGAGGTCGAACTGTACATTTGAGGCTCTCAAGGCGCTGCCAAAATACAAGATCTAACTCAAACTCCCAGAGGCGCAATAATAATAATAATAATAATAATAATAATAATAATAATAATAATAATAATAATAATAATAATAATAATAATAATAATAATAATAATAATAACAACAACAACAACAATACTACTACTACTACTACTACTACTACTACTACTACTACTACTACTACTACTACTACTACTACTACTACTACTACTACTACCACCACCACTACTATTAATTTACAATGCTTACGCATATCTCACAAGATAATAGTTATTGGAGACTAAATAAATTTTGCCCTGAATCTGTTGCAGCAACCTTTCAATAGTATCCCCTCCTACTCCATCATTTCCCCCCATACCCAGATCGTTTCGCAAGAAGCCGCCACCATGTCCAATCCAACAAATGTTGCAAGCTTACTTGTTGCATGCTTTGGTTTAGCGGGTCAACGGATGCTATAAATCCCCTCCACCATTAGTCCTCTGTCACACGTTTCTAACCTACTGAGCTTACCTAATTGCCATAGATACAATTAAAGGGCCTCAGTATAAAGAAGTGTGTGTGTGGGGGGAGAGGAGGGGGGGGCATGTAGAAACGACGTTACCCTGACATACACTTGAAACTCTACATACTTTCTTTTGACTTTTTGGGGACCGCCCCGTTATTTTGACGTCAAAATAGTGTTCCGGTATGGTTAGGGCTGTGTTAGGCTTAGGGTTAGGTTAAACTAAACTACAGTTTATTATTTATTATCCCTTTCTATCGGGAAAATTTGAAAATGTCAAAATAATGTCAAAAAAATGGGAAGTGTGTCAAAATAATGTATGTAGAGTTTCACAACAGTTATCACAACGCCGATTCTACAAAAATGAGTGTGTGTGTGTGTGTGTGTGTGTGTGTGTATGTGGGGAGGGGAGGGGGTGCGTTCCGAACTGTTCAAGTCGGTTCCACAACTTGTTATTCTTAGTAACAACTGGGTTTATTTGCAAGGAAACTGTCATGAATTGGCTAGTTTTAACTCTGCTCAGTGACTATTTAGCCTTGTGTAGTTTTTGTAATAGTAGAGAGTCAGTATATAACACAGCAGCAATAAAAGTACACACCGCGAGCCCGACCCACGCTGCGTAGTTAATCAGCACTGTGTGCGAGAGTCGTAAACATTTTACCCAATGAGAGCTTAGGCAAAGCGGTTCGAGCCAGTTTGACTGGGTCCGAGCCTAACACAGCTTTGGTCAGTTGGGAGGAATACACCGAAGTGTTAACAGCTAGAAAGCTGGCAGAGAAATCTCTCCACACTTAGACCAGGAAGCAGGACTTAGAATCTTAGAATTCTATCAAGTCACAACGGGCCTGAACTTGTCAAACAGGTAAATGAACACCCTTCTGTTTCATCGTGATATATTTATATTATTGTTGAAATTATGTTTGAAGAATTTGCTATGCATAAATGTGAATTGTTAATCCGAATTTGCCGTACCACGTGGAAGAGCCTACCACGAGGCGAAACACGACCGGTTACGCCGCCATGTTGCATCCCGTACGGAACCACTGTTGTCTAACTTATATGTATGTTTGCAGACCAGTGGCTGTACCACTGAATGTTTATATTATTATTAATTCTGTATGTGTATAGTTAGACACGATTGATATTTATGTATGTATAGGAATTTAGAGTTGATATTCCAGTGGACCCCGGAAGTAGCAGAATGTTCGTCGCTTATGTATAGAGATGTGGAGCTATCACTGAGGGCTACTTTGGCTTTCAGTGAGACGCTCTGCACAAACCGATTATTCAGGGTTGTGCAGAATTTCGTCTCTTATATTACAGACGAGCAGGCGAGCTATCCCGAGCTATCCCGAGCTATCCTGTGCGTCCCACTCCACAGAAACGACTAGTTGGTTGAGGAGCCTCTACCGCACAAGCCGGAAAGAGCTACCTTGAAAAACACCCTGTCAGACCCCACAGCGTGGCCAGGGAACCCAACTACACAACGACACAGGTGTACCAGAAGCTACCTCACAGAAGGACTTCGCACGCACCATCTAGCAGTTAAGTGCAAAAACAAAGGTGCACTTAAACTGATCAAAACAGGACCACAGTAGTCCAACTCTTCAGAAACTGTAAAACGGACCACAGTAGTCCAAATCTACATGAAAATCTAGTAGCAAGTGCCCGAGGAAGATATAACAGCTGCCTAGACTATCAGCGATCGAACTATTAGCAGTAACTGAGACTTTTTAAGTTAGATTAGTAGGGGAGAGTCGCCGATTATGGACCGTCTCTTAATATGGACCTGTTGATTTTCTTCTAAGTCCATTAACTTGTCAAAATTTTAACACCTGAGCAATTCAGAGTTGCATCCCTTCAATCAATCGCACGCATAACCATGGCGGAAAAGCAGAGCGTGAAGGAAAGGTAAGCATTTGTGTTTTTTGCCGCTAATAAGTTTAAAACACGCTTTGCGTATTATCGTTCGTGCGCATTTCATTTTTATAGGGTATGTTTTAGCGCCTTTGTGAAAAATAATGTCTTTCAATTGTTTCGAATGAGAGATGAGTTTAAATAAAAAGTGTTTAGTTGTTTTCTAGAAATTACCTCCTGAGTAGTATACCTATGATTCCCCTAATATGGACCACCCGTGTCTCCGAATATGTACCACTGGTCCATATTAAGAGCCAGTGGTCCATATATGGAGACTACTTTTTTCCTAACCCTAGTCATGTCATTATATGCATATAAATCTGTTTAGATTGTTTGAAGCTGTATATCTGCATGCGTGCGCTTGCCTGTGTGTGTGCATTGAATCTGTATGCATGAAAGAGTGAAAAGGGGAAAAGAGTAAAATATTCACCCTTTATTTAAAAAACAAAACATATAGGCCTAAGTGTAGGCTGTGAGTTCGCATCCTATTTATACGTGTGTTTGCTTGTGTGAATGTTTGTGCGTGTGTGTTCGTGACTGCGTGTGCGCGCGCGTGTGTGTGTGTGTATGTGTGTGTGTGTGTGTGTGTGTGTTACATTGGTTTTGTTCATTTTCGTGCGTATTTAATAAGAGTTTTGATAAAAAAATCATTGTTTTATTTTTTACTAGAGCTAAATGGAGGAAGTAGATCTGGAGCTTGCAATGACAGCATTTGGAAATGGGCACATGGGGATCAACATGTGCTCAAAAATGTATGGTGTTCCAAAGGCTACTTTGCAGCGTCACCTCGATGGATCCAACGAGCACGCGAAGGGTGTTAAAAAGCTTGGTAGATGTACAGTCCTGCCCGAAGAGACCGAGAACGAAATCCATGACCTGATCTTGAAACTAGAGTCAATGTTCTTTGGTTTGCCAAGAAAGAATGTCACGAAACTTGCATTTGAACTGGCAGATGAAAAAGGCTTGGAACATCCTTTTAATAAGAAAAAAGGTATGGCTGGAAAGGAATGGTAGGCTACTACAACTTTCTTAAAAGACACCCAGACCTCAGCCTTAGACAGCGAGAAGCTACGTCTATTGCGAGAGCAAGTGGGTTTAATAGAAGAGCGGTGGACCATTACTTTAAGAACTGATTGACAAGTATGAACTCACACCTGACAGAATATTTAATGTTGATGAGTCAGGCATTTCAACAGTGCAAAAAAGATGGCAAAAAGTCTTGGGGCAGAGAGGCAAAAAGCAGGTTGGCTCGCTGTCAAGTGGGGAGAGGGGCACAACCACAACTTGTGGAAGATATGATTTGCTGTAGGTCGTGCAAAAGATGGGCACATGAGGATTGTGCTGGAACAAATAATGCTGACTTCATTTGTGAATTTTGCTAGACTCTCTCTCTCTCGTTCTCTCTCTCTCTCTCTCTCTCTCTCTCTCTCTCTCTCTCTCTCTCTCTCTGAGAAATTTAATTGCATTTTTTAACATTAGCCATCTGGAATGTGAATGGTAAAAGGTTCTGCTGGAAGTACTTTTTATGCGAAAAATGGGGTTACATTTGTTTTATATTCTTTTTAGTTTGGTTAAGGTTTTGATTTTATTTGAGAAACTGTTGTTTATACATGACTTCTTATAAGAATAACTTAATGTTGACGTGTTTTTGTGGCAAAGGTATTGCCTAAAGTTGTGTTCATGTGTGTGACAGATTTAATTAGAATACATACTCTAAACTTTTCCATGGGGTTTTAAGGTATAGTGCATGGTTTAACTTAGAACCGTGTTCATGTGGGTGAAAATTTAAATACTTTTTTTAGTATGGTTGTTACCGGTGGTAGGATTGACAAGTTTTGTCTAAAACTTTACCATTTATGCTAGAAATTGAATCGGTATATTTTTAGACACGGTCTGTGTTGTTTTTATATTAAAAGGTATTGCCTAAACTTGTTATTTTTGTAAGTCAGAAATGTGTTTACATTTCTTTAAAGTAGTCCATATTAAGATACTAGTCGGTCCATATTTGGCTCTAGTACCCCTTATATGGACCGGTTCTGATTTTTTTTTTGTTTAAACTTTTTGTGAAAGATTGAAATGTTGGCTTGCTCGTCTTCAGGTGATTGATAGTCAATGTACTGAACAATAAAAGGAAACAATTTGCATTAAAAAATTACATACGGTTTTTGAGTTATTGGAATGAATGAAAAAGTGGTCCATATTTGGCGACTCTCCCCTACTTAGAGAATCTTGTATAGAGTAGAAGAAATAAATGTGTGATTTTAACTGTTATCAAGTGGCTGGACTACATATGATTCATAGCCGTGTGAAAGCTAGTGTGACAGTAATCTCTTACCATTTTTCTATCTATTTCTGTACCCCAACCTTAACACAGAACGAGCTGAACAAATAAATTTATTAAAGTAATTCATAGGGTGACTTACTAGCAGTTCCCACCGAATAAACGTGAGGGTCCATAATTCCATTGTGCAGAGCCCATAAACCCCACGTGACAGAAACCACTTGTTTTGAGGAACCCACTTGTTTATAAACACACAGGAGTGCTCTTTTAGTGCATGGGAGTGCAGTTACAGTGCATGGGAGTATTTTAAGTACAAAGGAGTGCTCTATCCAAGTCAAGTCAAGTCAAAGCGCTTTATTCCATAAAACCCCTTGGGGCACGTGTAGTACCGGTACGGAAAAATTACTGTGAATTTTAGGAGAAAGTTTGAACAAAGTTCGACCTATTTCGTCGCCTATAGGAGACGAATTAGGTCAACTGTTTAGAAAGGGGTTAGGGTAAGGGCTAGTTGCAGAGCTATCCCTAGCCCTTGCCATAACCCTTTTCTCTACAAAAATCACTTTCCGATTCCTACATTCTTAAATGAACCTAGTTCTGATGTTTTGCACGCATGTGTGTGTGTGTGTGCGCGCGCGTGTGGTAACCTTGCTAAAAACTACCAAGCCTGCAATCCTAGACGTTAGTACTATTTTAAACAATGCATTTTCTTTGGAAAAGTTAGGTTTCTATCCAGATCCACCTCGGTTGCCAGCCTGCAAAATTGTGGGTACTGTTAAGATCTGTTAAGATGTTTTTTTCCTGAGGATTTCATTCAGCCGTCTTCTTATGGTTTGGAAAAAAAAACTGGCAACATGGCCACATATATATGGCACAAATCTACAAATTAATGCCAACCAATAGCAGGAACGAAGGGGAGATAAATCTTTCCTCTCATTTCCCTCATTCCCCGCTTACAAAACCAGATCTTGACCATATTGACCTATATGATCATAATAACAGGGTTAATTCTAGTTACTTGTAGATAGCTGCTGCACAAACGCGTGGCGAGAGGTGATCCGTACTGCAGTACCTCGCGATTATGTCCCACACAAACCCTGGGGGCAGCCTAAGGAAACACGCTAGAAAATGGCGCGCCTTTGCAAGTTAGTAAGGCAATGTAAGCGCTGTTGCTGTGTCTGTTTTCTCCAGCTCTATAAGGATCTCTTCCTCCAAACCTATGTTGGAGATTTATTCGTTATGCGTTGCGCAGGTCTTCGTTCCCTCAGGTCTGTGTATCCCCACGACTACTTCCCCCCTCACACCCAACAATCTATGTTCGTCATTCAGTGACTGGGGTTTAAAATAAATAACGAAATAAATAACTAAGTAAAATACTTAATTATAGATAGATAGATAGATAGATAGATAGATAGATAGATAGATAGATAGATAGATAGATAGATAGATAGATAGATAGATAGATAGATAGATAGATAGATAGATAGATAGATAGATAGATAGATAGATAGATAGATAGATAGATAGATAGATAGATAGATAGATAGATAGATAGATAGATAGATAGATAGATAGATAGATAGATAGATAGATAGATAGATAGATAGATAGATAGATAGATAGATACTATCTCAAAATGTCTAGCACCGTACAGCAACCATTAAGGGGCAAGGAGTAAGACAAGCCAAGGGAGGCAAGTTGATTTAAACATCAAGAAATATATATGCTAATTTCATTTCAAATGTTATTCGCCATCCTTAACGGGTCAAATTTGGGGTGTTGCCTTCTAATTCTCAGCGATATAAGCCATTTTTAATAAGGATTTACTTTTGGACCACCTGTGTAGTGCAGAATATCGGAGTTACTGTTACGGAAAACACAGGCGTCTCTTTCTATTTCTGTACGAGTATCTACCGACATTCTATGATGCTCAGCCTGACCCCTTAAAACGTTGCCGTGCGCCGACGTCAGTACTGCTTTGCACTTGAGCGCTGATCTGACTGCACCAGATTCCCCTCCCTCCCTGCCCCGCTCCCCCTGCCCTGGGGCAACGCTTTGACAGTCCCAAGGGGGGCAGGACTGAGGTCGTACGCACGCTTGTCAGAATTCCCTCCCTTTATCTCGTCACTCTCAGCGTCCTCTTACACAAACGGTGTCAGAGTGGTAGGGTAAGGGGGGTGAGGTTGGAGTGGGTGAGCTGGGGGTGGGTGGGTTAATGGGGGTGATTGATGGTGAAGGGGTGAAAGGAAAAGGGGGTGAGGAAGGAATGCTTTGCAGTTTCTATTATAGTCCGTATATTCCAGTTGTAATTAAGCAATAATAATAATAATAATAATAATAATAATAATAATAATAATAATAATAATAATAATAATAATAATAATAATGGAATGGAATGGACATTGCATATTGAGGTTTAACGTCTACACCCACCATTGGCGATATGGCAGACGGGGATAACCATCCCAGGGAAAGATGGATAGGGACCTGAATCAACACTGAACCACCAAAGCAATCATACTGCTAAAATGGACAGTAAAAATGGCCACATTTTATATCGCCCACCACGGGATTCGAACCTGGGTCATCGGTGTGCCAGGCGAACGCTCTACCAATTGAGCTACGGCGGTGGGACAAAATAATAATAATAATAATAATAATAATAATAATAATAATAATAATAATAATAATAATAATAATAATAATAATAATAATAATAATAATAATAATACAGGACGCTATATACGCGTCTTTCCCCAAATCAATCAGGCTCAAAGCGCGGCGATCTATCCCAACATACACGCTCACCTGTCTCATCCACCCTCACACACACCAAATACACATTCATCACTCAAACAGATGGTGTAAAGGCAGGGAGATCGCTATTAGAAGACGGAAAGAAAATCTAATTTTTATTTATAAAATTTTTATATTGACTGCGTCTTGAACCATTATTGAAGGAAGGGAGGAAACCGGAGTGCCCGGAGAAAACCCTCGGTGACCTCAATAGTCTCGTACCTAAGTCGCATACGTTCGCCCCTTGCGGTAATCGAACCCGCGACCTTCGGCATAGGAAAACAGGCGACTTATCCACTGCGCCACGATAATAATAATAATAATAATAATAATAATAATAATAATAATAATAATAATAATAATAATAACAATAATAATAATAATAATAATAATAATAATAATAATAATAATAATAATAATAACAATAATAATAATAATAATAATAATAATAATAATAATAATAATAATAATAATAATAATAATAATAATAATAATAATAATAATTATAAGAATAAACAACCCCAGTCCGTTCTGTTTAGGCGAGACACCTACCTGTGTTCTACACAATCCTTGTGTCTCCCTTCTAATGTTATTAATGAAAACAATTTCTAATAAAAAGTTACGTTAAACTATTCGCACTCACCCTCAATCTCAGACTCACATTCACACTCTTGAATAGACCCCCTGATCTGGTGCTAAATAAAAGACTTTGAAAAGAGTGCTTCGAACGAAATAAACTACCACGTAACAAGGCAGCGCAACATAATAATAGCACAGAGGACCGCTTGCATTCAAAACGTGCAATCATAGCGAACTTTACTAACAGGCCTGGGGGTGACTTCCGGTCTTGAACGTGAAAGGTTCATCACAACCAGAGCTCTGAAAAAGGAGTCAAATGCCTGCTTTGATTATAAAAACAAACAGGTTTTGTGTTGGTGAAAATATCAACGGAGGAAGCTTGGATTTAAAAATCATCTGAAAGAGTGTTTTCCGTTTAGGATGAGTACCAATTTCTTTTGTTGTTTTTGAGCTCTGAGCTTGCGGATCAACTGAAGGATCAGTTTGGTGTTCTAGAACACATGAACATTCAGAAAAGTTTTCCTCTGTCAAATTTTTAGACTGGAAGGTTTTATTTTCAGTGTTTTGGTTTTATTTTCTTTTAAACAGATTGGTTTTTACTTACGTTTGTGTGGCGCTGTCACTAATATGGATGGTTTCTATTGTTTTCTATTCCGATCTTCGTCGCGGAATGCACGCACGCGGTAAAAATCTAGGGTTGACATACTGAGAGGAATTACGTCATTTGTGGAAATTCGGGTCACGCGCTTTTAAGAACATTAATGATGACGAAAAACATATAGTTACAAGGTATGACGTAACACAGGCGTATGAAAAACAAAAAAAATTAAGTGTGTTTATTGAAAACTATGAAGATGGTGGTAAAAGATGCAGAATTTCCATAAAAAGTATAATATTGACACTCAACATCAAATACAAGAAACTGATACAGAGTATATTGTTACAACACCACAGAAAGAAATAACCATAACATATCCAAAAAGACCTGATAAACATCAGGTTATAATCAAAGACCAAAAAACTGGCTCTGTATTGTTACGAAAATTAAAACCAACAACAACTTTCCCATTTGTTGGCATAGTAGGAAGTGTATTGAACCTCAAAACATTAAAATCAGGTGACCTTTTTGTCGAGTGTGTTTCGAGAAACCAACAAAAGAAACTTTTAGAAATAAAGAATCTAGGAGGTGCAAATGTTATATGTTACGTTCCCACAGTTAAAACTGAAGGAATTGTGTTTGGACGTTTTGACTCACATGCTCTAAGGAACAACAAACAAATTATAAAATTCACCTTCTTCAAATCAAAGAAATCCCAGAAACAGATCACAAGAATTGTTTTTGCTACAGACATTTTGCCAGAAACACTGAGAATTGGAGACAAGGAATGTCAAGTGTTTCCATACTGCCCTCCTGTAGTGAGGTGTACAAAATGTCAACGTTTGAACCATACTCGGAAAGACTGCACTGCCAAACAGAGATGCTGCAGATGTGGTGATTATCATGAGAGAAAAGCATGTAAAGCAAGTGTTCCACACTGCGTCAACTGTAGTGGACCGCATTCTGCTGCTTATCACGGCTGTGATAAGAAAATCCTGTACAGAAATGCACAAAAAGAAAAGTCAAAAAGGTACATGAGCTTGAAAGAGGCAATTGATATGGTTTCAAAATCTTCTGGTCCAAGTGCAAATAAAGAGTCTTATGCGTCAGTTGCTTCAAAAGTTCCATTTCATCCACCATCTTTTGATCAGTTTGTTCAAACAACAGTAATTCCAATACTGAACATCAATTTTCATGACTCAAAACTGAAGTTGGAGGATTTGTACAAAGAAACGTACAAAACTGCAAAAGTTGAAAACATGGATTTGAAAGATGACACAAAAATACAGCTTCAGAAAGCCTTTCACAATTGTCACATCAATGAAATAAATAATGACAATCAAACATCAGAATGCATTTCTCAAAAAGTAAATACCACACCATCAGAAAGTCTGCAGTGCTGCAATGTATTTCAAGACACTACAAGGCTCATCATAGGCGACTCTACGATCAGGGGGCTGAAACCAGAGAAAGTTGGTCTGGTAGACAAGAGCATGAAACACCAAATCATATGTATTTCTGGTCTCACGCTTGAAGATGTGGAAAGCTGGATTGACACTCTGGAAAAGAAGGCGGCAGTAGAACAGGTTGTTCTTCATGTTGGAGTTGACAATTCTAAACTAACAAACATTGGAATGAAGCATTGGATTAAAGTCATTGACAAAGCAAAAAAAGGTTTTCCAAATGCAAAGGTGTTTTGTTCCTCTATTATACCTCCGAGAGGTGCTCTGCGAAAAAAGGCTGATGCTTCAAACGCTGCACTGAGAATGGCCTGTCAAAAGCAAGAAGCAAGATTTCTTGATAATACTAAGGGATTTCTCACAAAAACTGGAGCAACAATCAGATCATTGTACAGGGATTGTATTCATCCAAATGCAAAAGGATTGGAGGTTCTGTCAAATAGTTTGTGTAGAGTTTTCCAGTAAACTGCACATCATCTCTGCAATGATTATTGAAATAGAGTTATGAGTGGATCAGAATATGTACTCTACTCAGTTTCATTACATTGGAAAAAATGTTTCTTTCCATAATATCTCTTTCTCAATTTATTAGACATATTGATAATGGAAAATGGTTTCAGTATAATGCAATGGAATTGTAGGTCTATAAATACTAATATAATTTATCTTAGTCAGCATTTAGTTAAAAATGCTTATCATGTATTATCTATTCAATCTTTAAAAGTAAATAGAAATAAACTACCAAAAATTACAGGATATTATTACCCACCAGTGACGCCTTTTATTAAACCTACTTCAAAAGTTCAAACTGCAATATATATTAGGAATGATTTGGAATACGCTCCATGTAAGTCTCCAGTGCCTACCGAGGATAACAATACTTTTTCATCTGCAATAAAAGTCAGAATAAATGATCATCATCATATTAATATTTTATGTGTGTACATTCCACAAGGAACTAAGGAAGCAAACTGTGATTGGTTGATTAATATTACCAATAAGGAACATTGGATTATAACAGGAGATTTCAACTCTCATTCTCCATTATGGGACAGAGATTGTGATCACAACACCAATATAAAGTTTACAGATAATATTGTGAATTCCAATTTTGTTTTGTTGAATGATGGAAGACCCACAAGAGTTCCGGACAGTTTTAATCAAAATGCATATGCAATTGATTTATCATTAATTTCACCAGAATTGACAGATGAGTGTATTTGGGATATAGAACAAGACTCATTGGGTAGTGATCATTTTCCTATCATAATCAATTTAAATGAAACACCTGTAGTAGAACAGGAGGAAGATGAAGTTCCAAAATTTGCATATGATCGTGCTGACTGGGAAAAGTTTCAGTCACTTTTATCGAGTTCTAACATTGATTTTATAAACTGCGATATGGAGAACATTGTTATGAATTTTAATGAAACAATTATATATGCTGCTAAATCTTCAATTCCTACGATAAAGAAACATACCAATAATAAACATAAAGGAAATATATGGTGGAATGAAGAATGTGATAGGGCAGTTAAAACTAAGAAAGCAGCATATAAAAAATGGTGTAAAAGCAGGTCAGAAGAAAATTTTTATAATATGAAAAGATCAAAAATAGCCTGCAATAAAATTATTGCGTCAGCAAAACAATATTATTGGACAAAATTTTGTAGTGAACAAATATCAGAGTGTAATACATCCAAAATTTGGAATAAAGTCTCGCAAATGAAAAAGGGATTCCAAATCCCACAATACCCAATTAAAGTTGATAATAAAGAATTCATATCTTCCAAAGACAAAGCAGAAGAATTTGCTAAATTATTTTCAAATGCTAGTAATACATCTAGTTTAAAAGATGATGTTATAAAATCTAGAGAAAATATTGAAAAAACTGATGCATATAATGATCCTGCAAATAATATTAACCATAATAATGTAATTAATGCAAATATTTCTGTATTAGAATTAAAAGAGGCATTAAACAGTTTTAGTAACAAAAAATCTGCTGTAGGATGTGATGGAATTTCATATACACTTCTTCAACATCTTCCAGAATCATGGATAAATTATTTACACACTATTATTCAAAAATGTTGGGAATCTGGTAATATACCAAGTGTTTGGAAAACTTCAATAATAATACCGATTTTAAAGAATGGAAAATCACGTAGAGAAATAACTAGCTACAGACCCATAGCTTTAACGTCTCATGTCAGTAAATTAATGGAGAGGATTCTTCTAAATAGACTATTATATTATTGTGGAAAAAATAATATTATACCTGTTAATCAAGCTGGTTTTCAAAAAGGTAGATCTGTAGTTGATCATATTGTGAAACTTACTACAAATATAAAAAGGCAGTTTGCAAAAAGGAAAGGCGTGTTAGCTACATTTTTTGACATTCGAAAAGCATATGATTGTGTGTGGCACAAAAGACTATTATACAAATTAAAAAACATTGGCTTATCAGGTTATATATATAATTATATTAAATCATTCCTTTCAGGAAGAAATTTGGTTGTTAAAGTTGGAAATTCATATTCGCGTAAACATGTCACAAACATGGGAATTCCACAAGGTTCAATTTTATCACCAATTCTTTTTAATATTCTCATTCATGATCTTCCAAAACATATTAATAACAGTATAACTCTTGTTCAATATGCAGACGATATTGCAATATGGGCTAACGTATCATTAAGAAAAAGAACATCCTTATACGAAATAAAACACATACAAAAAATATATCAAACAGAATTAAATAACATTTGCCTTTTTATGTCAATAAATGGTCTCGAACTTTCCATTGAAAAGACAAACATGATACTATTCAATAATGGTCAGAATCCGAGAAAGCTTCCTAAATTTTATATAGAAGAACAAGAACTTAATTATATTGAGGAAGTAAAATTTTTAGGTGTTTATTTAACTCGTAAATTAAACTGGAAACGGCACATAAACTACTTATTACAGAAAGCAATTAAAAGTTTTTATCTTTTAAAGGTAATAATTAGAAAACCATGGGGGCAAGACACAAGAACACTGGTTCACTTAGCGTGCACACTTGTGAGATCCAAATTATCATTTGGTCAAGAAGCTTTCTTCTCAGCACATAAATCTTCCTATCCTATCCTATCCTGTCCCATAACCCGAAGGTCGTAGGGGCACCACAGATGATCGCTTAACCAGCATACTCCATCTTTCTCTGTCCTCAGCAGCCCTCATGGCTTCGCTCAGTGTCAAACCAGTCCATTCTCGAATGTTGTCCTCCCACCTCTTTTTCGGTCTCCCCCTTCTTCTACCTCCTTGCACTGTGCCTTGCAGAATGGTCTTTGCAAGGCCTGATGATCTGGTGACGTGGCCATACCATCGGAGTTTCCGTTTCTTCACCACTGTGAGCAGGTCATCGTGTTGTCCAATGGCTTGTGTGATGGTTTGTCGGACTTCAACGTTGGTGATGTGTTGGGTATAGGAAATGCACAGAAGTCTTCTGTAGCACCTCATCTCCATGCTTTGTATTCTTCGTTGGAGATCTGCTGTGAGGGTCCATGCTTCGCAAGCATATAGGAAGATGGAGATGACCAGAGATCGCAGCAGTCTTACTTTGGAATGTAGACTGATGGTTCTGTCTTTCCAAATGGGCTTCAACCTTGTCAGGGCAGCAGTTGTTTGTGCGATCCTGGAGAGGACTTCCTGTCGAGACCCATTGTCTGACACAATGGCTCCTAAATATTTGAAGCTGTGCACTGTGTTGAGGGATTGGCCTTGTACTTTGATGTCCGTGTTGATGCCATTGGTGTTGTTGGTCATCATTTTGGTCTTCTCTGCACTTATTTCCATTCCATAAGCTCTGGAGGTGGTGTCAAGCCTCTGTACAAGATGTTCAAGTTCTTGTTCCTCTCCAGCCAATCCATCAATATCATCCGCAAAACGAAGATTGGAGATTGCTCTGCCCCCTATGCTGACTGTGCCTTCGTGATCTGCAAGAGCATCTGACATGATGCGCTCTAGGAAGATGTTGAAGAGCGTTGGAGAGAGTAGGCATCCTTGACGCACACCGATTGTTGTTCTGAACCAGTTCCCGATGACGCTGTTATGGAGGACTGCACTGGTAGCCTTGTCATACAGGCTTTTGATGACTTCTATGATTTTAGGGCTGATGTTGTACACTTTCATGGTTGCCCATAGAGCTGCATGCCAGACTCGGTCAAATGCCTTCTTGAAGTCTATGAACACATGATATAGATGTTGTTGGTGCTGTAGGTATTTCTCACAGATTATTCTGAGGTTGAAAATCTGTTCAGTGGTACTTCGCCCTGCCATGAATCCTGCTTGTTCTTCAGCTATGATTTGTTCAGCTTGTGGTTTCAACCTGTTGAGTATTATTTTCAGGAGGACCTTGCTGGGATGGCTGATGAGGCTGATGGTGCGGTAATTTTCACACTCCTGAAGGTTACCTTTTTTAGGAAGAGTGATGACAAGCGACTGGGTCCATGGTGTAGGCCATTCCCCACTCTGCCAGATCTTGTTACAGATAGTGGTGAGAGCATCAGTCATCGCTTCTCCTCCTGCTTGTAGTAGTTCCGCTGGTATGTTGTCCACTCCCGCTGACTTCCCTTTCTTCAGCGATTGCACTGCTGCCTCAACTTCTTCCCGGAGAATTGGGAGGATTTCTTCTTCTTCTCTGCTCTCGGGACATGCTAGAACTGATGGGTCTCCATTTGGTGTATGGTTGTAAAGGTCAGAGCAGTACTCTGTCCATCTGTCCAAGACTTCTTGTTCTTCTGTAAGGCAAATGCCAGACTTGCTTTGGATAGTGGAGACTTTGGGCTGTTTAACACTTGTCAGCCGCTTCACAGTCTGGTAGGCCTTCTTGCTGTTGTTCTTGTTCAGATTGTTCTCTATTTCCTGGCATTGATCTTCTATCCAGTTCTCCTTTGCTGTGCGCATGCCTTTTCGGATGTCATTGTTGATTTTTCGGTAGACATCAGCTCCCTGTGAGGTGTTCTTTTTCTTTTTTAACTCTCTTCGTTTATCACACAGATCCAAAAGTTCAGGTGTGATCCACGGCTTCTTCTTTGGTCGGTGCTTACCAAGGATCTCAGTGGCGGCATCTGTTACAGCTGAGTTGAAGGTATTGGTCATGGTGTTGACATCTACTTCGCCTGCCCCCAAAATAAGCAGTGGTGCAAATTTCCCTCCAATTGTGGCCTGAAATATTTTTGCCACCTCCGGGTCTTGCAGTTTGTCCAGGTCGAACTTCAGCCTAGTGCACTTTGCTGTATTTACTCTCTTCAAATGGAGCCGGAAAGACATCATCACGAGATCGTGGTCACTTCCAATGTCTGCTCCTGGAAAAGTGCGTGTCCTGCCAATGTTGATGCTTGATCTGAAGCGTTTCTTGACCATGATGTAGTCGATCTGGTTGTGATGTTCCCCGCCGGGACTGTGCCATGTCCATCGTCTGGATTTTTTGTGGAGACCAAGCGTGTTTGCCAGTACCAGATTGTTGTATCTGGCAAACTCCAATAGCCTCAGACCCCTGTCATTTGTCTCGTTGTTGCAGTGGGGTCCGCATGTGTCTCCCCAGTTGCGGTGCGCATCTTGGCCAACCTTGGCATTCCAGTCGCCTTGCACTATGACTATGTCCTTCTTCGGCACTTGGTCAAGGACCGCCTGTATATTTTCATAAAAATCCTCCACTTCGCTGTCTTCATAGTCTGATGTTGGGGCATAGGCCTGGATGATGGTAATGTTGAAAGGGGTTGCTCTCAGACGGATGGTAATGAGTCTACTGGAGACTGGGCGGCAACCCATGACAGTGGCTAGAATGTTCTTGTGGACCAAGAATCCAACGCCGTGTTCGTGCCTGTCATCTCTACCGCTGAAATAGAGCTTGTGGCCTTTGTCAGTCGTTGTTTCACCTAGGCCTTTCCAGCGCAGTTCGCTGATACCTAGAACGTTCCATCGATAGTGGTCCAGCTCGTGGGCCAGTTCTTCTAATTTTCCTTCCGCAGTTAGGGTCCTGACGTTCCAGGTTCCTATGACGATGTTGTTTCTCGTGCGGATCTTGCTATATTGTCCATCAGTAGCATACTTAACACCTCCGTCCTGGTGGCCAACGGAAGGCGCGGTCCTTGTGCCGGGTGACG
>CM072519.1:59404035-59509035 GCA_036898135.1 Oncomelania hupensis
CGTCACGTCGGCGCTTGTTTTTGATTTTCATTGTGGTCGCATTTTCATCATGGGGAAAAAGTGTTGCGTCTATGGATGTAAAACAAACTATTCGTCAGAACAAGGAGGTGGTGTGGAGAGGAAATTATCTGTGTTCAGATTTCCAAAGGATGCAGACGAGAAGAATGCGTGGATTTCTGCAATACCGAATGCCAACTTGGTCGTTTCAAAAGACACTGTTGTGTGTGAACTGCACTGGCCTACTGGGTTTGAAACGATCACTATGAGAGGGAAGCAAAGACCGAAACATCCACCCTCCGTTTGGCCAAATGTACCAGCTAGCCAAGTGCCGACTCCTGCACCCGCCGCTCGCCCAACCAAGCGTTCGTCGTGCTTTGAGAGAAATAAGGAAGAGGATCAACTGGCAGCTTTTTTGAAGGGTGACACCACAACATTTTGTGACATGATGAAGACGTTGTTGGCCAACGAGAGAGATCTGCATGTTCCAGTGGACACGTGCAGTCAACGAAATCTTTAAATGGAGTGCCTTTGTTCCTCATCAAAATATCCCAGGATCAAAGTTTTGAGAATTTCCATTTAGGTGTTAAATGCACTGCTGCCTCCCTCTCCAAAAACAGGATCATGACACTGAACACGTGGTCAGCACTTGAGGAAAATGTGAGGTATTTGAATTCTTTGGATATTAACAACAAACAGCAGATAATCCAGCAACAATTACAAGCGATGGGGACGCGGAAAGTTGGCAAGCCATTGTACACGCCCGACATTGTTGTCAGAGCTTTCCAGTACTTTGCAACATCCCGGTGTTTGTATGCAAGATTGCGTCAGGACTTTCAACTGCCTTCAGTGCAAACGCTGACCAGGATCACGTCAAAGGTGGCAAAGGTTGATGAGTCAACTTTTTCTGAGGCAGTGTTCAGCTCACTAGATGAGAGACAAAGACTGTGTGTGTTGCTGCAGGATGAAGTTTATGTGAAGAAAATGATGCTGTATCATGGAGGGCAGGTATTTGGGAGAAGCGCTGACAACCCGCAGTGTCTAGCAAAGACGGTGCTAGGGATCATGATTTCCTGCATGTTTGGAGGGCCCAACTTTCTGTCAAAGATCCTACCTGTTTCGAGGCTCAACTCGACTTTCCTTCATGAGCAAGTCCAACTGTCGCTGCAGGCTATTCAACAGGCTGGCGGTGACGTCAAAGCAATCATCTGTGACGGAAACCGCAACAACCAGGCATTCTTTAAGCTGTTAGGGGGAAATGTTCAGAGGCCATGGGAGACACAAGCTGGTATATTTCTTTTGTATGACTTTGTACACTTACTCAAGAACATAAGAAACAATTGGTTGACCAAGGCGACAGGGGAACTGCTGTTTCCCCATGATGGAGTGATGCGCACAGCAAAGTGGAGTCACCTCATTCAACTGTATAAGTTGGAGGCAGAGTCCCTTGTCAAGATGTCTGACCTTGACGAAGTGGCAGTGTTGCCGAAACCAATCGAAAGACAAAAAGTATCAACATGTTTGAAGGTGTTCAGCGAAAAGACCCACCAGGCTTTGCTCAAACATCCAGGTATGAGTAAATTTGAGGGCGTGGAAGGCACTGCACTCTTCATCAACAAGGTGCTCACTTGGTGGAAGATTGTGAACGTGAAGTCCAGGTACATGGACGTGAGACACCGGGACGATCTACAAGCTGCAGTTAGCGACCAAGCCGATGATAGGCTCAACACTTTACTTCAGTTTGGTGACATGGCAAAACAGATGGCTGGAAAGCAGGGCAAGAGGCTAAAACAACTGACTGGAGACACCGCTCAGTCCATATTTCACACTTGTAATGGACTTGTCAGTCTGTGCCGTCATCTCCTTTCAACATCTCACCAATATCATGTGCTGCTGGGACAGTTCTCCACTGATCCTCTGGAGAAAGAATTCAGCAAGCTTCGGCAAGGGTCAGGGGGTACATATTTTTATCAATGTTCAGCAAATTGTAGAGAAAACCAGAATCAACAAGGCCAAGCTGCTGCTCACATTGAAAACGGACATGAATGGCGAAGACGCCGGCCACAAGTGTTCTGATTGTGACTTCACAGTCGAGTCGAACGAAAAGGCGTGTGAAACCGTGGACAGCCTGGAGCAACTTGAAGCAAGTGTTCCACCAGAGACAAAGTCTGCACTTGTGTACATTGCTGGCTATGCGACACGGAAAGACCCAGAGTTAGATGAGGGGACATTGCTGGGCCTAACAACGTTCTACTTTGAGAAGTATGGACAGTATACAAACTCACTGGACAGAGGCGGTCTTAAGATACCCTCAGACAGAGCGTGCCAGTGGACAATTTTTTGCTTCATTGTTTTCAACATCGTGAAAGACTCAGTATGCAGGAAATCATTCACCAGGATAGCAATGACAATATCTGACATGTTCGAGTTCGAGATGGAGGAGAGGCATGCCAGAATTGTATCCAACATCTTCATCAAGAACTACTGCTTTGCCGCAACCCCCCGGTCAACAAAAGAGCCTGCCCTGAAACGGTTGAAATTATCTGCGTCATCATAGCGAGGTTAGTTTCATGTGATGTTTTGCTTGTGTGATACTTTAAGTGGCCTATTTGGCCTACTTTGTGATATTTTTTCTGTCTTCTTTTTTTATTTGTGTCCTTTGCCATTGTCTTATACTTATTGTCGGCACTGCTACTGCATGCAATCAGTGACTGAGTAATGGCATAATAATCTGTTAATTTTAACCCCTGCTGTGCTAAGTGCGATTATTGCTGCGCCATGGTCTTATACTTTGAATTTAATTAAATCAAATTAATTAATTAATTTTGCACTATCATGTAAAGATTGTAACGTAAAAGAAACAATAGAGACAATCAATATAATTATGTTCCAATCCTTGAATAGAATGCACACATTTGAACAGAAAGAAGCCATTTGCTGATACTTTGTGAGAAATAGTAAGGATATAATTATGTGATGCTAAAATAATAACGCATAGCACTGAAGAGGTTAACAAAGTACAACCCAATATATATTTCCATAGGAATTTAGAGCATTGAAACCAACTAATATAACTTTATTTTGAACCAGAGATTGCAAATTAGTTGCACATTGATGTTTTGTAACATTGACACAGTAGGCCCCCAGTCAAAGCCCCCAGTTGCGCTATGAGAAGGCCTGTTAGTAGAGTTCGCCATGCGTGCAATAGATATTATTAACATTTGTTTACAATAGATATCATAATAATAATAATAATAATAATAATAATAATAATAATAATAATAATAATAATAATAATAACCACAACCACCACAACAACAACAACAATACTACTACTACTACTACTACTACTACTACTACTACTACTACTAATAATAATAATAATAATAATAATAACAATAATAATAATAATAATAATAATAATAATAATAATAATAATAATAATAATAATAAGTTAACAATGATTTTATCAACGGTGCAAATAAAATTTAAAAAAAAAACAACAACACAATTTTAAATAATAATTTCAGAAATAAAAACACGTAACAAAAAGAAGCACATATTATACGTATACGCAACATAATGCACACGTAAAAAATATCACTACTACTACTACTACTACTACTACTACTACTACTACTACTACTACTACTACTACTACTACTAATAATAATAATAATAATAATAATAATAATAATAATAATAAGTTAAACAACGATACAAATAAAATGTAAAAAAAACAACAACACAATTTTAAATAATAATTTCAGAAATGAAAATACGTAACAAAAAGAAGCACATATTATACGTATAAGCAACATAGTGCACACATGAAAAAAATACACAACGGTTAAATAAAAAAAAAACAATTAACAATAATTTCGGAAATTAAAAAAAAAATCTTACATGAACGAACGTTCAAACCATCCGCCATGGGCGACACGGCGAACGAGGATAAACATCTCATGGAAAGTGGTAGAGATCTAAATCAACATTGAACCATCTGAGCAATCACACTGCTAAGATGGACAGTGAAAACGGTCACTTTTTAATCTTGCCACCACGGGACTCGAACCTGGGTTCATCGGTGTGCCAGACGAACGCTCTAACACTTGAGCTACGGCGGTTGGACATTTCTAACATTCTACATGTTACAACGGGAATACTTATTTATACACAACAAAATGTGTCAAATAAATAAATTACTCAAACAGTACAAGAACGATTTAACAAAATAATTTAAAGAATAAAAAATCCACACAATTATTTCCAAGTAACGAAAGAAGCACTTATTATACACAATTTTGTGCACAAATAAACAAATTACTCAACGGAACCTTTTTTTTTTCAACAATAATTCCACAAATAAAAATAATATATCTAACATACTATAATTAACAACAGACGCCCTTAGTTTACACAACATGAAATTAACAACAACAACAACAACAACGACAATAACAACAAAATAAATAAATAACTAAATAAACAAGTCACACTGAGCGTCTTCGGTGAAGCTGCCTAAAATGGCGAGTTTAATAGCCGTGCACTATCCTCACCGCAGTTTTTACGACTTGGTGTATTAGATTGCACTGACGTTTCGCTGCAATTAAGGAGAATGCACTGCCGTTTGTCTTTATTTGTTTATGTGTGTGTGTGTTTGTGTGCGTGTGTGTGTGTGAGCGTGTGTGTGTGTGTGTGTTCGCGTGCTTGTGTGTGTGTATGTGCGTGCGCGTGCGCGCTGTATGAGGCCTTAACGAGAATGTACTCAATTTTAGACGTCATCCTGGCCTTCCATGCCCCTCTCTGCCTGTCTGTCCTTCTCTGTCTGTCTCTCTGCCTCTTCCTCTGTCTGTCACTCTCTCTCTCTCTCTCTCTCTCTCTCTCTCTCTCTCTCTCTCTCTCTCTCTCTCTCTCTCTAAAGATGCACAGTAGGAGAAAAAGAGAGAACAGTAGTTTTGGAAAATGTCAAAATCTACATTAAATTTTTAATGGAATTTAAGTTGCCCAGGTCAAACCCTTCTCACCTCCTCCCTCCCCCTCCATCGCACTCCCACCCCCGTTTCCCCACACAATTTGTTTAACCCTAAAATACATTACAAGATAATGTTTTTAAAAATAACGCACTTTACCTTAAAATTCGTATTGTTGTTACATAAAAATTTGATACCGCTGTCATTCTACGTTGATCAAACCCAATCGGTAAAAATGGGGATTTTCGTTTTTCGTTCTCTGTATGTAAACACTTGTCTTGGTTTAGAAAATCACCATTTAGGCAAGACCAGCTTTCAGCACGATGTAGCTGTTGTTTTAAGGTCTGCAGGACGCGCGTTATCCGTCATAATGATGATGATGACGATGATGATGATCATGCTGATGATCATGATCATGATGATCATGATGGCGATGTGATAATGCATCGTTGATGATAATGATGAGGTTGTTGGTCATGATCGCCATCAACATACTACTACTACTACCACTACTACCACTACTACTACTACTACTACTACTACTACTACTACTACTACTACTACTACTGCTGCTGCTGCTGTTGCTACTGCTGCTACTGCTACTACATGGATTGACCGATTCAATTAGCCCAAACAATGAAGACAGACGTTCCACATCAGTGATGGTAACTCACAATTATACAAAACTTATTAATCTGTATATTGTGCCCTTTTAAAAAAAAAAGATCTTTGTAAATAATCTTTAAATAGTTGGGTTTTTCTTTAAAACAATCGGCTCTATGAGCCGTGAGCAACAATCATATTGGTTCCTTTCTATCTAAAATAAAAAATTTTTGATTTGACCTGGCATGACTGTACAGTTACAAAAGACTTGGCATTAAAAAAAAACAAAAAAAAAGGAAAACGAATAAATTAAAGTCCACCTCTTTCAACCATGCAGAGAGTTTGAGTTTTTCACGAAAAATAATGCACCTATTTACACAAGAAAATAAGGAAACGATTTCAATCAAACAAACAACAAAGCTCAAGAGACACAAGAATATTTCGAGAAAGGTGTTTGTATACAAAGAACGCTATGAAATATAAATAATAATAATAATAATAATAATAATAATAATAATAATAATAATAATAATAATAATAATAATAATAATAACAGGCAATTTATACAGCGCTTTCCAAAATCACAAAGCGCTTTACACAAACAAATGTAAACACAACATGCGTACATTGGTCAATAACACGCAACCACATATACATCTCAACACCAAAAATAACTAACAACACTCACTCATGGCGCCTCTCTAAAAAGATGCGTCTTCAAGTTCGTTTTAAAAGACGCTAGTGAAGGACTGTGACGGACGGACCGAGGTAGCGAGTTCCAGGTCTGAACGGAGAAGAAACTGAAAGCTCTACCACCGGGTCTCACCCTGTGGTATTCTGGTACACGGAACATCCTTTCATCTGCAGAGGAGCGGAGAGACCGAGAAGGAACATAGACAGTCAAAAGTTCGGAAAGATAGCTAGGAGCAGTTCCAGAGATGATGTGGTAGCAGAGACATGAGGTTTTATATTTAATTCGTTGTTCAATTGGGAGCCAGTGTAGCTCTTGAAAGAGAGGCGTGCAATACTGTGATTTCCGTGCTTTGAAGATGAGTTTAGCTGCAGAGTTTTGGACTTGCTGAAGAGGTCTAAGGACTTTCTGTGTGCAACCTACAAGGAGTGAATTACAATAATCCAATCTAGACAGAATGCATGCGCTAACTAGTGTTTTTGTTGCTTCTTGTGTGAGATACTGTCGAATGGAGCTTATGCGTCTAAGTTCAATGTATGCAATCTGACAAGTTTTTGCAATGTGTTGCTGCATGGAGAGATCCTGATCGAGAAAAAACCCAAGATCGCGAACAGTTTCAGAAAAAGAAATAGAAGTAGTTTCAACAGTGATAGTTGAGGGAAGAGAAGAGGGGTCTGCAGATGACGGAGAAACACGGAGGGCCTCAGTTTTGTTATCATTTAGCTTGAGACGGTTGTTTGACATCCAAGATTTTACCTCAGTAACACAATCTTGAAGGGTCTGAACTAAATGATTGTAGTTAGAAGGAGAGTCAGAGTGATTAAGTTGGGTGTCATCAGCATACATTTCGTGGCGGACAGAATGTGAGTTAATGAGACGTGAGAGAGGAGAGGTGTACAGAATGAACAGAATAGGGCCAAGCACAGAGCCTTGAGGAACGCCAAATACAATTACACTCATAAATACAATTACACTCATATTATATACGATGTGTACAGTAAGCCCATCACCCACACCCACTCACCCACCCACATACCCACCCTCCCACCAACATACACACCTACACACACACACACACACACACACACACACACACACACACACACACAAAGAACATCATGAAATACAAAGAACATTACGAGACGACTTTGGTAAGAAATTATTAATGAAATTCCAAGCACGTCATAACACAAAGATTTAAAATGAAATATCTATTAATATCACCCAGAGCGCACAGACGTTAAAATATAATACAAAACTGAGATTTGTGCGCCACAGGTCATGACATCACTTATATTAAGCTTATATAGTTAAAATGTCCCCATTTCGAAAGTTTTGTTTACTTTTAGCGAAGACCGGTTAACCCTAAAATTCGCGTAGGTGATCACATTAAACAATGCTTCTGTTTCTCAAACCAACCACCGAAGTTTGAAGTTTCCATTTTCGTTCAGACAGGGAGTGATTTTCGTTTGAGTACGTGTGAAACGCGCACGATAGATCCGATCGTTTTGTTTTGCAAAGCATGCAATAATAGAGTGTATTTCGCTTTGATTTAATTGTGTGTTGTTGTTAGAAGAAGCTTGGTATAACGTTGATCATTTTCGTTGGTCGATATTGTTGGAGAATTCTCTAGAGTTGCTTGTTTACTATCGATCGAATCTTCGCGATAAATGTAGATAGCTGCTGAGAAAATTCTTGGACGGTAAAGAAAGTTGTATGACATAAGACAGTGATGACGAAGTTTGTTTTTTAATTGGTTGTGGTGCTCTGTGGGTTCGGGCATTAAATAGAATAGACCCAACGTTTCCCGGCGTGTCGTAAGAGGCGACTAACAGGGGTGATGTTAGCACGGCATCACTGGGCGAAAGTCTTCTACACAGAAGTCACCGGCCAGGGCGGAGGAACCTCTTGTTACTACAGGTTCAACGACCATGTGCTCAGGGCCAAGGCGAGCCACACTGTATTCGTGGATTTCGGCTGTGGCCAACAGCCTGGAGAGGATTGGGCACCGCCAGGTCTTTTTTGCCCAAGACACACTACATGATGACACAATCCACTAATTCCATACCGGATCGGTCGTCGCCCGGGCCGTCACCCGGCACAAGGACCGCGCCTTCCGTTGGCCACCAGGACGGAGGTGTTAAGTATGCTACTGATGGACAATATAGCAAGATCCGCACGAGAAACAACATCGTCATAGGAACCTGGAACGTCAGGACCCTAACTGCGGAAGGAAAATTAGAAGAACTGGCCCACGAGTTGGACCACTATCGATGGAACGTTCTAGGTATCAGCGAACTGCGATGGAAAGGCCTAGGTGAAACAACGACCGACAAAGGCCACAAGCTCTATTTCAGCGGTAGGGATGACAGGCACGAACACGGCGTTGGATTCTTGGTCCACAAGAACATTCTAGCGACTGTCATGGGTTGCCGCCCAGTCTCCAGTAGACTCATTACCATCCGCCTGAGAGCAGCCCCTTTCAACATCACCATCATCCAGGCCTACGCCCCAACATCAGACTATGACGACAGCGAAGTGGAGGATTTTTATGAAAATCTACAGGCGGTCCTTGACCAAGTGCCGAAGAAGGACATAGTCATAATGCAAGGCGACTGGAATGCCAAGGTTGGCCAAGATGCGCACCGCAACTGGGGAGACACATGTGGACCCCACTGCAACAACGAGACAAATGACAGGGGTCTGAGACTCTTGGAGTTTGCCAGATACAACAATCTGGTACTGGCAAACACGCTTGGTCTCCACAAAAACTCCAGACGATGGACATGGCACAGTCCTGGCGGGGAGCATCACAACCAAATAGACTACATCATGGTCAAGAAACGCTTCAGATCAAGCATCAACATTGGCAGGACACGTACTTTTCCAGGAGCAGACATCGGAAGTGACCACGATCTCGTGATGATGTCTTTCCGGCTCCACTTGAAGAGAGTAAATACAGCAAAGTGCACTAGACTGAAGTTCGACCTGGACAAACTGCAAGACCCGGAGGTGGCAGAACTATTTCAGGCCACAATTGGAGGGAAATTTGCACCACTGCTCATTTTGGGGGCTGGTGAAGTAGATGTCAACACCATGACCACCACCTTCAACTCAGCTGTGACAGATGCCGCCACTGAGATCCTTGGCAAGCACCGACCAAAGAAGAAGCTGTGGATCACACCTGAACTTTTGGATCTGTGTGATAAACGAAGAGAGATGAAAAAGAAAAAGAACACCTCACAGGGAGCTGATGTCTACCGAAAAATCAACAATGACATCCGAAAAGGCATGCTCACAGCAAAGGAGAACTGGATAGAAGATCAATGCCAGGAAATAGAGAACAGTCTGAACAAGAACAACAGCAAGAAGGCCTACCAGACTGTGAAGCGACTGACAAGTGTCAAACAGCCCAAAGTCTCCACTATCCAAAGCAAGTCTGGCATATGCCTTACAGAAGAACAAGAAGTCTTGGACAGATGGACAGAGTACTGCTCTGACCTTTACAACCATACACCAAATGGAGACCCATCAGTTCTAGCATGTCCAGAGAACAGAGAAGAAGAAGAAATCCTCCCAATTCTCCGGGAAGAAGTTGAGGCAGCAGTGCAAGCGCTAAAGAAAGGGAAGTCAGCAGGAGTGGACAACATACCCGCGGAACTGCTACAAGCAGGAGGAGAAGCGATGATTGATGCCCTCACCATTATCTGTAACAAGATCTGGCAGAGTGGGGAGTGGCCTATACCATGGACCCAGTCGCTTGTCATCACTCTTCCCAAAAAAGGTAACCTTCAGGAGTGTGAAAATTACCGCACCATCAGCCTCATCAGCCATCCCAGCAAGGTCCTCCTGAAAATAATACTCAACAGGTTGAAACCCCAAGCTGAACAAATCATAGCTGAAGAACAAGCAGGATTCAGGGCAGGGCGAAGTACCACTGAGCAGATTTTCAACCTCAGAATAATCTGTGAGAAATACCTACAGCACCAACAACATCTATATCATGTGTTCATAGACTTCAAGAAGGCGTTTGACCGAGTCTGGCATGCAGCTCTATGGGCAACAATGAAAGTGTACAACATCAGCCCAAAAATTATTGAAGTCATCAAAAGCCTGTATGACAAGGCTACCAGTGCAGTCCTCCACAACAGAGCCATCGGGAATTGGTTCAGAACAACAATCGGTGTGCGTCAAGGATGCCTACTCTCTCCAACACTCTTCAACATCTTCCTAGAGCGCATCATGTCGGATGCTCTTGCAGACCATGAAGGCACAGTCAGCATAGGGGGTAGAGCAATCTCCAATCTTCGTTTTGCAGATGACATTGATGGATTGGCTGGAGAGGAACAAGAACTTGAACAGCTAGTACAGAGGCTTGACACCACCTCCAAAGCCTATGGAATGGAAATAAGTGCAGAGAAGACCAAAATGATGACCAACAACACCAATGGCATCAATACGGACATCAAAGTCCAAGGCCAATCCCTCGACACAGTGCATAGCTTCAAATATTTAGGAGCCATTGTATCAGACAATGGGTCCCGACAGGAAGTCCTCTCCAGGATCGCACAAACAACTGCTGCCCTGACAAGGTTGAAGCCCATTTGGAAAGACAGGACCATCAGTCTACATTCCAAAGTAAGACTGCTGCGCTCCCTTGTCATCTCCATCTTCCTATATGCTTGCGAAGCATGGACCCTCACAGCAGATCTCCAACGAAGAATACAAAGCATGGAGATGAGGTGCTACAGAAGACTTCTGGGCATTTCCTATACCCAACACATCACCAACGACGAAGTCCGACAGACCATCACACAAGCTATTGGACAACATGATGACCTGCTAACAGTGGTGAAGAAACGGAAACTTCGGTGGTATGGCCACGTCACCAGATCATCAGGCCTTGCAAAGACTATTCTGCAAGGCACAGTGCAAGGAGGTAGAAGAAAAGGGAGACCGAAAAAGAGGTGGGAGGACAACATTCGAGAATGGACTGGTTTGACACTGAGCGAAGCCATCAGGGCTGCTGATGACAGAGAAAGATGGAGTATGCTGGTTAAACGATCATCTGTGGTGCCCCTACGACCTTCGGGTTACGGGACAGGATAGGATAGGATAGTGGTGCTTCACGCTGGGGTGTTCTAAATGTTTCTGGAGTATAGAGATAGACTATATAAGTGCCGCACTGTTTCAAAAGAGAGTTGAAAAGTTGAAAGTTGTAGAGAGAAAGTGTAAAAAAAGCGATTGTATGCAGTTGTTGATGTTCGCTGAATAAAGTTGGAAAACTTCATACGACGACTCCTGTCTTGTTGCTGAGTGAACAGGTTGCGTGGATAAACGAATCTGAGTTATACCTATCAGGATTCAAGCATCGGGGCTGAATCAACTACTGATAAAAAAACAACAACCAGTGTAACAGAAAGGCACAAACGTGTAACCTTTAACCTTATTTGTGAATGACCCACGTGGCTTAAAGTGTACGACTTTGATGTCTGGGGTATTGTAAGGTAGGGGTTATGTTATCAGCATAAAACGAAAAACCTTACGAGCCATTTCTTTTATGGGCTATGTCTTTTTCTGGCTTTTGGTAGCCGCTACTTTTAGCTCCCGAATGTCGGGCTGGCCCTCGCTGTTAAAAGGCACACAAACTACGGATTTCTTTTTTTTTCATTTCAAATCATAAAATATTGTTTTGAAAGAGTTATTTTGTGGTTGTACGCTTTATTTATTTGTCAGTGGGTCAGTGGGGCAACCCTCACTGTGAATGTTAAAAGGATCTTCGAGGAGAGGCGTGGTTAATGTGGATCCCTTTAAGTCACGTGATAGAATTAGCAAACTGAGAGAAACACGGAAAGGCTGACTACACACGGAAAGTGGGTCCCTTTAAGTCACGTGATAGCATTAGCAAACTGAAAGAAAGGCTGACTCCACACGGAAAATGGGCGGGTTGTTCAGAAATGTTTGTGTGGTGCGAAGGCATTAGATGCCGCGCCGCGCACCCGAATGACCACGCAGGGTTTTATCTCTGGCCGATGTTTAACGGTTTGTACCTCAGTTCGGTCGACAGGCAGGCGTGGATGCACTGTGATAACTGACAGCTGATTAATTAAATGGAATTGGCTGCCGGTTGCCTACATAATATAATTTTAGAAAATAATTATTGAAAGAAAAAAAAAGAATAAATGAATTAATGAATTAAAAAATAAGTAAATAAATAAATAAAATAAAATTATATTTAGAAAATAAATAAATTAATGAATAAATAATTTTTATGTCTTACTTTATTCGTTCTAACTAAGCGCTTTTCCGGCTCAAGAGCGGCTCAAGGCGCTGGCCGGTACAGGATCTAAGTGCAGCCGCCCGAAGCGCGCACTTGCTGTCTTTGGGCGCACTGTCCGACGCCACAGACAACTGAGCACAATCCTGAGCGACCGGTTATGGAAGAGAAGGGACTTGGTGCATGCTGGATGTAGATGTGAAGCCGGCACTCACCACTTCAAGGCTACGAGCGTCAGGATGTTTAAAGTCCGTGAGATGGAATGCGTACGTGTACAGGCTAGATCTCGGTTTATGCTCTCATCCGAGTGAATAAAATAAATAAAAAATAAATAAAGGAAAAAAATAAATCTGACTAACTAAAACATGACATAATTAACTAAATACGTAAATACATACATTAAAAAAAGAAAGAAAAAAAGAAAAAAAGAACAAAAGAAAGAAAGAAAGAAAGTAAGAAAAGGGAGAAAGGGAGAGAGAAAGAAAGAAAGAAAGAAAGAAAGAAAGAAAGAAAGAAAGAAAGAAAGAAAGGGAGAAAGGGAGAAAGAAAGAAAGAAAACTTCTGCACCAATGTTGTCTAGCAGAAAAATGTAGTTCTTTTATTTTTTTTTTAATATTTCTTTGTTTGAATTTATTTATTTATTTATTTATTTATGTATTTATTTATTTATTTATTTATTTATTTATCTTTTATCAATCAAGGTGGAAGCCGGATGGATTACAATGGAACGAAACAAAAAACATATAGGAAGCACTCAGCAACACAAACACGGTCAGGCAAACAAAACTGAATTATAAATATGAAGCTCAAAATGTGCAGTGTTTAATTTATTCTGTCTCGCCTAAACTAACTTTTTGTGTGTGTCTCCAGGTAACGTTATTCAGTATTGTCGTTTTTTTCCCTCTTGGTTTACGATCTTGCTGATGCTGTCACCTTGCATTTATCCGGTGTTTTTCATTCACAACATTACATTTACATTTAAAAAAAAAAGACCATTTAGCAATAACCTCAATCTTTTATAAGGCATTCTTTACATTTTAGTTTAGCGTTTAGTTAAGTGCAAAATAATGTAGATTCATTATCTTGTATTCCCAGACGTGTCTACAAACACTTTGAAGTAGACGGGGGGACATGAGGGTGAGAGGTAGGGATTGGAAAGGAGGGGCGGGTCGGTCGGTCTGTCGGCATGTCCTTCGGTCCGTTGGAAGTCATACCTCAGGAACCACTGAACAGATTTTGACCCAATGTTATAGGAACGTTACCTTCGTTAGTCGCCTGAGCTGCCTCCCGCGGCATTCTATTTTACTCTACCGCAAAGGTGAAGGTCATTGGAGTCATTTCGTTGCTAAAACACGTTTTGTTCTATTATTTGAAAAGGAAAAAGAAAACTACCAAAGAGATTTTGAGGGGTTTTGGTATACATATACTTCAAATGATGGTCCTTCCATTAGTAGCAGTCCATTAAGAAAGTCAGGCGCTCCGAATGTAACCTCTTTGTTCTAAACACGCTTTTTCCCCCCGTGGGGGTGCCGGGGGTTTCAGTATAAATAGTATCCCCACTTTCTGCAAATTTAGTGCTTTGAATTCCCACTGTTGCTGTCTTTCTCCTTTGTTCTTTCTCATTCCTACTCTGTTCTATCAATCTGCTATACTATCTTCTTCTTTGCTAGACCAGTCATCTACCTTTTTTCTTGAAAACTCTTCCGGGACAAAACTCCTCTTTTGTGTATGAGGTCTGTTGGATCAGCTTGGGAATATTGGATGCTTTCTGCCAGGTGGTCACTGGGGCTTCCTATGATGTTATTATTTAGCAATGTAGGCATTTTATATGCATGCATTTTGTTGATATTGTATAATGATGTTTGTATTCTAAACCTATTTTGATTTTGTAAACGGGGGTTCGATAAATTAGAGTATAGCCTCAGCGTCCCCTGCGTGGGATATCTTTATTGTAAAGTGACCGGCTGGTAGATTGCTTTCAATGTTACCATTAGGGTTGTTTCGGCAGATCTTTTATGCGGATCAGGGGTGAGTCCTCTTTCACTTCTCTGGTCCTGATTTGGCTCGGAAGAGTCCGCTGGACCTAAAGCAATAACAATGTAATCTAATGTAATGTAATGTAAACACGCTTTTTTGCTTTTATCTCAACAATAACCGACATTCATCACTTGTCCTGTGCTGATACTTTAACTATGGCTAAGCATGTTAGGTCGCTCGTGTTTGAACTTTCTCAAAGGTCAAGGTCAATGCGCTTCACCTTGTTCGAAATAGGTTTTACGCTTTGTCTAAACAAACATTGGCAGAACCGACTTGGATTTGGATTTTTGCTTGCAGATAGTTGAGATAGTGACCCATTATGCCATGTTTTTCTTTGGCTTCGTTATAGGATAACGCCAAGTCACAACATCGCCCAGAAAATGAAAACTGTTTAAAATGCCTAGTTTGGGGCTGTGTGTGCGAGTATCTGGAACTATATTCGGATGGTTTGTTATCTTGGTTTTCATTCACAACGTTACAAAAACAACAACAACAACAACAACGACGACAAAAACAACAAAAACAACAAACACAACAACAATAGCAAAAAAAGCGTTTAGCAACGTAGCCCTATTCTGTATAGGTTTTCATTGACATTTTATAGTCAAGCATTTGTGGAGTGCAAATGTATAATTCTTAGACGTGGTCCCAGTTTTTTGTCTAATGTGAATACATGTTAAATTGAATAAATAAATAAATAAATAAATAAATAAATAAATAAATAGAGTACATAAATAGAGTACATAAATCATAGCCCGAAACATTCATTTAGTCGAACATTCATGAAAGGAATATAAGAAGAATGGTTTAAAAACCATATTCTTCCTTCTCTTCTTCTTCTCCTTTTCTACTATCTCCTTCTCCTCTTACTACTGTTACTTCTTGTTTTGTTGTTGTTGTTGTTGTTGTTGTTGTTGTTGTTGTTGTTGTTATTGTTCTTCTTATTATTATTATTTTTCCCTCCGTTGGGGTGGCGGGGGTTTCAGTATAAATAGTACCCCCAATTTCTGGAAATTTAGTGCTTTAATTTCCCACTATTGCTGTCTTTCTCATTTGCTCTTTCTCATTCCTGCTCTGTTATATCAATCTGCTATACTATCTTCTTCTTCGCTAGACCAGTCATCTACCTTTTTTCTTGAAAACTCTTCCGGGGCGAGACTCCTTATTTGTATATGAGGTCTGTTGGATCAGCTTGGGAATATTGGACGGTTTCTGCCAGGTGGTCACTAGGGCTTCCTATGATGTTATTATTTAGCAATGTAGGCATTTTATATGTATGTGTTTTGTTGATAATTTATAATGATGTTTGTATTCTATTTTGTTTTTGTAAACGGGGGTTCGATAAATTAGAGTACAGCCTCAGCCGTCCCCTGCGTGGGATGTCTTTATTGTAAAGTGACTGGCCGGTGAAGAGCTTTCAGTTTTACCACTAGGGTTGTTTCAGCAGATCTTTTATGCGGATTTGGGGTTGTCCGGTCCTGATTTGGCTCGGAAGAGTCCGCTGGACCTAAAGCAATAATAATGTAATTATTATTTTTCTTTCAGCTCCTCCTCCTTCTTCTTCTTTTCCAAGGACTTCCTCCTCCTTATTACTGACGAAGTATAAACCGAGGTCTTGCCATTGCAATTATGAATTCCATCTCACGGACATTATAAATCCTGGCGCTCATGTCCTAGGGTGATCAGTGTCATATACTACGTCACTCAACTTTTATTCCATTCCACTGCCCTGCGGCTGTAGTGCTGTCCTTGACTAGGCAGCTCCCATGGGTAACGCAATTGAAAGAGATAAGATTTGCGTTCGTTGGGGCCACACACAATACGCTCTCTCTCCCACTCTCTCGCTCTCTCTCTTTCTTTCTCCCTCCCTCCCTCCCTCCTTCCCTCCCTATCTCTCTCTCTCTCTCTCTCTCTCTCTCTCTCTCTCTCTCTCTCTCTCTCTCTCTGCAACACTCACAGTGAATTTGAAAAGATTCTGTAATGCTGAAATATGACTAACCCTAACCCTAACCCTAACGCCAAGCCACTTTCTGAAACCAGACTGTCAAAATAATTAATTAACTATTTACTTACTTATTAATTAATGAAGTTATTTAGATTGTTGTTAAGGCGGGGAAACTATATTTATTTATTTATGCATTTATTTAGTTTTTTTTTTAAATTTATTTGTTTATTCATTTATTTATTATTTCATTTAGTTATTTTCTTTCTTGTTAATTAATTAATTAATTATTGTATTCATTCATTTTTTCTTCTATTTACTCACTTAACAAATTTTTTTAAACTTACTGGTGTATTAGTCATCCTTCATCCTTTTATTACAAGTTTAACTTAGGTCTAGGCCTAATAATGCGAATTGGAGACATCACGATCACATTAGCATTAGGCCTATAATCCACCGTGTATACGTATATTCGTAAAGCCGTCTGCTTAGTAAAGGCGACCCTAGATCTACACCCAGTTTAGCATAAGCACGCACGCATTCGATCAGATACCCCCGTTGGGGTGCCGAGGGTTTCAGTATATAATAGTATCCCCACTTTCTGGAAATTTAGTGCTTTAAATCCCCACTGTCGCTGTCTTTCTCATTTGCTCTTTCTCATTCCTGCTCTGTTCTATCAATCTGCTATACTATCGTCTTCTTCGCTAGACCAGTCATCTACCTTTTTTCTTGAAAACTCTTCCGGGACAAGACTCCTTATTTGTGTATGAGGTCTGTTGGATCAGCTTAGGAATATTGGATGCTTTCTGCCAGGTGGTCACTAGGGCTTCCTATGATGTTATTATTTAGCAATGTAGGCATTTTATATGTATGTGTTTTGTTGATAATTTATAATGATGTTTGTATTCTATTTTGTTTTTGTAAACAGGGGTTCGATAAGTTGGGGTGAAGCCTCAGCCGTCCCCTGCGTGGGATGTCTTTATTGTAAAGTGACTGGCTGGTGGAGACCTTTCGGTTTTACCACTAGGGTTGTTTCGGCAGATCTTTTATGCGGATTGGGGGTTGTCCGGTCCTGATTTGGCTCGGAAGAGTCCGCTGGACCTAAAGCAATAATCATGTAATTATTATTTTTCTTTCAGCTCCTCCTCCTTCTTCTTTTCCAAGGACTTCCTCCTCCTCCTCCTCCTTATTACTGACGAAGTATAAACCGAGGTCTTGCCATCGCAATTATGAATTCCATCGCACGGACATTATAAATCCTGACGCTCATGTCCTAGGGTGATCAGTGCCATAATATACAACGTCACATCATCACTCAACTTTTATTCCATTCCGCTGCCCTGCGGCTGTAGTGCTGTCCTTGACTAGGCAGCTCCCATGGGTAATGCAATTGAAAGAGATAAGATTTGCGTTCGTTGGGGCCACACTCAATACGCTCTCTCTCTCCCACTCTCTCTTTCTTTCTCTCTTCCTCCTTCCCTCCTTCCCTCCCTCTCTCTCTCTCTCTCTCTCTCTCTCTCTCTCTCTCTCTCTCTCTCTCTCTCTCTCTCTCTCTCTCTCTCTCTCTCTCTACCACTCACAGTGAATTTGAAAAGATTTTATGAGGCACTGTGGTCTAATGGTAGTGCTTCGGCTTGCGGATCGGAAGGTCCCGGGTTCGAGCCCTGGCCGGGCCATTGTGTTGTGTCCCTGGGAAAGACACTTTACTCCTGTTTTCCTACTCCTTCGGATGAGAGTATAAACCGAGGTCTAGTCTGTGTCGCATACATTCCATCATAACGGACTTTAAAGATCCTGACGCTCATGTCCTAGACGGGTGAGTGCCGGTGACAAGAAAACACCCAGCATGCACCTAGGTCCTTCTCCCCCATCCCTGGCTGCCCAGGATTGTGCTCAGTTGTCCGGGCGTCAGACCATGCGCCCAAAGGCTGCGGGTGGGCGTCTCGGGCGGCTTGAGTTAGATCCTGTATCGGCCAGCGCCTTGAGCAGCTCTTGAGCTGGAAAAGCGCTATATAAGAACGATTAAATAAATAAAAATTCTGTAATGCCGAAATATGACTAACCCTAACCCTAACGCCAAGCCACTTTCTGAAACCAGACTGTCAAAATAATTAATTAATTATTTACTTACTTATTAATGAATGAATTTATTTAGCTTGTTGTTTAGGCGGGGAAACTATATTTATTTATTTATGCATTTATTTAGTTTTTTAAAAAAATTATTTGTTTATTCATTTATTTATTATTTTATTTAGTTATTTTCTTTCTTGTTTATTAATTAATTAATTATTGTATTTATTCATTTTCTCTTCTATTTACTCACTTTAGAAAGAAAGAGATTTCTCTTATATAGCGCACTTACAAGCTCAGTGAGCTTCTCAAGGCGCTGACCCGTAATATCCAGCAATCACAAAATAGTTTGCTGAAGTCAGGATTCGAACCCACGTCGCCCAAGACGCACTCACACAAGTCGTGCGCTCTGACCACTGAGCTATCCCTGCCGCCTAAAAAATGTTTTTAAACTTACTGGTGTATTAGTCATCCTTAGATCTAGGCCTAATAATGCGAATTGGAGACATCACGATCACATTAGCATTAGGCCTATAATCCACCGAGTATACGTATATTCGTAAAGCCGTCTGCTTAGTAAAGGCGACCCTAGATCTACACCCAGTTTAGCCTAAGCACGCACGCATTCGATCGCATGGACTTTATCGATTCCTGTCTCTCATGTCGTAGACGGGTGAGTGCCGACTGCACAAGCACCAACTAGGGCCCTTATCCCCCATCCCCGGTCGCCAAGGATTGTTCTCTGTCATCTGGACGTCAGACTATGCGCGTAACGGTTGCAGGTAGACGCCAGCTCATTGAGCAGTTCTTCAGCTGGGAAAGCGCTATATAAGTTTTAAATAAATGAAATTAATAAAATAATAATAATAATAATAATAATAATAATAATAATAATAATAATAATAATAATAATAATAATAATAATAATAATAATAACAATAATAATAATAATACAGAAGGCTATCGAGCGCTTTTTCTCCAATCGAAACCAAAGCGCGGCGATGTGAAGAGATCATTATTATAGATGGCGGAGAATAACCCTTTTCTTTTTAATGTAGAGTTCAGTGATCTGCTACACCCAGAGCCCGCTTTCTATTACCACATTTCTTTCAACACGGAAATCCATACCAAAAAACTTTCTATTGCTTGTAAATATGTTGTTTTTATGACTGATGGCTGAGCCCCTATTGCTGTTCTCCGAGCGCATTGAGCATGACTGTTTCATAAAGTCCTGCGCCTTGTAAGGCTGCCATAATCATCATTCTGTCTGCCTCACTAGCCTAATGGACACAGCTGCCCTGCTTGACCTGTCAGTTGCGGGACGGGAGTGTTACTGGAAATAAGAAGAAGAAAAGGAAAAAGAAAGCCATGCACCTAAACCGAGCGGTCGTTTCGCACTTGGACCTGACAGCGGTCACAAATTTGTCGTTACTCGCCCGTCGATCGCACCTTTCTAACCTCCTCCAGTCGCTCTCCCATGATCAAGCGCCCCTGGCGTTCGATGGTCCGCATTTAAAAAAGAAAAAAAAACGAAAAGGGGGAAGCACTCTAGCAGCACTCGGGCGTCAGGGGAGAGTACGCACTGGCCCACGAGTCAAGGAGGTTAAAGTTGACATCCGACTGACAAATGTATCGGCGGCAACCGCTATGAGTGCCAACAAGCAGCGAGCAGCGGGCCAGGGCGTAGATGCTTGGAAAAACAAAAACATGTCAAGCCGTTAGTGATGAAGAAGAAGACGGAAAGAGAGAGAGAGAGAGAAAGAGAGAGAGAGAGAGAGAGAGAGAGAGAGAGAGAGAGAGAGAGAGAGAGAGAGAGAGAGAGAGTAGCAGGACGAGCAGGAGAAGATAACAGATGTATGGATCTATATTCCCGGCAAGATTGAGGTGGTAGAAAGGGTGGAGGGAGGAGAGAGGGGAGATGGAAGGGGATGGGAGGGTAAGACAGCGAGAGAGACAAAAACAAAAAAACAAAACTAAACCAAAACAACGTCAGATTCCTCCATTCCAGTTCGGCGCACACTAAGTACGTCTTGGTACGCCCCTAGTACGTCCCAGGTACGATCCGGTAAGTGACGGAAGGTTAAAAAAACCACACAAAAAAACACACCCGGTTCCAGACTTGCCTTGGCGAATGGAGAGGCTCCAGTCTCAGCGAGTGCACAGCGCTTGCCAAAGGATACGTCTTCGTCAGATGTCGTTCAAAGTCTCCCTGCCACACTCAATATCATTGGAACTTGGAAATATCTTCAGGCTGAAAAAGAAAGAAAGAAAAAAAAAGAGGCATAGGCGGCTATTACTGAGAGAAATAGACTAGGGACGGCAGGCTGTAAGCTTCGGAAAATGGCAAACTCTATAAATAATAATAATAATAATAATAATAATAATAATAATAATAATAATAATAATAATAATAATAATAATTGTCACCGCCACGACTCTCTCTGGGCAGACGCCACAAACAGACAACTTCCACACGCAGACAACCCAGAAAGAATGGCGATTACCCGCAGACGGAAGTGATGAAAAACACAACAAATATATATACAACTTTCAAGCTATTTATTCATTCATACCACACACTCATACACATACAACATTTACACATGAAACGAGAAAAATGGTGATGGAACAATCAATGGGTCGATGAACAATGAAATGGAATGTCAGATGAACGAGGGTTGCTAATCAACCACGTCTAAGTAACGACTGTGCACTGCAAATGTCCGAACACAGGGGGGGTCGAGTATCAAGAGGGGGACAACAAAGAAAAAGCCGACCTGAATGTAGGGCGTCCCCGTTGATGTCTCCGAAAAGTAGCTGCCCCTCCTTGTGACTGTCACCGGACTGTCGCTATGGAATCCAGGCGTAGTGGTGTCGCCACTCCCTCCCACCGCTGACGATGATGATGATGATGATGACGCTGTAGTTGCGGCAGCCCTGCCACCGTCGACGCCTCCCAGCCTAACTCCTCCAGTCGGCTAACACTGTGACGTCGAGGCCAGGTTCCATACACAGACGTCACAACCACCGCGGAAAAGGTGGGGTTGTGGAACAATGAAGATGTACACACAAACACGGACGTGGACGAACGGGTGGTGATGATGATGCTGGGTCCACACGACCAAATGTCGTCGTCGTTGTTGCGCGACGCTGGTCAACGTCACTCAGTGTCGAGCTGATGAATTCGACGAACTTCGAAGACCCTCGAACAACGAACTTTCGAACCTGCAACATGCTTGTCTTATTGTTAATGTCATGTCCACCCGATTCTGTCCCCCTCCCTCCTCACACTCTTCCCCCCTTACTACACTAACTAATTCCTGTATCTTGAGGAAGCGCCACTGCTGTCCACTTCACTTCCCTTGACTACTATTACTGTCTCTTATAATCAAACACATAATTCAAAAACTAAATGACATTATGAATGCGTGAAATGAACAATGCTGCAAATGAATACATGTAATCATCAACACATTATCCATCTTGAGCAACCACAACCTCAACAACAGCAACCACTTCCATCCTACCTTCACCACACTTCACCCTCATTCTCCCTCCTTCAGTCGCACTCTTCCTTTCGTCTGCCTCTCCCCAGTGCAACCATCCTTCCCCCAGCCTCACGCACAGCTATCGTTCAACACCCCAACAGCCGGCCATCGGTCATTAGCACAGTAAAGGAAGATCACCATCACACTTACCCACACGGCTCGAATGTAAAGTACCTGTAGCTAGCCCTTTCCACTGCTCGCCTACACAGTACTCCAAGTAAGGTATCCAGTGCGTAGTAATTCCTGTTAGTGGATGTCATGAATTGGCTAGTTTTAACTCTGCTTGTTGACCATTTAGCCATGTGTAGTATTTGTAACAGTAGAGAGTTAGTATAGTACACAGCGAGCGAGCCACCCACATAGCAGTGAGTCAGCACTTGAGCTTTGAATCGGACCGTTTTAACCAATCAGAGCAGGCTCAGTGGGTAGAGCAGTTTGACTGTGTCAGATCTTAGCACAGTTTGAATCAGTCGTGTGTGAGACGAGGTAGAGTCAACATCTCCACAGCTAGAGAAATCTCTACACTCATAGACCAGGAAGCAGGACTTTGAAATCTTAGAATTCTCTCATGTCATCACGGGCCTGAACTTGTCAAACAGGTAAATGAACACCCTTCTGTTTCATCGTGATATATTTATATTATTGTTGAAATTATGTTTGAAGAATTTGCTATGCATAAATGTGAATTGTTAATCCGAATTTGCGGGACCACGTGGAAGAGCCTATCACGAGGTGAAACACGACCGGTTGCGCCGCCATGTTGTATCCCGTACGGAACCACTGTTGTTTAACTTATATGTATGTTTGCAGACCAGTGGCTGTACCCGTGAAGGTTTAAAATATTATTAATTCTGGATGTGTATAGTTAGCCACGATTGATATTTATGTATGTATAGGAATTTAGAGTGAGATTCCAGTGGAACCCGGAAGTAGCAGAATGTTCGTCGCTTATGTATAGAGATGTGGAGCTATCACTGAGGGCTACTTGGCTTTCAGTGAGACGCTCTGCACAAACCGATTATTCAGGGTTGTGCAGAATTTCGTCTCTTATATTACAGACGAGCAGGCGAGCTATCCCGAGCTATCCCGAGCTATCCTGTGTGCCCCACTCCACAGAAACGACTAGTTGGTTGAAGATCCTCTACCGCACAAGACGGAAAGAGCTGCCTTGAAAGACACCCTGTCAGACCCCACAGCGTGGCAAGGGAACCCAACTACACAACTACAAAGGTGTACCAGAAGCTACCTCACAGAAGGACTTCGACCGCACCATCAGAAAGTTAAGTGTAATCTCCGAAAGTGCACTTAAACTGATCATAACAGGACCACAGTAGTCCAACTCTTCAGAAACTGTAAAACGGACCACAGTAGTCCAAATCTACATAAACTTATAGCAAAGTGCCCGAGGAAGAAATAACAGCTGCCTAGACTATCAGCGATCGAACTATTTGCATTGAAAGAGACGTTTTAAAGTAGATTAGTACTTAGAGAATCTTGTATAGAGTAGAAGAAATAAATGTGTGATTTTAACTGTTATCAAGTGGCTGGACTACATATGATTCATAGCCGTGTGAAAGCTAGTGTGACAGTATTCTTTTACCATTTTTCTATCTATTTCTGTACCCCAACCTTAACACAGAACGAGCTAAACAAATAAATTTATTAAAGTAATTCATAGGGTGACTTACTAGCAGTTCTCACCGAATAAACGTGAGGGTCCATAATTCCATTGTGCAGAGCCAATAAACCCCACGTGACAGTGGATCACCTCTACACTAACTTACCACAACACACAAACTTAGTTATTTGCTCTACACTTCCTTGAGCTTGTTACCACAACCGTAACATTTCCCACTAGGTTTTCTTTTAGAACCAGTTATCATTTACGTTAACAACTGTCCCAACCTTACTTCCAGAACAAAATACCCAGAGACACAAGACCACAGGTCTTCTCCGTTACTCTGCAAAACGTGTTCTGACTACAGTGAACACATTCCAAAACTGGCTGGCCGAACTATGCTGTTCAAAATCACGCTTCCCACGCATAACCAAACATACGACAGCGCGCAGTTACTACCCCAACTCATTAACTCTCCACCCACACTTTCTACCCGGTTTCATCACAGGCTGCCCTGTGACAATAATAATAATAATAATAATAATAATAATAATAATAATAATAATAATAATAATAATAATAATAATAATAATAATAATAATAATAATAATAATCATAATCATAATCATAATAACAAGAAGAAGAAGAAGAAGAAGAAGAAGAAGAAGAAGAAGACAGGTTGATAGCAAACGCTTTTTCTTCAAATGGAACTCAAAGCGCGGCGATCTGAAGAGATCGCTATGACGGGAGTCGGAATTTAACTTGAATGACAATCAATAATAATATTCATTACCACAAAAAAAGGCTGTACGGGTGTTAGACACTGCAAGGAATCGTCGAGCGCCTTGAGCGCCTCTTGAGCTGCAAAAGCGCTAAATAAGAATAAATAAATTAATTAAGAAATACACATTGAAGAGCATTTATCAGTTGGGTTTAAAAAAAATTTTCCCATAATTACGCCTGGAAATACTTAAAACTAGTCGGGGGAAATCAGCACTAATCAAAATGGCCGTCTGTGTTTGTCGATCGGTCCGTTGCACGCCAAATCTCAAGAAACACTTTAACCGAGTTTACCCAAACTTCTTAAGAACAGTTCCTGTGTTAGTGGTGGCGCCTGAATCTCTTTACCATCATGATCTACCTTTTATAGGTCATGGTCGTTAGAATGAATTTTAGATTTGGGCTAAACCGCTTTTGCTCTATATCTCAAAAACGGCTGAACCTTTTTTTTTTCTCTTTCTTTCTGAGTGAATGGGAGGGTGGATGTAATGGAGGTTTGTTAAGGAAGGAGGGCTTAGGGAGGGTGATTGGTTGGGGGACGGTGCAAAGAGGAGGGGAGGGAGATATAAACCAGGTACATGAATTCGACACTTTTGCTGCGGCGCAATATTTAGGATCAACGTTGCTGCTATTAAAAGAGCATTCATACAAACACACATACACACACACACATGTGTGTGTAGAAACGACGTTGCGATGACTGTTGGGAAAAAAACACAACAGACATTATTTCGACACACTTTTCATTTTCTTGACATTATTTTGACATTTTCAAATTTTTGAAGCTATCCCTTTCCCTAACCATAACCCTAACCCCCTAACCCAAACCCTAACCCTAACACTTAACCTAACCCTAAGCCTAAAACAGCTGTAACTCTATCGGAACGCTATTTTGACGTCAAAATAGGGCAGCCTTCCAAAAAAGTCAAATGAAACCATGTGGAGTTTCATGTGTGTGTCACTGTAACGTCGTTTCTACATCCCCCCCCCCCCACACACACACACATACACCCCCCCCCACACACACACAGGTTTTCGATTTATATCTTTAAAATATATTTTAAAAGAGGTTATTTATTTGGCTTCAATTTAATTTCCCTCCACCCCCCCCTCCCCCCACTCCCGGTGTTGCCACTCTCATTTTATTTATGTATACATTTCATTCCTTCATTCAACCAGAACAGGCATGTAAAAATAATAATAAAATAATAAGGATAGTGTTACGTTGAAACGTGAACGAAAGTATGTCGGAAGCGCGCACGATAGATCTAATCGTTTCGTTTTGCAAAGTATTCAATAATGGTGTTTATTTACCTTTGATTTGAGTTTGCATTGTTGTTAGGAGAGGCTTTGTATAACGTTGATAATTTGCGTTAGTCGATATTATTTGAGAATCTTCTGGATATGCGTGTTTACTCTTGATAGAAATTTCCGGATGGATATCGAAGGTCGTGAATGTTCCCGGAAGTAGAGAAAATGTGAATGACGTAAGTCAGTGATGACGATCTTTTATTCGATTGGTGGCAGTACGTCATTTTCTACCATGTACGAAATCGTTCCAGAAAAGAGAGAGGTTATTTAATCGTGAGCCGAGTCGCTGTTGAGAGATAGTAAAGTTGTTGATAGTGATTTGGAGAGTTGCTGTGAAAGTTGTTGAGTTGAGTTGAGAATTGTATGCAGTTGTTGATGTATGCTGAATAAAAGTGGAAAACTTCATACGTCGACCTTGTGACTTGTACGCTGTTTGGACGGGTTGCGTGAATAAACGAATCTGAGTTACACAACTATCAGGAATTCAAGCATCGGGGCTGAATCAGATACTGATAGAAAACACCAACATCAAACAGAGTGTAACATTTTGGGGGTCAAGCCGCGATTCACGCCATAGCCAAGGGTTCAACTGCGACAACAAGCGAGTCAACGTTACGAGAGGCAGTCATCGAGGGTAGCCGCCAACGAGTTGCGTCGAGAGGGGCCAACATACTGGGACTACATCCGATAGGTTCGGGTTGACTGCAAGGGCGTGTAGTCGCTGAAGAGTTGCTTCGTGAGCGAACAACAGATCGGGACTACGTGGCTGCCGTAAGACTACGTCGAGGGACAGTCTCGGAGCTACATCGCCAGTGTTACAGAGAGCGACGTGCGGACGTCGAGTCTACTTCAGCACAGGAGCGTGTACATCAACACCAGCGTGGTGCAGCGTCGCATACGACGAGGACAGCGGGGCCTGCGTCAGCGAAGGCGACTAGTGACAAGCATCAGCGCTACTGCAGAAAGCGTGCTGTTCTAGAACAGTCTAGAAAGGTACAGCACAGTCAAGAACTTTCCAGAAAAAAAAGAACTCTACAGTCAAGAACTTTCTAGAAAAAGAACTTTACAGAAAAGAACTTTCCAGAAGCATCAAGATGGCTGACTTCTGGCAGAAAGGGATGCAACTGAATCTAAAAGGCAAACAGCTGACGGAGTACGTCAAGTCTCAGGAGAGAATACAAGAAAGAGAAGAACAACGTCAGCGTGAAGAAAGAGAAGATGAGCGACGACGTGAAGAAAGAGAATTAGAAGAGCGGCGGCAAGAAAAAGACAGAGAATTCGAGCTGAAGCGTCTTGAGTTCCAGCTAGAAATGACGCGCATCCAGCAACAGCAGAATGCGCCACAAGTTATCAGTGACTTCAAGGCTCCAAAATTGCCAGTGTTCGTCGACGAAAAGGACCAGATCGACAGCTATCTGGCGAGGTTCGAAAGGTTCGCCGAAAGCGCTAAATGGCAACGTCAAGACTGGGCGATCATACTCAGCGCACTACTGACGGGAAAGGCGCTCGATGTCTACAGTAGACTGTCGAATAATGACGCCAAAGACTACGACATTTTGAAAGCGGCCCTATTGCAGTGCTACAACTTTACAGAGAAGGGCTACCGTCAACGCTTTCGTGAATGCCGGCCTTTGTCAGACGAGACACCAAAACAATTTGTGGAGCGCCTGTCATCATATCTACACAAGTGGGTGGAATTATCAGGCAAAGGGAAGACTTACGAGAGTCTCCATGAGCTGATCGTGAGGGAACAATTACTCAACGCCTGCCCTAAGGACCTCGCGATCCACTTGGAAATACAAAAGTTGGAGACGCTAAAAGACGTTGCTGAAGCTGCTGAAAGATATCTCATCGCTCATGAGAAAACGCTGGGGCCACCCAAGGCGACAAAACCATTTCAGAAGACTGGAAACCATGGGAACCAGATCCAGGGAAGTCAGACGAGCCAGAGACAGACAGACTCCACGCCTCCTCCCAGGGAAGGGCATTCAAGAGGCTGTTTCACCTGCAACGCTACAGACTACAGGGCGGCTAATTGTCCTCAAAACAAAAGTAGCGGACAGCGGAGCAGTACGGACAACGCAGCGGCGGGCAACCGGCAGAGGCGGTTCTCCAATCAACGGCAAACCAGTAGATCTGACCATCAAGTGTGCGGCGGGAGCGTCATTCTTCCGAGTGAGACCGAGCGCACAGCTACCCCTGCGGACGTGCAAGAGTGCATGACTGATGGCCAACTCCTCCTTGCCAACGGGAAATCCATCCCCGTCGTCGCCAGCGCAGCTGTGACCGTACAGAACATGCCTGTTTCCAAGGGACGCGTCGGAAATCATGAAGTGACTGTTTTAAGGGACTCTGGCTGCAGTGGGGTCATCGTCAGAGAAGACCTAATCGCTAAAGAACAGTTCACTGGCGATTCAAAATGGACACTTATGGCCGACAGCAAATGTGTGAGAGCGCCAGTTGCGAAGATTCATGTCAACACCCCTTTCTACATAGGCGAAGTCGAAGCGGTTTGCCTGAAGAAGCCGCTGTATGATTTGATGATCGGGAATATCGACGGCGCGAGACGACCCGACGACCCCGATCCAGAGTGGAGTCCTGCCTCAACCCAACGAGTCGAAGTTGTGGAGGAGGATCCATTGCCGTTTCCCGATGGAGACCTTACAGAGCTGCTACGGGACAATGTGGTTACTCCGGCTCAGCCCTGCCGACCAGAGATCGTCGGTGCTGTTACTACCAGGGCCCAGGCCAAGAGAGACAAGACGTCTACGCCACTGAAGGTCGCCGACAACTCTAAAGCTGCCATCGTGGACAGAGATAAGCTTATCCAGCTCCAGGAAGCTGATAGCACTTTAAACAAGTACAGGAACCGCCAAGACCACGTGACCAAAGGCAGTGGTACGGTCTATTTTGAGGTGAAGGCCAAGATCCTGTATCGAATCTTCCAGCACCCGAGGGTCAACGGAGGTAAACCACTACGTCAAGTTTTGGTACCGTTACCCCTAAGGCGCCAAGTGATGGAAGTAGCGCATGACTCAATTATGGGAGGTCACCTAGGCATCAGGAAGACGTCAGACAGAATCCAGGCGGTGTTCTACTGGCCAGGGCTTCATGCGGACGTCAGCCGTTTCTGCCGATCATGTGACATTTGCCAGAAGACCATACCTCGAGGAAGGGTCCCGAAAGTGCCTATGCAGAGGATGCCTCTGATCGACCGACCTTTCAAGAGGGTGGCCTTAGACTTAATCGGCGAAATAAGACCTCCGAGTGAAGAAGGTCATCGGTGGGTACTGACTTTAGTGGACTATGCGACTCGGTACCCAGAAGCAGTGCCACTGAAGAAGATTGACACTGAGACTGTTGCAGAGGCGCTGGTGGACATGTTTAGCAGACTTGGAGTGCCTGAAGAGATTCTGACAGACCTCGGGACGCAGTTCGTCTCTGACTGCATGAAGGAGGTCAATAGACTGCTGAGCATCCGGCATTTGACTACGACACCCTACCATCCAATGTGCAACGGGCTTGTCGAAAAGTTCAATGCTACGCTGAAGTCCACCCTGAAGAAACTGTGCAGCGAGCAGCCCAGACAATGGCATCGCTATATCAACGCCTTACTTTTCGCCTATAGAGAAGTACCGCAGGAGTCCACCGGCTTCTCTCCGTTCGAGCTGCTGTACGGAAGAACCATCCGAGGGATGATGCACATCCTAAAAGAACTGTGGACGAAAGAAGTAGACACCCCAGAGGTGAAGAACAGCTACCAGTACGTGTTTGAGCTACGGGAGAAGCTGGAGCAGACTCTCGAGATAGCCAGAGAAAACCTGAAGAAGTCCCAGGACTGTGGAAAGCACTACTATGATCGTAGGGCTGTGAACAGGAAGTTCAAACCTGGCAACAAAGTGCTGGTGCTGCTACCTACTGATCACAATAAGTTGCTGATGCAGTGGAAAGGCCCGTACGAAGTGGAGACCGTGATGGTAATCAACGACTACAAGGTGAAGGTCGGCCAGCATTCCAAGATATACCACGCCAACCTCCTTAAGCTGTACGTAGAAAGGCCATCAGAGACTGTGCACGCAGCCACAGCAGCTGTGACCGACGACAGCTTTGACAGCGAAGAACTGTTGGAACTGGGAGACTTCCACAGCAAAGAAGGCATCAATAATGTTAAGCTAGGACCAAGCTTGACGGAAGGTCAAAAGATGGAGCTCAATGACCTTATGGGCGAATTTCCCCATAGCTTCAGTGATGTCCCAGGCTCTACGACTTTGGTCGAACATGAAGTCCACACCCAGACCTGGAAGGAGCATCTGCAGACCTTGAGGGAGCTGTTCCACCGTCCCGCAGAAGCCAACCTGACCGTGAGACCCGGCGAATGCATCCTGGGAGCTGACAACGTCGACTGCGTCGGACATCCGATGGAAGAAGGAGACAACGGAGGACGCACTGATTCCAGGGAAGCCCACGTGATCATCGTCTTTGACCCTGGGCCGATGACAACCGCAACTGACGAGGGCGACGTTTCCTTACGGATGAAAGATCATTGACTGTGTGGTGAACATTGACAGTATCCAGAAAGACTTGCAGATGAGAAACTTTGACTCTGTGTGAATGAACTGTGAACATTGACAATATCCAGACAGATTCGAAGATGAAAACCATTGACCTTGTGTGAATGAACTGTGAACATTGACAGTATCCAGAGAGACTTGCGGATGAAAAACATGGACTCTGTGTATATAAACTGAGAACATTGACAGTAAATGAGACAGTCTGAAGTAAGTTTTAATTCTGAACTTTGTTTGTGCATTACGTTTCAACGTTGTTGAAAGAAATTGGGTAAATTTCTTCTTGAGTGGGGGGTTATGTTACGTTGAAACGTGAACGAAAGTATGTCGGAAGCGCGCACGATAGATCTAATCGTTTCGTTTTGCAAAGTATTCAATAATGGTGTTTATTTACCTTTGATTTGAGTTTGCATTGTTGTTAGGAGAGGCTTTGTATAACGTTGATAATTTGCGTTAGTCGATATTATTTGAGAATCTTCTGGATATGCGTGTTTACTCTTGATAGAAATTTCCGGATGGATATCGAAGGTCGTGAATGTTCCCGGAAGTAGAGAAAATGTGAATGACGTAAGTCAGTGATGACGATCTTTTATTCGATTGGTGGCAGTACGTCATTTTCTACCATGTACGAAATCGTTCCAGAAAAGAGAGAGGTTATTTAATCGTGAGCCGAGTCGCTGTTGAGAGATAGTAAAGTTGTTGATAGTGATTTGGAGAGTTGCTGTGAAAGTTGTTGAGTTGAGTTGAGAATTGTATGCAGTTGTTGATGTATGCTGAATAAAAGTGGAAAACTTCATACGTCGACCTTGTGACTTGTACGCTGTTTGGACGGGTTGCGTGAATAAACGAATCTGAGTTACACAACTATCAGGAATTCAAGCATCGGGGCTGAATCAGATACTGATAGAAAACACCAACATCAAACAGAGTGTAACAGATAGTTAAATAGCGCTTTTTCCTATTAAAAAAATCGGTTCAAAACGCAATTCAAATACCAGAAAAGAATATCATCAAAAGAATTCTCGTATCTTATGACGACAACTCACTGTCTGCACCCCAAATAAAAAATACAATAAAAACAAATTTGATTAATTTTTGGTTATTTTCAAGCAAAATACAAAACACTATGTATGAAGTAAAAGAGTGACTAATAACTCGGTTTTTCTAATGAAGATTAATACAGGATCATCCATTTTTCAAGTTTGGAAAGGCTAGCGTTTTCTACACTATTTATGAAGAAATGGAGGCTTGAGATCATCTGCATAGGTAACCAGCTCTAAGGGCCTTTTCATACCCAGGATTATTCATTTTTGTCTCTCACCCTTTTGTGACACTAAAACATAAATTCGGGCAAAAGCTTTCTTCTCATTGCCTTACCTTATCTGCTTTTAGTTTTGTAGGGTTCAAACTGTCTGGTTCTATCTATAGTGGATGGTTGAACTGACTGTTTATAATGTCATATTTGCGTTGCCGCGCTGTCGTCAATGACTTAGCACTACGTCATGCATCATCATCATCATCATCATCATCATCATCATCATCATCATCATCATCATCATCATCATCAACATCATCATCATTTTCATCGTCGTCGTCATCATCATCATCATCATCATCATCATCATCATCATCATCATCATCATCATCCATCATTATCATCATCATCAGAAGAAAAGCAAGGGTTTGAAATGTTTAAATAGCGCAATTGCTAATTAAACAGGCCCAACTAGGTTGATTAATTCTTGTTGTGGTATTCGTTTCACCAGCTGTGCACAAAAGCTCTTTCATCATCATCATCATCATCATCATCATCATCATCATCATCATCATCATCATCATCATCATCATCATCATCATCATCGTCGTCGTCATTGTCATCATCATTATCATCATCATCATCATCATTATCATCATCATCATCATCATCAGCATCAGCATCATCATCATCATCATCATCATCATCGTCGTCGTCGTCGTCGTCGTCGTTGTCATCTTCATCATCACCATCATCATCATCATCATCCTAATCTTAATCACCACCACTATCATTATCACCATTATCATCATAATCTTCATCATCATTATCCACCACTACCATCATGATCATCATCATGATCATCATCATGATCATCATCATCAATAAAGTACACCAGCTTCTATGGCGCATTTGTAGCATGGCCCCGCACGCCTTAACCAGGTGTGCTTGTGTCCATCCGCACAGGTACAACATTTAATAGCTAGAAGCTATTATGGACTCGGCACGAAGCAGAGTACTCACTATTTTCACAGGTCACTAAGGCACAGCTTAGGGCTCACTTACGCGTTTCAACGATCAGCCATGCAATGCCTTTCAATGGGTGTCAAATGTGATGATCTGTGTGAAGTGAGGCCTTTTGAAAAAGCAAAATCAGAAGAAAAACGAAAACAGAAAAAAAGAAAAAAAAAAGAATTTGCCTGATGGTAGAAATAAATCATTTTTATAATAATTTCTTCTTCTTCTTCTTCTTCTTCTTCTTCTTCTTCTTCTTCTTCTTCTTCTTCTTCTTCTTCTTCTTCTTATTATTATTATTATTATTATTATTATTATGCAAGCGTTCTTGTATAGCGCATCTCCAGATCAAGAGCTGCTCAAGGCGCCGGTAGATACAGGATCTCGCTCAAAAGCCAGCCGCACTAGGGTTTGAGTAAAAACGGTAGGCAAATGAACAATCAGCCCCTATAACACTAATTACACTAAGCAAAACAAGCATGCAACGTTCCACCTTTCCATAGGGTGGGAGGGTAGAGGGAACGTGAGTGGATGGACTGGATGGGGGTGTGGCGCGGGGTAATATAGGCGATAATGGTTGATTTACAAGAATCGCCGCCTTTCAACGGACCGTCGACGATGAACGTTGCAGAACGTCTTCAATACTGAGTGTTTAAAGAGTCAGACGTAGGACATGAAGAGAGGTTTGGGAGGGGGAGATGGGGGGGGGGGAGAGATGACGTGTGAGGGAGGTAGGCAGTGGTGTGTGGACGTATATGGGGTTCGGGGGGGAGGCCAGGGCGTGGGGTGGGCTCACGCGGGTACGGAAGGAGGGCAAGGGGAGGGCGCGGGCGCAGGATTCCTGAATTCGGCGATGCATATTTATGGGACCCCGTACTGAGTCAACCTTCTATTCCTGTGAAGCAACCTGTTGCTTAGAGAAAGAGAATAAGGGAGGAGAACAAAAAAAGGAAGAAGAAGAAGAAGAAGAAGAAGAAGAAGAAGAAGAAGAAGAAGAAGAAGAAGAAGAAGAAGAAGAAGAAGAAGAAGAAGAAGAAGAAGAAGAGACAGCAAAGAGGGCCATGGGTAAAGACGAGTCACGCGGTACAGCAGCAGCATACAGCAACAGCAGCATCTTTGCAGTCACTCGATAGCGTAAGACACATCTTTTTTCTTTGTCATAGCGCACGAGAAAAGGAAGCTAAAGTAACCTCCTTATATCATTGTCAACGAACACAAAAAGAGATTGAACAAGGAAATCAGACGTAAATGATCCGAAAATCCAACAAATACTGAAAACGGAAGACGCGAAAAAAAAAGAAGTTCTTAATACATATATTTCACAAAACGTTTAATCAGGAGTTACAATTTAGCCAGCTCAAAACAAATTCATTTTTATTTAAAAGTCAAGTCAATTCAACAAATCTTCATTACGCTACAATGGAGAATTCATACAGCAGCACAATACATCCCAGCAAATAAAGATTTAATTTCAAAAGAAAACATAAATAACCCCATGACAAGGCAACAACACCTACTAAAACTACCTTCTCACCAAACATTCATTAAGAAATCGTATATATATCATGGCCAGTAATTATTTATTGAACAGCATTGTGAGATTCAGTCAAACTATGAACTGATTAGTTGAAAAGTTATTTTCATTTATTTAATTTAAGGTCTGTACACATAGTGATTTTAGACCAACAACATTAAAAAAAATTAATTAAAAAGATTTAAAATTAACATTGTAACAATTTCACCAGCTTGAACTCCTACTATTAAAAAAATTACAACATTGTTGACATCAAACATTTTATTTCTTACATGTTGTTGTTTGTAGATTATAGTCACACAACACTTTCGCATATAGGTGACTACTGGACCGATTTATACTGACACCAGCGGGCCAGTTGTTGGTAAAGGGGAAAATAATATGATCACACGTTGACCAATCCGGGATTCGAACCAGCGACCTTTCGGTTACTAGCAAGACGCTCTTACCAACTGAGCTACCCGGCCCCACTTCTTACATGTGAAAGTACTACCAAAATATATGACAAGCTAGCGGAATGGCAAACTCGATTTCCCCACATTCATCCCATTTGCACTCGACCAACATCATCTTGATCGCAACCCACCACCAACCACGCAGAATCTGCCAAAACACCTCTATACCTTTCAGTATTATTTGCAAAATAAAATTTAAAAAAAAACCACTCACACTACACTTTGTCATTTGTCAGTCTCTTACTTGATTTCCAACCCATATTCGAAAAGTTCTTCTTTGAAAAGTTCTTCTTTAGATGTTTGTGGCGGTATTTAAAGGCGGCTTGAGTTAGACCTTGTGTCCAACAGCACCTTGAGCAGCTCTTGAGCAGCAAAAGCGCTATATAAAAACAAAGATTCAATCAATAAAATAAAATAATAAAATAATTAAAAAAGAACAACCTAGTTTCATTGTGCAATCTGTGGTATTGCAGATTGTAACATTCTTCAAGATGGGTTGCTTGGTTGTGTGGGTGGAAACAGGAATGACAACTACTGTACGCATGCTGTAAGTTTGTTAACACCTATACGTCTCCCTGCCAGGCCGGGGGGTTAGTAACAGAGTGCAATACCAAGGGTATCATACCCCGATGTGTGCATATATGTATGATACCCTTGGTATATATTTATATTCATGCAACCAGTATCCACGTATCGTTTTTAAATGCAATCATTGTTTTCTTATATAGCCGCTTTATTAGTTCAAAGAGCTGCTAAAATCTTTGGCCTAAAACAAGGATTTAACTTCAAAATCACGAGCTCCTCCACCTTCCTCTACCCCCCTCTCCTCTCCCCCTCTACTTGCAGCTTGGTGCCCACTGTCCAACGCAGGAGACAACTGAGCAATGTTCGAGCAAATGCGCGAGCAAGTGCGCGATCATTTGCTCGAGCGGTTGCTACGCCCGTTGCTATAAGGGTTTTGCTGAAAACTGTCAACGGAAAGGAACTTAAAATGAACACATGTTTTTTTGTAGATCTCTGACCTCGATATTTTGTATTTATCCACATTAGTTTGATGTTAAATATTTACGTACTATTTGTGGCCCTTAAATTTAATTTCCAAGTAGAATACAATTTAAATAACTGTCTCAATATGTTTTAGGATAGCTTTTATTTTAAAATATTATTAAAGTATTAGTAATTAATATGTAAAAATATTATATAAATATGAATAAGTTCTGAATCGTCCTTAATGTTATGATAAGGTTATTTCATGAATTATATTAAGTTTAGAAGTGCTAGTTTTCACTTATTATTATTAATAATATTGCTAATTTAATAAATGCAAGAAATATTTAATTTGTGCACGTCTCAAATTCTTTTACATACACATTCTTTTCCGGGTATAATTTTTACGTTTATGGAGCGGAATATAGCAAACGCACGCGCATTTGCTCGCACACTTGCTGGAGCAAATGCGCGAGCAAGTGCGCGAACCTCGCGCAAATGCTTGAGCATATGCTCCAGCAAGTGTGCGAGCAAATGCGCGAGCAAGTGCGCGATCATTTGCTCGCGCATTTGCTCGTGCATATATCTCGCCTCCCATAATTAAACATGAATGTCATGATCTTTTAAAGTCCCGTGCGATGGTTGAATGCGTGCAGCTGGGCACAGAAAAACAATCGGTTTATATTCTCTCATTCCAAGGAGGATTTAGCGCACACACACACACACACACACACACACACACACACACACACACACACCCACACACACCCTCCCCTCTCCTAACCCGCACAGACCTCTCTACTTGAAGCACGTGTACATGTAGGTAGAATTAGAGTACTGATTTCATTATAGAGGGTGGTTCAAAATTTAACTCCTTATTCAAAAGTTGTTGTTGGAGAGAGTAAGCATCCTTGACGCACACCGATTGTTGTTCTGAACCAGTTTCCGATGGCGCTGTTGTGGAGGACTGCACTGGTAGCCTTGTCATACAGGCTTTTGATGACTTCAATAGTTTTATGGCTGATGTTGTACACTCTCATGGCTGCCCACAGAGCTGCGTGCCAGACTCGGTCAAACGTTTTCTTGAAGTCTACAAACACATGATATAGATGTTGTTGGTGCTGTGGATATTCTCGCAGATTATTCTGATGTTGAAAATATGTTCAGTGGTACTTCGCCCTGCCCTGAATCCTGCTTGTTCTTCAGGTATGATTTGTTCAGCTTGGGGTTTCAACCTGTTGAGTATTGGGCCTTTTCCTGCATAACCCAATGGCCACACGAAAGGATTCTGCACGTCAGGAGCCACCCAACGCTTGAATAACAAACTAATGGAAGGTAGACAGTCTCTCCCAAGCTTGACCAGTCTCCTCTCATTCAGCCACATTTTAATGATGATGATGATGATGATGATGATGATGTCATTGGTGATGATGATGATGATGATGATGATGATGATGATGATGATGATGATGATGATGATGATGATGATGATTTCATTAAATTCATTTATTTCAAACTTATATAGCGCTTTCCCAGCTGAAGAACTGCTCAAGGCGCTGGCGCCTACCTGCAATCGTTAAGCGCATAGTCTGACGTCCAGATGACACAGAACAATCCTGGGGCGACCGGGGATGGGGGAGAAGGGACCTAGTGGTGCTTGTGCAGTCGGCACTCACCCGTCTACGACATGAGAGTCAGGATTTTATAAAGTCCATGCGATGGAATGCGTGCGTGCATAGGTTAAACCTCGGTTTATACTTACATCCGAAGAGTACTCTGATCCTATGTCTTCTTATGGCTTATAGGTCAACGGGACTCGCTCAAGCAGTGACAGGCGGCGGGCTTATATGGTCTCGATCGTTAAGACACATTTTGTTAAATATGAACCGAAGGTGCTAGGAACTTGTTCTATGAAGGAAGAGATTGTGAGGGGTGTATGCTGGGCAGGACTGACAGTTCCGAAGACCGCTACGGCAGCCGGGGAGATTGGCGACTAGACAATCATCTTATCCTATCCAAGCCCACAACTCAAAAGTCGCTGAGACAACACAGATGATCGTTTAACTAGCGTACTCCATCTTTCTCTGTCCTCAGCAACCCTCATGGCTTCGCTCAGTGTCAAGCTAGTCCATTCTCGAATGATGTCCTCCCACCTCTTCTCCTGCCTCCTTGCACCGTTACTTGCAGGATGGTCTTCGCAAGGTCTGATGCTCTGGTGACGTGGCCATACCACCGGAGCTTCCGTTTCTTCACCACTGTTAACATGTTATCGTGTTGTCCAAGGGCTTGTGTGATGGCATGTCGGACTTCGTCGTTGGTGATGTGCTGGGAATAGGAAATGCCTAGAAGCACCACTGAGCAGATTTTCAACATCATAATAATCTGCGAGAAATATCTAAAGCACCAACAACATCTATATCATGTGTTTGTAGACTTCAAGAAAGCGTTTGGCCACGTCTGGCAGGCAGCTCTGTGGGCAACCAAGAGAGTGTACAACATCAGCTCTAACATTATTGAAGTCATCAAAAGCCTGTATGACAAGGCTGCCAGTGCAGTCCTCCACAGCAGCGCCATCAGGAACTGGTTCAGAACAACAATTGGCGTGCAGCAAGGATGCCTACTCTCTCCAACACTCTTCAACATATTCCTGGAGCGCATCATGTTAGACGCTCTTGCAGATCACGAAGGCACAGTCAGAATAGGGTAGGTAGAGACAATTATTGTAGTCATTAATGGTAGCTATGATGTGTGCATCGTAAGTGGTACATTTTGTATAATTAACACATTTTTGCTGTCTCAATTTGTTTAGGCACTGCAGTCTTTGGCTATACCAGAAACACCAGTTTTTTGATTTCTTTGGAAAAGGAAATATTCCAACACAAGTGCTTTGAGAAAGTAAAACGTGAAGTCCTTTGTAGTACTCCAGGCAATTGTGAAGTTCTCTGTAGTGCTCCAGACAATTGTGAAGTCCTCTGTAGTGCTCCAGACAATTGTGATGTCCTCAGTAGTGATCCAGACAATTGTGAAGTCCTCTGTAGTGCTCCAGACAATTGTGAAGTCCTCTGTGGTGCTCCAGACCATTGTGGCGTAAAAGTGATCAATGTCAGAGAGATGCAGGCATCTTTTTTGCTGCCTTGGGCAGTTAATCTGCAACAAGCTATTGAACAAACGTAGAGTGTTATTCCTATTTATTATCTATAAACTAGGAACTAATTTGTCATGCTTTTTTGCTAATGTGACGTATACTGACTTCTAAGGAATGCGTCAGTTAAAATCCGTGTTCTGAAAACAAGTATTATGTGCATGGCTTAAAAACAAAGAAAGGCTAAATTATGTACAATGATACGTCTTCAGAAGATGATAACGTATGTCTATAAAACAACAAAAAATATTCCAAACAGAAATAAATGCTTATTTGTTTGACAATGGAATAATGCAAACTTAAGCTTTGTTAATGATGTTATTGTTAATGGTGAATTAATTTCCTACGAGGGCCTGTGTAGAATAGCGGTCCGCGCGCTCCATCGCGTATTAGAACACAATGCTCTGCGTTCAGCTCTTCGCGCACGAGAAGCAAGAAGCTTGCAGGAGAGAGTGACGGACACTTCGCGGACGCGCTTTCCTATTCTACGGTCAGTGCCGAATGCGCGGTGTTAACATCAACAAATGTCTGTAGACAAGCAACCAACCGCCATCAATTTTTGGCATCGCAAATACAGTCTGGCTCATACTGCGTCACATTGGACAGTGATAATATAATTAAAAGCACGAAAGAAGAAAGTGGCTCCTTCGTTGGAAAATTCTACACAATATTTTACTCATCTAACATTCTACTGAAAATAAAATGGGCATAAAACATTCAACGCCATGCTCGTTTTGTAATGATATAGACTACAAAGAACAACTTGTTTTGGCTCTGTCCTAAAACACAAAAAAAGGTTTGGAAGCATATTCCTCTGATTATATTTTGTAAACAAATTGGTCTGACTGTGACGTTGTCGGAGACTTAATATTTCCTTTTTGGTTACAAACCTGGCACGACTAGCCGGAGAGACGTTAGATTTATTAACCATGTCATTATTATTACAAAAATGGTCATAAGTAAATTTAGATATGGTGCCCCTTATGACATTAACATTATGTTTGACCTCGAAACCAAACATCGTAAGGGATTTCTAATTTGAAAAAATAAAAAGTAACAGTAACAATATTGATAGTAAAGGCAGTAATAACGGCGATGATACTAGTAATAATAATAATGGTAATAGTAGTAGTGGTGGTGTAGTAATATTAATGGTGGTTATGGTGGGGGTAATACTGGTAATAGTAAAGGTTGTGTAGTAATAATGGTAATGGTAATGATAATAATAATATTTAAATTTATTTATTAATTTATTCTTTTTTTTGGGTGGGGGGGGGGAGAGGGTAGGGAGGGGTGTCATTCTGAAAGACCAGAATTGCCAAATGTGATTCTCCTCACATAGCAAAAAATTGTGCACAGTTTTTCTATTTCTTTGTAGTAGAGAGGTTTTCCCTGGTTAAATTGTGTTCGTTCTTTTTTCTTATTGTCATAATTAATCAGATCTGATAGCACCTTTTTATTGCATGACCCAATGCATGTACTATGCATATTTGTCGTTATTAAAATATCTGTGGGGGGAAAAAAAAAATTTAGAAGAAGAAGAAGTGCTTTTGCGCTTTGAACCGATCTGTTATTAAGGGGAAAAGAACGCTATAAAAATCTTCTTCTTCTTCTTCTTCTTCTTCTTCTTCTTCTTCTTCTTCTTCTTCTTCTTCTTCTTCTTCTTCTTCCTCTTCTTCTTCTTCTTCTCCTCCTCCTCCTCCTCCTCCTCCTCCTCCTCCTCCTCCTTCTTCTTCTTCTTCTTCTTCTTCTTCCTCCTCCTCCTCCTTCTACTACTACTACTACTACTACTACTACTACTACTACTACTACTACTACTACTACTACTACTACTACTACTACTACTACTACTACTACTACTACTACTAGTAGTAGTAGTAGTAGTTCCCCCGTTGGGGTGCCGGGGGTTTCAGTATAAATAGTATCCCCACTTTCTGGAAATTTAGTGCTTTAAATTCCCACAGTCGCTGTCTTTCTCATTTGCTCTTTCTCATTCCTGCTCTTTTCTATCAATCTGCTATACTATCGTCTTCTTGGCTAGTCCAGTCTCCTACCTTTTTTCTTGAAAACTCTTCCGGGACAAGACTCCTTGTTTGTGTATGAGGTCTGTTGGATCAGCTTGGGAATATTGGACGCTTTCTGCCAGGTGGTCACTAGGGCTTCCTATGATGTTATTATTTAGCAATGTAGGCATTTTATATGTATGTGTTTTGTTGATAATTTATAATGATGTTTGTATTCTATTTTGTTTTTGTAAACGGGGGTTCGATAAGTTGGGGTGAAGCCTCAGCCGTCCCCTGCGTGGGATGTCTTTATTGTAAAGTGACTGGCTGGTGGAGAGCTTTCGGTTTTACCACTAAGGTTGTTTCAGCAGATCTTTTATGCGGATCGGGGGTTGTCCGGTCCTGATTTGGCTCGGAAGAGTCCGCTGGACCTAAAGCAATAATAATGTAATGCATGTAATGTAATGTACTACTAGTAGTATTCGTCGTAATAGTAGTAGTTACTACATGTGTTGGCGGGTTTGGTGATAGAGTTGGTCATGCTTTGTTGTGTGGGCGAAGGTGACGGCGATGATGGTGATAGTGGTGATATGGACATTGTGTAAGTTTGGAGACTGTGGTGCAGAAAAAAAAAGGCGTAGAGTGATAACATTTTAGTTGTTTGGGGATGGAAATAAAGACTACATTTGTAGGAACAAAGAGTTGAGAATACATACATTTGTTAGAACATAAAGCCGTAGGCAAATTAATAAAACCTACTCTTTTTTTCTTTGTTTTGTTGTTGTTGTTGTTGTTGTTGTTGTTGTTGCGTGGGCGCTGAGCTGGAGAACATTAGAGCTGTTGAACTATAGACCACTGTGAGATAAAACACGGATCGGTTTATACAGGAACATAGACACGACCCCGCCTGAGCTACAGGATGCCTGACCTGGGACAGTGACTGGGTACAGCGGCAGTGTGTTACCTTGATGTACCCCATGCCCCACACACCTCCGTCCCCACAGGTATTGTAACGCACCGTTTGAAGGCAGTACCAACCCAGTACAACCCCCATTCATTGCCAGATAATCGTTCATATCTAGGAACGCTTCGTTTCAACCAGATCAGATTACACTTTACAGCGTATATCTATATATATGGAACTGCATATAGATCAGACTTTGAGATCAGAGTAAACATACATCATTGCATCAGTTTACGACAATCCACTTTTTTGTTTTAAAGAGGACACAACTTCCCCAGTTCCTCGTTTAAAATATAAATGAAACGATCAGCCTATCTAACACTATCTATCTAATCCCTCAAACTGTCAGGCAGTTTGGGTGACATGAAGGATGCTGTCGCGGAGAGTTTTGACCACTTAAGTCTGTCTGTTGCTGTTGACAGGAGATGCGACGTGACATGCCCAGCGCCGTCCAATCAATCGAAAGCAGTTAAATGTTTGAAATGTTGAAGAGAGTTTTTTTTTTTAAACCCACAATTTAGATTAAATTTGCCCTCGACCAATACAAGGAAGCATCTACCTACAATTTTGAAGCACAATGCCACTATGGGCAGTTATTTGTCTTCTTGTGTCTAAGGTTATCCGAGCTCGCTCAAGCAGTGTTAGCCGACGCCAGTAGTATGAGCTTCTACCGTCAACGCACAGGCGCTTGTATCTGGACACGCGAGCGCCTATGCCTGTGACGCGTCTCCCTTTGGTTATCTAGTATTATAGATAACCAAAGGGAGACGCGTCACAGGCATAGGCGCTCGCGTGTCCTGATACAAGCGCCTGTGCGTCAACGGGAGAGATGAAATCAACTAAGTTCTACTACTGCAAACAACACTATACATGCTTTGTGAGGCCAATGCAGTGCTATTTACAAAACGTTATACATCATGCATAATAGAATGTTACTATATTTCTTCCTGCTCTTGTTCTTCTTCTTCCTATTATTTATTTATTTATTTATTTATTTATTTGTATTTATTCGTTTTATATAGCGCTTTCCCAGCTCAAGAGCTGCTCAAGGCGCTGGCCGAAGCAGGATCTAACTCAGGCCCAGTCTGACGCCCAGACAACTGAGCACAACCCTGAGCGACCGGGGATAGGGGGGAAGGGACCTCTAGTGCATGCTGGGTGTATTTGCGTAGCTGTGATGAAACCGGGTAGAAAGTGTGGGTGGAGAGTTAATGAGTTGGGGTAGTAACTGCGCGATGTCGTATGTAAGGTTATGCGTGGAAAGCGTGATTTTTGAACAGCATAGTTCGGCCAGCTAGTTTTGGAATGTGTTCACTGTAGTCAGAACACGTTTTGCAGAGTAACGGGGAAGACCTGTGGTCTTGTGTCTCTGGGTATTTTGTTCTGGAAGTAAGGTTGGGACAGTTGTTAACGTAAATGATAACTGGTTCTAAAAGAAAACCTAGTGGGAAATGTTACGGTTGTAGTAACAAGCTCAAGGAAGTTAGAGCAAGTAACTAAGTTTGTGTGTTGTGGTAGGTTAGTGTAGAGGTGGTCCACTAACAGGAATTACTACGCACTGGATACCTTACTTGGAGTACTGTGTAGGCGAGCAGTGGAAAGGGCTAGCTACAGGTACTTTACATTCGAGCCGTGTGGGTAAGTGCGATGGTGATCTTCCTTTACTGTGCTAATGACCGATGGCCGGCTGTTGGGGTGTTGAACGATAGCTGTGCGTGAGGCTGGGGGAAGGATAGTTGCACTGGGGAGAGGTTGACGAAAGGCAGAGTGCGACTGAAGGAGGGAGAATGAGGGTGAAGTGTAGTGAAGGTAGGATGGAAGTGGTTGCTGTTGTTGAGGTTGCGGTTGCTCAAGATGGATAATGTGTTGATTATTACATGTATTCATTTGCAGCATTGTTCATTTCATGCATTCATAATGTCATTTAGTTTTTGAATTATGTGTTTGATTACAAGAGACAGTAATAGTAGTCAAGGGAAGTGAAGTGGACAGCAGTGGCGTTTCCTCAAGATACAGGAATTAGTTAGTGTAGTAGGGGGGAAGAGTGTGAGGAGGGAGGGGGACAGAATCGGGTGGACATGACATTAACAATAAGACAAGCATGTTGCAGGTTCGAAAGTTCGTTGTTCGAGGGTCTTCGAAGTCGGCATACTCATCAGCTCGACACGGAGTAACGTTGACCAGCGTCGCGCAACAACGACGACGACATTCGGTCGTGTGGACCCAGCATCATCATCACCACCCGTTCGTCCTCGTCCGTGTTGGTGTGTACATCTTCATTGTTCCACAACCCCACCTTTTCCGCGGTGGTGTGACGACTGTGTTGGAACCTGGCCTTGACGTCACAGTGTAGCCGACTGGAGGAGTTAGGCTGGGAGGCGTCGACGGTGGCAGGGCTGCCGCAACTACAGCGTCATCATCATCATCATCATCGTCAGCGGTGAGCGGGAGTGGCGACACCACTACGCCTGGATTACATAGCGACAGTCCGGGGACAGTCACGAGGAGGGGCAGCTACTTTCGGAGACATCAACGGGGACGCCCTACTATCAGGTCGGCTTGTTCTTTGTTGTCCCCCTTTTGATACTCGACCCCCCCCCCCTGTGTTCGGACATTTGCGGTGCACAGTCGTTAGTTAGACGTGGTTGATTAGCAACCCTCGTTCATCTGACATTCCATTTCATTGTTCATCGACCCATTGATTGTCCCATCACCATTTTTCTCGTTTCATGTGTACATGTTGTATGTGTATGAGTGTGTGGTATGAATGAATAAATAGCTTGAAAGTTGTATATCTATTCGTTGTGTTTTTCATCACTTCCGTCTGCGGGTAATCGCTATTCTTTCTGGGTTGTCTGCGTGTGGAAGTTGTTTGTTTGTGGCGTCTGCCCAGGGAGAGTCGTGGCGGTGACATATGGTGGAGATGCAGGGTACGTGTGAGTGTGCCCAGACGTGAAGTTGTCTTGTGATTGTCTTGTGGTGTCCGAGTGTGTGAGGCGTGATTCGGTGAGAGTGTGCACCCCAGCGGGTGGTTGGGGGGAGTCAGGTCGCTGTTTAGCGGAGGCTCGCAGTCAGCCTGGGTTCGACCACACGTGAGGGAGGGGGCCATTGCACTCTCCAACCGGTTCGCTACCTCGCGGGCCAGTTTCCACTGTTTGAGTGGGAGGAGGTGGGTGATAGGTAAGGAAGATAGCTTAGTTAGGTAGGTTAGTATCTTAGGCTAGGCTAGGTTAGGCTACGTAGGGATTGTTGACTTGTTGTTGTTGGTGTTATTGTTGCTTTTCTTAAGCAGGATGGCATCGATCGAGGAGGCAGAGGGAGTGTCACTGATCGCGGCTCGTACGCGTTCTCGCGTGGGTGTCACTATGGACGAGCGCACGACGGCAGCAGCTGATGCGGGAGTCACCGATCTACCTTCTGCGACCGAGCAGCGGAGATCGCCGGTTAGGTCATCGCGTCGTGGGTCAGCAGACGAGGAGTCGACGACGTTGGAAGCCAGAGACACAGTGAGTGATCCTTTTGTGACGGGATTTGGCGCGACTGGCGGGATGTCAGCAGGCACCGACGTCTACGGAGACCAGGATCGTCTGAGCGACGCAACGAGACCGAAGAGGTTCGAGACCAATCCCTACCGTTCGATCTACAAGGTCGAGGCGGCACCGACGCCGAGGACAGGATTGTTCGCGGACGAGACGCCGATGGAGCGGATCTTGAGGCTCGCCAAGCGCGAAGGGTTGAAAGGTCAGGCGGCGTTAGACTACGCGATAGACCAAGCGGCTAGAGAGGAGGAAGCAAACCGGAGGGTGAGGGAGAGAGAGATAGAGCTGCAAGCGAGCCGGGAAGACGCAGACCGGAGAGCGAGCCGGGAAGATGCAGACCGGAGAGAGAGAGAGAGGGAGAGAGAGATGGCACACGAGCTAGCGATGGCGCAGCTGACGTCGCAAGGCGCTGGGAACCGCAGGAATCATCAACCCGAGTTTGAGACAGTTAAGCTCCGGTTGCCATTCTTCGAAGACAAGGACGACCTGGAGACCTACTTGTGTCAGTTCGAGCGGTTCGCCAAGGCACAAGACTGGAAGAAGGACACGTGGGCTATTCGCTTGGGGACCTTGTTGAAGGGGAAGGCAAGGGAAGTTTACGTTGGCTTGAACGAGGACGACTCTGCCGACTACGAGATCCTGAAGGCAGCGTTGTTGGTGCGTTTCAACCTAACGGCCGAGACGTATCGCAAGAAGTTTCGCCAGCTACGAAGGGAGCCACCAGAGACTTTCAAACAGTATCTGCGGAAGTCGGAGTTGTTCCTGGAGCGCTGGATGGGACTTGCGAACAAGAAGGCCACGTACGGAGACTTGCTGGACTTAGTGCTGATGGAGCAGATGGTCAACGGTTTGACACCAGAACTGGTCACGTTCGTGCGCGAGCGCAACCCAGCAACGGTGGAGGAGGCCGCGACGTTGGCACAGCAGTATGTCGACGCCAGGGCGGGAACCAACCTACGTTTCCCACCACGTCAACCCTTTACACCCAGGGATAAGAGTGAGGGCCGCAAGCCAGCAGGACCGCGACCCAACTCGCCGGACAAGCGTGAGTGCTACAGCTGCGGGCAGAAAGGGCATCTGAAGCGGAATTGTCCGAAACGCAGCGAGAGGGCTGGAGCAGCGTTGCGCGTCTTGGAGGAGGAGAAGGAGGCAGGCAAGAAGGGAGACTCGCGTTTCCAGAGCCAAGTGATAGTGGATGGTGTTCCGCTGACGGCCATGAGGGACACGGGAGCCGACCTGATATGCTTGCGGGAAGGGGAGGTTGCCAACCTCAAGTACACGGGACGCACGCGGCGTGTAGGATTCGCCATTCGACAGTTGTCCAAGTCGCTGCCGACAGCGTGGGTGCAGTTTGAGTCGCCATTCTACACCGGAAGAGTGGAGGTAGTAGTGGTACCAGACTTGACCTACCCAGTGGTGATCGGCAACTGGGCGAGAACGGAACGGCAGCCAGACACAGCACTGCCAGTGTTCGTCGAGGGAACCGCAGAGTGTTGTGCGGTGCAGACCAGAGCGCAAGCGGCCAAGGACCAAGTCGCTACGGAACCATTGGTGGTCGGACCGAGCAAGAACGTCGTCGCGACGCCAAAGGAGATTCGTCAACTGCAGTTGGGAGACGACGAGCTTGCAAAGGTACGGCAGCTAGCGGACCGGAAGGCAGGGAAGGAGAAACGAGGCAAGGGGCAAGTGGCATTTGTCTGGAAGCGGGGCCTGTTGTACCGCGAGTATACAGGACAAGACAAAGTGGATCACAGCCAGTTGGTGGTACCAGCCAAGCTTCGACCAGAGGTACTGCGCATGGGACATGACACACCCATGGCTGGACATCTGGGAGCCAAGCGGACCCAAGGTCGAGTGTGGGCTGAGTTCTACTGGCCTGGGATGTGCTGCGACGTCAGGAGGTACTGTGCGTCGTGCGACGCGTGCCAGCGGACGACGCCGAAGGGGAGTGTCAGGAGGGTGCCACTAGGGCGGATGCCAGTGATGGAGGTACCATTTCAGAGAGTGGGCATCGACCTGATTGGACCCATTCGACCAGCGTCTGAAAGGGGGCACCAGTACGTCTTGGTTACGGTGGACTTTGCTACACGGTACCCGGAGGCAATACCGTTGAAGAGGATCGACACGCCACACGTAGCAGAAGCGTTGTGGGAAACCTGGACACGGGTGGGCATTCCCGAAGAAGTGTTGTCAGACAACGGGACTCAGTTCGTCAGTGACGTGATGAAACAAGTGCACCACCTGCTATCCGTCAAGGGGATTCGGACGACACCGTTTCACGCCCAGTGCAACGGGTTAGTCGAACGGTTCAACGGGACGCTGAAGTCGATGCTACGACGACTATGCCAGGAGCAGCCGCGCGAGTGGGACAGGTACATCCCTGCACTGCTGTTCGCATACCGGGAGGTGCCGCAGGAGTCACTTGGTTTCTCACCCTTCGAGTTGCTGTACGGACGAACGGTGCGGGGACCGATGCAAGTGCTGCGCCAACTGTGGACGAAGGAAGGACAGGACCCAGAGATACGTACGACAGCAGAGTACGTCGTGGATCTGAGGAACCGGCTGGAGGATACCTGCCAACTAGCCCAGGAGCATTTGCGCAAGGCGACAACCAGGTACGCGGCGCAGTTCAACAGGAAGGCCGTGGACAGAACGTTCAAGGCGGGAGACAAGGTGCTTGTGCTGCTTTCCAGTAAAGCCAACAAGCTCGAGGTGGCATGGAGAGGACCGTATGCAGTGCTGGAGCGCGTGGGCTCTTGTGACTACCGCGTCCAAGTCGGCAGGAACAGGAGGTTGTACCACGCCAACTTGCTGAAGCGGTACGTGGAACGCAGAACGGAACCAGAAACGACTGTGGCCGTAGTGATCGACCAGGCGGAGACAGAGGGGGCGACAGAGATCAGCTACCAGGGCACTGTACCACTGATACCACTGCGAGCGAGTGAGGGACCGGGAGACGTTCGGAACGACCCGACGCTGTCCACACTTCATCAGAGTCAACTGCGGGAAGTGTGTCAACGTTACGCCAGCCAGTTGACAGATCTACCCCAGCGCACCAACCTGGACGAGTGTGAGGTGGCATTGACCGACAACAGCCCTGTGCGTATACGTCAGCATCCGCTACCATTTTTGCAGATGGAGGTCGTCAAGGGTGAGGTGGAATCGATGCTGGAGTTGGGGGTTATCGAACCCTGTACATCGCCGTACAGCGCACCAATTGTGTTGGTGAAGAAGAAGAGTGGAGAGGTACGATTCTGCATCGACTACCGGGGGCTGAACAAGGTGGTCAAGTTCGATGCTGAACCCCTACCGGACATCGAGTACTTGTTCGCCAAGCTAGGGAAGGCCAAGTACTTGAGTAAGCTGGGCCTCACCAAGGGATATTGGCAGATACCTGTCAAGCAGGAAGACCGGGACAAGACGGCGTTTACGACGCCGCAGGGACAATTCAGATGGACCACGATGCCGTTCGGTCTGAAGACTGCAGGGGCGACTTTCTCACGCATGATGCGGAAACTGCTACGACCACTGCACCGAGCTGACGTCGACAATTTTATGGACGACGTCATGATCGCGACCGAGACGTGGGAGCAGCATCTGCAAGCGTTGAGGGCCGTGTTTCAGAGGCTGCAGGAAGTGCATCTCGCCGCTAGACCCAGCAAATGTTTCCTGGGATACAAAGAGCTGAGCTACCTGGGCCATCAGGTGGGAGATGGAGCGATGAAGCCAGAAAGGGACAAGTTGGACAAGGTACGACGGACGTGTCCACCGACGACCAAGAAGCAAGTCCGAGCGTTCTTGGGGTTGTGTGGATACTACAGACGATTCGTGCCACATTTCGCTGAGAGGGCGTTGCCACTGACCAACTTGACGAAAGGAGGGAAGAAGGGGGAGGTCAACTGGACGGATGACTGCCAGAGAGCTTTCGATGACTTGAAGAGGGCGCTGACCAGTGAGCCAGTGGTCAAGTTACCGAACCTGGACAAGGAGTTCATCCTGAGGACAGATGCATCTGAGCAAGGGCTAGGAGCTGCACTGATGCAAGAAACCGGTGAGGGCGTGCAACCAGTGGGGTTTGCCAGCAAGAAGCTGTTGCCAGCGGAGCGGAATTACTCCACCATCGAGAAGGAGTGTTTGGCAGTCGTGTGGGCGGTACAACGGTTTGAACCGTACCTGTTTGGACGGCACTTTTGGCTGGAGACAGACCATCGACCGCTGCAGTACCTACAGAGGACGCACCTCAACAGTGCCAGACTCACCCGGTGGGCTATGCAGCTACAGGCCTATGTCTTCACAGTTCGACCGATTCCAGGAAGAGATAACATTGAAGCGGATTTCCTCAGCAGATCTGACCCTGTGGAAGATTAGGTTTTGAACTCTCCGTAGTTTCGTCTTGGGAGGGGGGTGTGTCACAGGGCAGCCTGTGATGAAACCGGGTAGAAAGTGTGGGTGGAGAGTTAATGAGTTGGGGTAGTAACTGCGCGATGTCGTATGTAAGGTTATGCGTGGAAAGCGTGATTTTTGAACAGCATAGTTCGGCCAGCTAGTTTTGGAATGTGTTCACTGTAGTCAGAACACGTTTTGCAGAGTAACGGGGAAGACCTGTGGTCTTGTGTCTCTGGGTATTTTGTTCTGGAAGTAAGGTTGGGACAGTTGTTAACGTAAATGATAACTGGTTCTAAAAGAAAACCTAGTGGGAAATGTTACGGTTGTAGTAACAAGCTCAAGGAAGTTAGAGCAAGTAACTAAGTTTGTGTGTTGTGGTAGGTTAGTGTAGAGGTGGTCCACTAACAGGAATTACTACGCACTGGATACCTTACTTGGAGTACTGTGTAGGCGAGCAGTGGAAAGGGCTAGCTACAGGTACTTTACATTCGAGCCGTGTGGGTAAGTGCGATGGTGATCTTCCTTTACTGTGCTAATGACCGATGGCCGGCTGTTGGGGTGTTGAACGATAGCTGTGAGTGAGGCTGGGGGAAGGATAGTTGCACTGGGGAGAGGTTGACGAAAGGCAGAGTGCGACTGAAGGAGGGAGAATGAGGGTGAAGTGTAGTGAAGGTAGGATGGAAGTGGTTGCTGTTGTTGAGGTTGCGGTTGCTCAAGATGGATAATGTGTTGATTATTACATGTATTCATTTGCAGCATTGTTCATTTCATGCATTCATAATGTCATTTAGTTTTTGAATTATGTGTTTGATTACAAGAGACAGTAATAGTAGTCAAGGGAAGTGAAGTGGACAGCAGTGGCGTTTCCTCAAGATACAGGAATTAGTTAGTGTAGTAGGGGGGAAAGAGTGTGAGGAGGGAGGGGGACAGAATCGGGTGGACATGACATTAACAATAAGACAATGTTGCAGGTTCGAAAGTTCGTTGTTCGAGGGTCTTCGAAGTCGGCATACTCATCAGCTCGACACGGAGTAACGTTGACCAGCGTCGCGCAACAACGACGACGACATTCGGTCGTGTGGACCCAGCATCATCATCATCACCACCCGTTCGTCCTCGTCCGTGTTGGTGTGTACATCTTCATTGTTCCACAACCCCACCTTTTCCGCGGTGGTGTGACGACTGTGTTGGAACCTGGCCTCGACGTCACAGTGTAGCCGACTGGAGGAGTTAGGCTGGGAGGCGTCGACGGTGGCAGGGCTGCCGCAACTACAGCGTCATCATCATCATCATCATCGTCAGCGGTGAGCGGGAGTGGCGACACCACTACGCCTGGATTACATAGCGACAGTCCGGGGACAGTCACGAGGAGGGGCAGCTACTTTCGGAGACATCAACGGGGACGCCCTACTATCAGGTCGGCTTGTTCTTTGTTGTCCCCCTCTTGATACTAGACCCCCCCCCCCTGTGTTCGGACATTTGCGGTGCACAGTCGTTAGTTAGACGTGGTTGATTAGCAACCCTCGTTCATCTGACATTCCATTTCATTGTTCATCGACCCATTGATTGTCCCATCACCATTTTTCTCGTTTCATGTGTACATGTTGTATGTGTATGAGTGTGTGGTATGAATGAATAAATAGCTTGAAAGTTGTATATCTATTCATTGTGTTTTTCATCACTTCCGTCTGCGGGTAATCGCTATTCTTTCTGGGTTGTCTGCGTGTGGAAGTTGTTTGTTTGTGGCGTCTGCCCAGGGAGAGTCGTGGCGGTGACAGACATGAGCGTCAGGTTCTTTAAAGTCCATGCGAAGGAATGCCTGTGTGCACAGGATAGACCTTGGTTTACACTCTCATCCAATGGAATAGTGGCGCAGAGTCTCAATTGTTTTTATTTTTGGTTGTTTCTGATATTTTTTTTTAAAACTCCAGGCCGTCAACGGGGTTTGAACCACGCGCCTGTACAGGACCTCCAATGTTCGGGTACGCTGCGTTGACCACTGAGCTAACTGCACTCCCATTTTCCAACACAATGTAGATAAAACATGGCCGGTCCTAGTAGAAAACGAAGGTTGGCAGAAAATTCGATGACAGCATATATTTGACACTCGCCCCCACCCGATAATCCATTTTGCGCGCACCTTATCCTGCACACCACGCTCCCGACCACTCCATAAAATACAGCTAATGTCATGAATGTTAGCTTTCTGGGACCCACAAAAATATATCCAAGTTCAAAGTTTTAGTTCGAAAAACCTTGTCATGCACACAAACAAACTTCATGAAGTTAGAATTTAATAATAATAATAATAATAATAATAATAATAATAATAATAATAATAATAATAGGAAGAAAAAGTATAAGGAAGGGTCATTTTTGTTAATAAGTAAATCATTTGCAGTACGTTTATATTCAATGTCTCTTTCCTTAATTGTTTTTTTTTTCTTGGTGTAAAACTTAATATTGCGTCAACTATTGGCATAGACTGACACACTGACGCCATCGATTTAGTAACTCAAAGGTTGCGTTTCTGTCGCTGAAAGTAAAAAAAAAAAAAAAAGTCCTTAGTTTTGAACACGGTCTGCTCGTAGTGTGCGTCCTTATGTCAAGTGTAATAGCTGAGAGAGAGAGAGAGAGAGAGAGAGAGAGAGAGAAAGAGAAAGAGAGAGAGAGAGAGAGAGAGAGAGAGAGAGAGAGAGAGAGAGAGAGAGAGAGAGAGAGAGAGAGAGAGAGAGAGAGAGAGAGAGAGAGAGAGAGAGAGAGAGAGAGAGAGAGAGAGAGAGAGATTAGAAGACGTAAAAGGCCATAGCCGTTCGCCAAGGGAGGTCACTCGGTGCTGCATGCCAGGAATCCTGGGAGTTGACGTGAATGAAGAAGAGATGATGAGAGAAGGGATGAGCTGGGAGAAGGAGGAGGAGCAGGAACATGAAGAGTGGAGGAGAGAGAGGGAGAGACAGAGACACACAGAGAGAGAGAGAGAGAGAGAGAGAGAGAGACTGAGAGAGAGAGAGACTGAGAGAGAGAGAGAGAGAGAGAGAGAGGGAGTTCATATGGGGGAGTTGGAATAGAGAGGAGTGTGTGTGTGTTTTTGTGTGTAGGGGAGTGAATGATAGTGAGAGAGAGAGAGAGAGAGAAAGAGAGAGAGAGGATGGAGGAGTTGATGTGATCTGGGCGGTGGAATAGAAAGGAGAAATTGTGTGTGAGTGTGTGCATGAGAGAAAGAGAGAGAGAGAGAGAGAGAGAGAGAGAGAGAGAGAGAGAGAGAGAGAGAGAGAGAGAGAGAAGAGAGGGGAGATCGAGAAAAAGAGACAGAGAGAGAGACTGTCACGTCACCCGAGCGGGATCAGAGACTTCAGCTCAACACCGAGTGAAAATTATACAAACTCAAACTAAAACTAACACAAATGCCAGATGAACATTTACACTCTTTTATTCGACATACAATCACACAGGAGAATGGGAAATCTAAACCAACCCCAACCCTTATCCGGACCCACAACCCCAACAATTAACAAACAATTACCTCCCTTGTCTAATCCGTGACACCTGACACTGTACACAAGATGCCAACACAACAAGATATAACAATATGAAAATAAAGCTGAAAAGACACAACCGATGGATTAAGTGTTCAGTCGCCAAGACTTGAAGAAAATTAATTATTGTCAAACTTTATACACGCGAAACAGAACTCTCTTCAATCCGAACTGATTAATCTGTCTGAAGTTGCAGTAAGGCTTTGCATCTATCACAGTTTGTAGTACATGTAAATAGTCACAGGTTTATATATATATATAACCCAACCGCAGCAGTAGAAGCACGTAGAGGTGACAGAGAAACACGTAGGGACAGATACGTAGAAGAACACTAGTAGTAGACAATGGTAGTAGTAGTAGCAGAAATAGGCCCAATCTGGTCAACAAATAAAACCGTCTTACTAAGCTACCTCAACATGTAAACAATACATGGGAAATAACTCCTTCCGCCGTCTGCCATCTTGACCTGTTTATTCATGCATTACAACAATTCGTAATCCTTCTATAATTTATATTAACCTCCCATGAACATGATTATTTAAACAAATACAAATTGCATATTATAATTTCATTTCTGGTGAACAATCTTGATTCATCCTCTCTCTCATATTCATATTCATCACCCCTCTAGCATACTATCATACATCGTCACCCCTCTCTCACATTCATCACCCCTCTCTCATATTCATCACTCCTCTCTCTCTCTCTCTCTCTCTCTCTCTCTCTCTCTCTCTCTCTCTCTCTCTCTCTCTCTTTCTCTCTCTCTCTCTCTCTCTCTCTCTCTCTCTCTCTCTCTCTCTCTCTCTCTCTCTCTCTCTCTCTCTCTCTCTCTCTCTCTCTGGAGTGTAAACATTGCACCACAATATTTTCTTTCAAAAATAACCTATGCAAACATCTGCAAAATTAATTATAAAACTGATATTTTTTATATGATTACACAGTTTTTCATGACATTGTAGTATGATAGTAATAGTAATGATGATGATAATAATATTAATTATAATTATTATTATTATTATTATTGTTGTCATTATTGTTGTTATTATTATTGTTATTATCATTGTTGTTATGATTATTGTTATTTGTATTATTATGAGGGTGAGGGATAGGAAGGGTGGTGGTTGCCTAACATTGTTTAAAGATCATGATGAAGATGTTGGTGTGATTGTGTGTGCATGTGTGTGAGTGCATGTGTGTGTGATTTCTATGATTTCCAAGTTAATGTTAAAGGTTATTTATTATGTTAATTTGTTAAGGGACAGATTGGAAGATTAGACTTCTTATTAGTCTAAAATCTTTATCCCTAATAAAAAAAGTTTCAAAGTTTCAAAAGTTTCTCTCTCATATTATCATGTATACTTCATTGTTGCCCACCCTTGACCTCATTTTGGCAGCAACATCAACAACATTATTCCTTTTTACATCTCATCAAGAAAATCATAAAAAATGCTTTTTATCAAAATACCCCTTTCCCCCAATCCAACATCATTCATTCACGTACGCATGCTCAGAGCGTATAGCCACTAAAAGAATTAGGACACTGGGCTCCCACTCACCTTCAGTTCCCCGGCCTGTGAAGTACAGATACACCAACACCACATACAACACAACATAACACAACACAATCTGTAAAGAGTAGATGGTTCGTTCAGTGCGCTAAACTATGTCAAGGAACATCTCAGCACCGTCGAGGTAGCTGAGCCTTGGGCGGTTCCTAAGAAAAGAGTACACACCCTTAGGAACAGACCCTACACCTAATCACACAGAAATGGTGGCAGTCATATTCCTTCCACTATTGCTATAAAATTCCTTCTCTATAGCAATATTCACAGTACTCTGGTCATTCTTGCCCTTACGAAGGAGCAAGTCCTCGGGTGGTTCTTACACACAAACACAACCCTTATGAAAGGACTCTACTTCTATCCTATGATAGTGGTAGTCACACTTCATCCAAAATAGCCGTCTGATCGTAAGCGCTACCCACTTGACTCTGAGGCCTAACCCTTTCTCCCAGTCCACAATTCAAGGCACAGAACTCCGTTCAGCCCCTAATACCCATCGAGCTATGCGTATCCCACGTGAAAACCTAAATTCCTGTCATACCCCACGCAATACAAAATGCTGATTCAAACTTCGCACATCGCACTCTCAGAGATATGAAACTATACATTATATACACCCTGACCCAGCATTTATTTAGCGTGCGTCAACGCTCGTGTCGTCACAGAGACAGAGAGTTTGCAGAACTAAATGTTTAATACAACTTTATTGTCTTTTGACGTCTGCTTCATCTTGAGAGGTTTCGTTTAACAACTTGACGTATACCAGTCCAGACCTAAACAACATCGACATTCACATGGTATTGCAGTTGTAGGAAACATTAGCGGCCATATTTTTCTTTCTTCTTAGAGAGCTTAACAAACCCACAGTAACTCGAAGTAAATATCCGAACCTTCAAAACCCTACACTAGTAAGCGAGTAGCACTGTAAAAGTTAAGGTTTTGAATACTGGAAAGCTGCTTCATGAAATCTTTAACTTTCCACGCCAGTTTACTATGCTCAAAATCTTATGAAAGGTGGGGGTCAACCGGGTGACATTGATTTAAAAACACCAGTTGTTTTTGCATTCACACACACACACACCCACCCACACACACACACACACACACACACACACACACACACACACACACACACACACACACACACATTCGTGTATTCATGTTTAAATGGGGTCCTTTGACCTAATTCGCCGCCTAAGAGGCAAATTTCTTCAAAAAAGACACCTTTTTGCCAGAAGTTTGACCTAATTCCTCTCTCCTAAGAGACGAAGTAGGTCAAGTTTGTTCAAAAAAGCACCCTTTTCGCAAGAAGTTTGACCTAATTCCTCGCCTATAGAGGACGAAGTTTGTTCAAAAACACAGCTAGGATAAGGAACTTTCCTCGACGATTAGGGTAAGGCAGTGCCTCGACGATTAGGGTAAGGCAGTGCCTCGAAAAGGGTTAGGGTCAGGGCTAGTTGCAGCGCTGCAACTAGCCCTGACCCTAACCCTTTTCGAGGCACTGCCTTACCCTAATCGTCGAGGCACTGCCTTACCCTAATCGTCGAGGCACTGCCTTACCCTAATCGTCGAGGAAAGTTCCTTATCCTACCCGTCTGGAAGATGCACTACAACTACACCAGGTCAAGTGTACTTGTAGTGCATGTGCACTACAACTACACTTGACCTGGTGTAGTTGTAGTGCACATGCACTACAACTCCAAGTGTACTTTAAGTGCACATGCACTACAACTGCACTTCGCGAAGTGAACTTTAAGTACACATGCACTACAACTGCACTTCCATGCACTACAACTGCACTTGCATGCACTTAAAGAGCACTTGCGAGCACTTTGAAAAAGTGGGGCCCTGAAAAAAAGTGGGGTCCTAGCAAAAGACCCCATTTATGACTAAATCAACACAGTCGAGTCCCCACTTTGACATAAATACACGTGCACACACACACACACCCACACACACACACACACACACACACACACACACACACACACACACACACATACACACACACACACACACACACACACACACATACACACACACACACAAGTTTAATCTGAAAGTGCAGTTTTAACGAGTTCAGGGTGTGCTGGATTTTGCGAGAACGCGAACCCCGTTCGTTCTGAAGTGGCGAATGTCAAGGACCCGTAACGTCGTTCAGACACCTTCCAGTACGGGGTGACGCCATGTTTTGTTTTGCTGTGCATGCAGACTGCATACATTAACTATGTAAAAAGACCGACACGTCGTAAATAATTATGTTTCAAGCCTATTTTTACATCCTAACGTCCAGTGAGGGGTTAAACTCTTAATCGTTTACTCTGAGAAAGCAGGGCAGTTACTGCAGCGCTCTCTTTGTGTTAAGGAACCCGAAATCCCCTCACTCCCAATCCATATACTGTGTGCTGAAAAAGTAACTACTATATGCTGATCGCAGCAAGAAGTTGGCCAGTGCTCACAGCCAGGTTCTAGGCAACCTACAATTTGTATTCTGCCAATCATTACAGAAAAAAGAAGACAGAAAAGACAGAAAATAGGGGAAAGGAAGAAGAAGAAGAATATCGACAGAAAGACAAACAAAATTATTGAAAGAAAGAAAGAAAGAAAATATAGAAATAAACTAATAAATGTGTGTTAGACAAGAAAAAGATAGATAAGAAATCTTAAGCAAATATGCTTACAACGGAACAATCTGCCATCAAAGAACCTCGATTTTAACAGGAACAGATTTGCATGCCCCTCGGGGTTCGTACAACAGTCCTTAAATACACCCCCTTCCTAGGACCGACAACAGAATTATGTACTACACAGAGTTCAAGGGAGTCCAAATCCTGCGCACTTGCTAAAACACCACCACATGTTTGTATTCTTCAAAAGGCTTCACAGAAACCTAACATTTTGGATAGTTTCCTGCATAACCCAATGTGCAGAAATTTCAGCTGAAATTAGACATACAACATAACAAAACAAAAGAAAGGGTTACATTACATTACATTACATGATTATTGCTTTAGGTCCAGCGGACTCTTCCAAGCCAAATTCAGGACCGGACAACCCCTGATCCGCATAAAAGATCTGCTGAAACAACCCAAGTAGTAAAACTGAAAGCTCTCAACCAGCCAGTCACTTTACAATAAAGACATCCCACGCAGGGGACGCTGAGGCTGTACTCTAATTTATTGAACCCCCGTTTACAAAAACAAAATAGAATGCAAACATCATTATAAAATATCAACAAAACACGTACATATAAAATGGCTACATTGCTAAATAATAACATAATAAGAAGCCCTAGTGACCACCTTGCAGAAAGCGTCCAATATTCCCAAGCTGACCCACCCAACAGACCTCATACACAAATAAGGAGTCTTGTCCCGGAGGAGTTTTTAACAAAAACGGTAGGAGACTGGTCTAGCAAAGAAGAAGATAGTATAGCAGATTGATAGAACAGAGCAGGAACGAGAAAGAACAAATGAGAAAGACAGCGACAGTGGGAATTGAAAGCACTAAATTTCCAGAAAGTGGGGCTACAATTTATACTGAAACACCCGGCACCACAACGTGGGAAAAGAAACGGTGTCAAGCGACCGGCCAATATGAGCCGCTCTCGTCAGATGAAATCAGATGCCAGACTTAAAATTCTACTACTGTAGAGCTCCCAATGTACTTTTGTTTCATGCAAATGCGATATTCTTACAAGAGTTATAAGTTGATTTCAATAGAGAGGTACTTTTCAACCACTGGGCAGTTACAGCATTAGACATTCCAGTTTTGAGCACTAAGTACTCGACGGGAAACCGCTGTGCACGCGCACTTAACATAGGGTACAGCTTAGAGGCGTCCGTCAACATTGGCATGTGGACACAGATCGCTATCGAACCGTTTCCTTTGTAGTTCGATCAATTTACCCATTATTCCTTATAATCTTTGTGTAATCTCTTTTCGCCAAACTAAAAACATCGCCTTATTATTGTAAATACGCCCTTTTAGTTGTCATCCTTATATCACGGAGTATTCTTTAACACATCCCGGATTCAATGTATAGACTTGTGATTCGAGCTTTACAGTTTTATTGTAGTACATGTATATATATATGTATATAATCTGAATGGTTTCTTTTTTTTTCTTTTTCTATCTAAGATGTAGGGTGTATCAGAAAGAGTGAGCAACCTATTCCTGGAGGCCAAAAATATTTGCAGTGTAATCAGACCTTCTGCTTTAATCTATTTCCTACACACACACACAAAACGGTGCGTTCTGGTCTTTGATTGGCTCACTTTAAGAGTCTTACCAGATAAAGCTGTCTTGGCTTGTTTTATGTCGTCTGTGTACTTCAAATGCTGAGCAGAAGTCAGGTACAAGTTCTAGGAATGCTTTCTAGCTGACGATCTTATTACTGCATTAATGTTAAAGACATTCTTCTTGTGGTCCTCAGATTCCCCTCTTTCTTCTTCTTGTTCTTCTGCTTCAATTTGTAGTAGTAGTAGTAGTAGTAGTAGTAGTAGTAGTAGTAGTAGTAGTAGTAGTAGTAGTAGTAGTAGTAGTAGTAGTAGTAGTAGTAGTAGTAGTAGTTGTTGTTGTTGTTGTTGTTGTTGTTGTTGTCTTTTCAATTTTTCTTCTTCATTTCTTCCTTATTCTTTTGGTTAATGCTGTTGTTCTTGTTCATCATCATCATCATCATCATCATCATCATCATCATTCATCATCATCATCATCATCATCATCATCATCATCATCATCTATTTCTGCATCATTGTCTTCTTCTTCTTCTTCTTCTTCTTCTTCTTCTTCTTCTTCTTCCTCCTCCTCCTCATCATCATCATCATAATCAACATCATCATCATCTCCTTCTTCTTCTTCATCTTCTTCTTCTTTTTCATCATCATCATCATCATCATCATCATCATCATCATCATCATCATCATCATCATCATCATCATCATCATCATCGTCGTCGTCATCTTCTTCTCCTTCTTCTTCTTCGTGGTCTTTTCTGTCTTCCTCCCTTTCATCTTTATTTGCCTCCTTCAATGGGGACTATCTATCTATCTATCTATCTATCTATCTATCTATCTATCTATCTATCTATCTATCTATCTATCTATCTATCTATCTATCTATCTATCTATCTATCTATCTATCTATCTATCTATCTATCTATCTATCTATCTATCTATCTATCTATCTATCTATCTATCTTCTATCTATCTATCTATCTATCTATCTATCTATCTATCTATCTATCTATCTATCTATCTATCTATCTATCTATCTATCTATCTATCTATCTATCTATCTATCTATCTATCTATCTATCTATCTATCTATCTATCTATCTATCTATCTATCTATCTATCTATCTATCTATCTATCTATCTATCTATCTATCTATCTATCTATCTATCTATCTATCTATCTATCTATCTATCTATCTATCTATCTAACTATCTATCTAATCTAATCTAATCTAATCTAATCTAATCTAATCTAATCTAATCTAATCTAATCTAATCTAATCTATCTATCTATCTATCTATCTATCTATCTATCTATCTATCTATCTATCTATCTATCTATCTATCTATCTATCTATCTATCTATCTATCTATCTATCTATCTATCTATCTATCTATCTATCTATCTATCTATCTATCTATCTATCTATCTATCTATCTATCTATCTATCTATCTATCTATCTATCTATCTATCTATCTATCTATCTATCTATCTATCTATCTATCTATCTATCTATCTATCTATCTATCTAATTTTATTTTATTTTTTTAAATATTAGTTCTTATATGGCTATTTCAGCTCAAGATCTGCCAAAAGCGCTGGACGCGATTTGTTTGCTTACCGTCCGTATTTCGCCGTATTTTCCCGATATTTTGACTTCGAGTACGCTGTTACGATCTCTTTATAAAAAATACGGAAATCGCCCCTCCCCCTCCCCCCAAAAAAAAATTAATTTTTTTTAAAAAACAAATTTCAGTAAAAAGTACACTTAACCGGAAGCGGAAGCTAAATAATTTACGCCAGAAAACTATAACTCATTGAATAGCCTTGTGTTTTTCAAGTGTATACTGTGCAACTATTTAATTGTCATGGAGAAAAGAATTCATGAAACAACAGATGACGATTCAGATGTTGAGGTGGCGAGTTCATCCAAGCGTGTATGTGTGAAACGAAAGCAGACATTTCTGGTTTCTTATTTTTAAAAAATGGCCTTGTTTGGTAGCTGATGAAGACCTGCTGGTTGGTGATCAGGCAAGGAAAATGCTTGACAGTCCCAAAGACTACAACCTAAAATCTGAACGTATTGCAGAGTTCTATGCTTCAGTGCGTGCATACTTTGAGGAAACTTGCAGCTGTCTTCTCCTGAAACTGCCCCTCACTGACCCTTTGCTCCAGCACTGCAGAATCATCTGTCCTTCAGCTCAGTTGACTGCATCTTCCCAAGATCTACGCTTTTTTATGAAGCGATTCCCTGCACTCTTTCCACCAAATACAACATCTGAACAAATCGAGGAGCAATTCTCGGAGTATCATTCAACTGATGTCAAGGGATTGGTGGGCATGCAGGTGGATGAATTTTGGGTGTAGGTCAGCAAAAAACACCCTCAGCTTTTGCAACTGTGCCAGTTCATGCTGGGACTCTGCACCATCCCACACGGCAGTGCTGCTTGTGAGAGGGTGTTTAGATGCGTATGTAAAGCGTGCACTGACAGTAGGTCCAGTAAGGGCAAAGACGCTGTTGAAGCACTGATGGTGAAGTTCAGACCTGAAAGCTCTTTCACAAAAGAAGAACTGCAGCAGCTGAAAAGTGCATACATGCATGATTTGAAAAAAAAATACAAGTAGATCATTATCACATATTATGTTGATGTGGTGGCCTAACACTTTTGCATTGTTTTTGAATTAAGCACCCTAATTTTTAAACAATAAATTTATTGAACAGTGCATTTTTTCTTGATTTATTTTACGTGTGTAATAATATATAAAAATGTAGCTAAGAGCAAATTAAGGTGAATTATGACAATAAATTTACACAGTTCTATATTTTTATTTATTTTTTATTATCATTAGTTTGGTTCACGTAAAATAACGACAGTTTATATAAATACCGAAAGTCAAAATCTGGTCATGATTTCCAAAATCTGGTTTTGAAGTGCCTGGAGTACTGACAACATTTTTTGTAGGGTAGGCAGGTCTGCATTCACGATACATTAGCAGACCACAATGACTCAAAACAGGGCGCTTCCATACCTAGGGCAACACCAACGTGGTGGCAATGCTCGGTTTGTACTTGAAACTATAGTGGCATATTCAACTCTTGCAAATGAAGTGCCACCGCAGAATGCTGCTAATCGCCAGGGTAGGAACGCAAGACCAAGCATATACGTCAGGAACATGGTCACGTCACTTGCGGATACATCACAAAATTTTTAATTAATTTTAAAAAAAAACCGTCCTTGCTATAATTGTGAAGAAGTGAGAGCGTGGGGATGGTTTTGGCCACGACACGCGGCGAGAACTATGAAACACAACATTGTGTAAGAAACAGTGGTAGGAGGCAGCCGCAGAGGAAGGCGATGAAAGAACTGGGAAGATGATGAGGTCAAAAGGTGGGTTTGGGCGGCGCTGGACACGCCACGCTTCCTTGAAAACAGCAACAGACAGACAGACCGAAATGGCCAAAGCTATCCCACAGAGCGTCCCTCATGTCTGCCTTAAGGGCCCCCACAGGCTGAGGGGTGAAAAAGACAGAGTGGTGGGGGGCGGGGGGGGGGAGAGAAAGAAAGAGAGAGAGAGAACCAGACAGAGACAGACAGACAGACAGAGAGACAGAGAGAGACAGACAGATAGATAGATAGATAGGTAGATAGATAAATAGATAGGTAGGTAGGTAGATAGATAGACAGATAGATAGATAGATAGATAGATAGATAGATAGATAGATAGATAGATAGATAGATAGGCAGGCAGGCAGGCAGACATAGATAGATAGATAGATAGATAGATAGATAGATAGATAGATAGATAGATAGATAGATAGATAGATAGATAGATAGATAGATAGATAGATAGATAGATTACATTACATTATTACTGATTTAGGTCCAGCGGACTCTTCCGAGCCAAATCAGGACCGGACAACCCCTGATCCGCATAAAAGATCTGCTGAAACAACCCTAGTGGTAAAACCGAAAGCTCTCCACCAGCCAGTCACTTTACAATAAAGACATCCCACGCAGGGGACGGCTGAGGCTTCACCCCAACTTATCGAACCCCCGTATACAAAAACAAAATAGAATACAAACATCATTATAAATTATCAACAAAACACATACATATAAAATGCCTACATTGCTAAATAATAACATCATAGGAAGCCCTAATGACCACCTGGCAGAAAAGCGTCCAATATTCCCAAGCTGATCCAACAGACCTCATACACAAATAAGGAGTCTTGTCCCGGAAGAGTTTTTAAGAAAAAAGGTAGGAGACTGGTCTAGCGAAGAAGACGATAGTATAGCAGATTGATAGGACAGAGCAGGAATGAGAAAGAGCAAATGAGAAAGACTGCGACAGTGGGAATTTAAAGCACTTTATTTCCAGAAAGTGGGGATACTATTTATACTGAAACCCCCGGCACCGTTGGGGGGGGGGGGGGGTGAGATAGATAGATAGATAGATAGATAGATAGATAGATAGATAGATAGATAGATAGATAGATAGATAGATAGATAGATAGATAGATAGATAGATAGATAGATAGATAGATAGATAGATAGATAGATAGATAGATAGAATCGCGCGTCACTGGCATTGATTGAAATTGTGGCTTAGTGCTGAGGAATAACATACCTGGGCTGTTTCTCTCCGGAGACGTGAGCATCATTTCCCACTCTCTCACCACGTAACAGGTGGTTGAGGCAGTGCACCGTACCTGTTGATCCCCTTGCACGTTCCTGGGCACCCAGAGCTCCTTCGATTATCCTCCAAACCTGCCCTCAGTAACCTCAGCTCCCATCCATCTTGCCTCCTCCGCGCGCTCTCTCCACACCCTCCCTCCATCCACCCTAACCCCACCCTACTGACCTTCTTCTTCTTCTTCTTCTTTTTTTGTCCTTTCTTTTTTTTCTTCTTTCTTTTTTCCTTCTTCTTCTTTCTTTCTTTCTTCTTCTATCCCTCCTCCCCTCCTCCTCCCCTCCTCCTACTCCCATATTCCTCCTTCTCCTCCTCCCTCTTCTTCTTCTTGTCTCTAAGTTAAAAGGTTAGTGCTGCATAATGTTAATTGGTTAAAATGGCAGATTGGAAAATTAGACTGTTTAAGGAGTCTAAAAACTCCCTAAATTGACAATTTCTCTCTCTCTCTCTCTCTCTCTCTCTCTCTCTCTCTCTCTCTCTCTCTCTCTCTCTCTCTCTCTCTCTCTCTCTCTCTCTCTCCCTTTCTCTCTCGTGCGTCTTTTTTATTTTTTTAAAACTCTTCTCCAACTACTTTATTATCTAAATCTAACCTCTGCTACTCCGCCCAAAATTGTCATGCATGTAACACGTCCGCTGTTACCCTAACACCCAACAACAGTGTGGTTTTTTGTTTGTTTGTTTGTTTGTGTGTGTGTGTGTGTGTGTGTGTGTGTGTGTGTGTGTGTGTGGTTATTTTACTTTTTTTTCTTCTCTTTCTCCCTGTTACCTATCATGCCCATGCCCATGAATGTATGTGTAGCCATAGAAATTTGTTAGGGACGCTCACGTACCTTATGGCAAGGTGGCTGATGTCAGGGATCCGTAACATTTCTCCAGCACCTTGCACCAATATGGCGCAGCGTTTCTGGCATGAAGGTTTACGGAAGCGGTACCGTGGTAGAACAGAGAACGCTCGCTCTATGTGACGCGACGCTGGGTCGAATCTTGGCAGTGATGGCAGTGTTTGGTTTGTAGTAGTAGTAGTTGTTGTTGTTGTTGTTGTTGTTGTTTTTTCACACGAGCTGACTTTAAAACTCTTTTACCGTCCTTCATCTCCTTCGTGTCGTTGCCGCCGCGACGCTCGTACTTTAAAGACGCCGGTAATTACGTCAGATGACGTGCTTAAACACACACACACATACACACACACACACGAAAACACACATACCCACGCACACACACACACACAAACACACACACACACAAACACGGTATCTAGGCTTACTTAGCACGCCAAGATTTCCTGAAGTTGTCGGTATGCCAGTTCGCCTCAAGCAGTATCTCTTGATACTCAAAGTAGTGCTTCCTTCCTTCCTTCCTTCCTTCCTCCCGGTACCTTCCTGTTTCCGACTGACATTCCAGGCAGGAGCTAGTAATTTGGGGTTATTGCAGCCTTCGACGCCTCTGTTCCCTGTTGAAGCACAGTAAACATGCCACAGCCGTCATAGGGTTAATAATCACCTGTCGCTCTTACTCTCCTGATCTCGCAAAGCAGTCAAACTAGCTATACTGGCGCTAGTTATATTGAAGCTGGATGTAATAATGTATAATTATTTTTTTGGATTTTCGTTGGTTAGTTATTGCATGTAAGTATGTAGGCTATATGTGTATGTAATAATAATAATAATAATAATAATAATAATAATAATAATAATAATAATAATAATAATAGTGGATGCTATATACGCGCTTTTCCACAAAATAAAATACATAAACGTATTTATTTATTTATTTTACTTATTTATTCATTGTGTGTTTACGGATTTATTTATTTATGAAACGCGGTAAAGCGCGGCTCGTCACGACTCATGAAGCGCGGTAAAGCGCGGCTCGTGACGGCTCAAGAAGCGCGGAAAAGCGCGCCTAGTTACCGTCTTCTTTTAGCACCTCTCTCCCGCTTAACGGAAACCCTGTCCATTCGCGCATGCGCACTGGCTGGTTCTAAAGGCAGCGCACTTCCTTCCTTTCAACTGCATTTGTGTTGACAACACGTGTTAATCGAAGTTTTTGTTTAGTTTTTCGTCGCATTTTCGGGAGCGGGGATACCCCAAAAATGGCAGAATCTGATTCCAATAATCAGTCTACATATGGGCAGTTGTGGCAGCAATAAGTAGGTGACACGCCTGATCAGTTAGAGAATGACAATCAGAGTGATTTATCAGTGTCTAACGTGCACACTAGCGATCTCTTTCCGGCTTCAGATCGGACCTTTTATCATCCGAAGAAGATGAAGAGGAGTGGACAGATATTTTGCACGATCGAGAAATATAAAACAGCAGGTAACACAGACAGATGACACTGACAGAACTAAAGCTTACTCAATACTTGCATAATTACCAATTGTCTACACACTGACTAAGTCCCATGAAGCTCTGACCAACCGTTCAGTAGATATAGCATTTTAAACACATGCACCTATTTTGGCTTGTTTTGGTCACATCCTTACATGAAGAAGAAGATCAAAGTGCTGTTTTGCTATACTGTATGTGTCAAAACATCGACGACTCCTGACAACAGCCGCAGACAGATCGAAGGGGCGAAAACTCTCTACGTCAGCATCCCTCATGCCTTCCCAACGACCTGACCGGCTGCGGGACCCATGATGATGATGATGATGATGATGATGATGATGATGATGATGATGATGATGATGATGATACTGCTGATGACAAAACAGGGATCTTGAGGCGCTCTTGAGCTGGAAAGCCCACTTATAAGAACGCATAAATAAATCAATGCAACAAGAATTGATTGGCATTTTTGTGTGTTGTTGCATTAATTTGTTATGTATTTGCAGAGTCATTAATTAAATGTCGAGCCCTTGGGCAGTATAAGTTAAATATTCAATTGAGTTCAACAAATCCTGGCTTCTGCTTGTGTTTTTTTTTTTTGTGGAATTCTAAAAGCATGCACTTAATGATAACACGAAAAAGCCGCATACTGTTTTTTTAAATAAAAATGTCACATTGTCAAGATATTGTATCAGTTTCTTAGGTTTAAATGAGAAATGTCCCATTTACGGAAAATACCTTATCACCAATTGTGAATGATTTCGTTTTAGCTTAAAGACCATGACTGTAGCTACGTATCTGACATATCCAAATATAATTGTGAATTACGTGTCATTAACAGGATCCCAAGATCACACACTAAGAAGAAGATAAAAAAGAAGAAGAAAAAGAAAATGAAGAAGAAAAAGAAAAGGAAGAAGAAGAAGAAGAAGAAGAAGAAGAAGAAAAGAAGAAGAAGAAGAAGAAGAAGAAGAAGCTGATGCTAGTAATGATGATGAGGACGACGACGACGATGATGATGATGATGATGATAATGATGATGATGAACAAGAATAAAAAGAAGGACAAGAACAAGACGATAAAATAAAATAATCATAATCATAATAAAGTCAAGTTGAACAATCTTTATTAAACAAAATGCAGAGCTGATACCGCTTATTGCATCTCAGCAAATAAGAAATTTAAACATTCTAAAACAAACAGAAATAATATATCCTATCCTTTCCTATCCCGTAATACGAAAGTCGTTGGGGCACCACAGCTAGATGATCTTTTAACCAGCGTACTCCATCTTTCTCTGTCCTCAGCAACCCTCATGGCTTCGCTCAGTGTCAAGCCAGTCCATTCTCGAATGTTGTCATCCCACCTCTTTTTCTGTCTCCCTCTTCGTCTGCCTACTTGCACCGTGCATTGCAGGAAGGTCTTTGCAAGGGCTGGTGCTCTGGTGACGTGGCCTCGAGGTTTCTGTGAACATACATAAAATCGCTATGCACAGTATTAAAATAAAATACTAACAATTACACATACATACTCAATTCAATTCAATTCAATTCAACACATCTTTATTACCACAGGAATGGAAATATTGTACAAGTGTCATCACATCATATTATGGCTCCATATAAAAAAACGTATCACACATCAAGACAAGTTATAATGAACAATAATAAGACACAGACTGATATAAAAGGTTCAGACAACATAAGATCCGTACGCACATCATCCGTACATAAATTAACTATGCATTGATTGAGCGAACGCCTCGTGCAGGTAAAAATATTACAGGTAAGAAGTAGGACTAAAAGAATAGACACTAAAATATCAGTCATAAAGCCTCGCGTAGTCACAACACATTCACGTACTACATTAGCTCATTCATCGTTACAGCTGTGCATTCATTCATACAGAATATATCATAAATAATTATGACAACAAGGTAAAAAAAATACCAAACAAGTCTATCGCATACTGATGAATATTGCACATTTCTAAAGTAAAAATAAGACAATACTGGTCGTTAATAAATAAAGGTAATACACTCCCACTCACAAACACGATAATTATCAATGGACATGTGGGTAGTGAACTAAAACATACAATTTTGGTTGTAAAAGCAATTAATCAAATAAAGATAAATGATGGGGTTATTAATTTGAGGGTGGTGAGGTGTCCTGAGCAGAGCCATCAGCGTTTGTTGGTATACTAAGTTTACTTCCACCATCTACACACACACCGGAGTACCCGCAGAGAACCCTCGGTAACCTGAACTATCTCGTAGGTTACCTAAGTCACACAAGTTGACCTTCATGCGCGAATCGAACCCACGACCTTCATAGGCCTAGGAAAACCTGTCGACTAACCCTCTGCGCCACCGTAACTCCCAACATGACCAAACTGTCGACCTAGACATGGGGCTTGCTTGCATCGTTAATCGCTGACCTCCCCTTGCCGCACAAGTTCAACCACCTATTATTATTATTATTATTAGTAGTAGTAGTAGTAGTAGTAGTAGTAGTAGTAGTAGTAGTAGTAGTAGTAGTAGTAGTAGTAGTAGTAGTAGTAGTAGTAGTAGTAGTAGTGTAGCCATCGGGAGGCATTCCCGCATGTTGCAGCATTTATATTTAACATAAATATGACAATACAAATCTTCAGACCATTACAGGCTTGTATGGTAACTGACATTAGAGCATATCAAAATAATTATGTGGTAAAGAGACATCTATAATAAATTTGTGTCGTATTTAGTTAATATCTTATCAAGCAAGAGCAGCAGCAAGTAAAAGGCGAAATGTCTGAATTTTATGGGACTCTAATACTGAAGGGGTGCCCAAAGCTAGCAAACTAATGTGTCATGTTAAAAGGTCACAATTCGAAGGGCGTGTTTACTTTGGGCAAAGCGGATTTACTCTGAAATTCGCAAAATTTTATATTAAACGATCATGAAGTGGACTTTCGTTGCTCAACCAAAACGCTAAAGTTTGAATGTTTACTTTCGGTTCTGACATGAAGATATTTCCCCTGTTTTAACGGTATAGTCCCGTGACCTTTGACCCTAAGTCTAAGCGAACCACGCGACTGGAAGCGTGCGTTTTGGGTGTCTAGAGTAGGGTCGGGTCTATTTTTATCCACCGAAAACGAAAAATAAACCTTACGAACAAATGTTTTAGGGGTTCTCTCTCTTCGTCTTTGGTCTTTGGTCTTAGGTAGGAAAAAAACAAACTACGGAATGTATTCATATAAGAAACAACTATAACTTGGACAGATTTATTTTTTGTGTTTATATTTGTTTTCAGTGGGGCAGCACTCACTTGTAAGGGGTTAGTAGTATTTGGATGGGTAAACATTCTTGGAAGGCAGACATTATTAACCACCCAAAGAAAAAAAAAAGAGACTAGAAGCAAGCGCCCGACACATGGACATCCCAGTCCCAGGATCGGTTTAGAACCGTGCCGGGGGAAAGGTACAGCAGCTTGATTGATTGATTGATTGATTGTTGCTTTAGGTCCAGCGGACTCTTCCGAGCCAAATCAGGACCGGACAACCCCCGATCCGCATAAAAGATCTGCCGAAACAACCCTAGTGGGAAAATTGAATGCCCTCCACCGGCCAGTCACTTTACAATAAAGACATCCCACGCAGGGGACGGCTGAGCCTTTACCCCAACTACTCGAACCCCCGTTTACAAAAACAAAATAGAATACAAACATCATTATAAATTATCAACAAAACATATACATATAAAATGCTATTATTGCTAAATAATAAACATCATAGGAAGCCCTAGTGACCACCCGGCAGAAAGCGTCCAACACTCCCAAGCTGATCCAACAGACCTCATACACAAACAAGGAGTCTTGTCCAGGAAGAGTTTTCAAGAAAAAAAAAGGTAGGTCATTGATCTAGCGAAGAAGAAGATAGTATAGCAGAGTGATAGGACAGAGCAGGAATGGGAAAGAGTAAATGAGGAAGTCAGCGACAGTGGGAATTTAAAGCACTAAATTTCCAGAAAGTGGGGATACTATTTATACTGAAACCCCCGGCACCCCAACGGGGGTACTGTTGCCGCAGTGAATCGGTCATGCCTATAAAGGAAAGACAGGTTTTCAACTGGGGCTTTCACTTTTCCCTTTATAGGTTAGAACAATCTACAGTGGCAAGATTGCTCATGACCCCAAGGGGTGGTACAGCAGCTAGGAAGAGGAGATATGCACTGGCCTAGAAAGAAGACAGGTCCCAAACGCTTGCTTCCCCAACGACCGATAGGTTAATGGAATACCTTTACAGTAAAAAAAAATTACAAGATGTGTTGCATTATCATCCAACACACGAGTATAATTACCTACATTAACCCAATCCCATGCAACGTCAAATCAAACATCAAATTTCCTCCCACCCCCCTCCACGCCCATAGCACCCCCAACCTTCCCCCTCTGCCACAGGCCTACAAAAGATTATTTTCCAACACTGGTCTGGAATTAGTTTTGGAAGATGATTCAGAGCTTGAATTTTGTTTCAAGGAGCAAGATTAGTTGCAATCCATTTCGGGCCATCTGGCGGAAAAAGCGACACAGGAGCGCCATGACTATCTCTCCTCTTATCGACAGAGAGAACAGATGCGTTTTACCGCCCCTTTCACAAGTGTCGTCTGTTCGTGGGCTGTGTGGCATGCAGCGAACCTGTGACTCGCGAGACCTGCTCTCCACTTGAATCGATGAAGCAAGTTTTCTTTCCCCCCCCCCCCCTCCACTCCCCCCAATCTCGGCTACGCTGCATGAGACTGTACTTGCAAAGCATCTGAGATATACGTTTGATAGTATAATTAAACCGAGAGAGCTGAGTCTGCGTTCGTGTAAGTTTTCTCCATCGCTCCGACCTGCTACTCATGTCCTAGACATGAGAAGAAGAAGAAGAAGAAGAAGAAGAAGAAGAAGAAGAAGAAGAAGAAGAAAGAAAGAAAGAAATTATAAAGATTGAAAGAAGAAGGTAGGAAACGTTTGCAGGGAGGGACAATAACATATCTTTAAAAAAAAAGATGGCAAGGAATTCAAATGTGTTTCCAGACAGTCACACACATAGCCAAAAAAATCCGCATTTTCAAAAGTGTTAATTTTATGTGACCTTTGCATTAGCTGTAAATATGATGGCACGGGAAGTCACTAACCTATGTAACATTTCTATGAAGTGTGGTAAAATCGGTTGAGTGGTTCTTGAGACACAGCTTCCAAAGAACCGACGGCAACACAGACGGCCAGACAGACGTACTGACACACGGACAAACTTACGGCCAGGCATGCAGACCGACATTTGGCTCGTTCTGATTCCCACCTATTTCAAAGTATTTCCAGATAGGTCTGCAAATGCAAAATGTTGTGTAGCGGTGATTAGTGTCTGTATTGGTCTAGAGGACCCGCCAGCCCATGCAGACACTGAACAGCTTTTACCGAACATTCTTTTCTTTTGTCAAGCCTCCAACATCTACGCCCGCCTATAGTGCTTCAACAACCAGGCGCTGCTTTGCTCTCGCCTACCTCAGCTCAAGGTATCCAGGCTTGAATTGCCCACAACCGTGCCTAGTATAATAATAATAATAATTAACATTTATATAGCGCCCTTTCTAATGAAAGCTCAGAGCGCTTTACATTCACATAAGACACTTCTTCTAAGAACTAAAATGATTAAACAATAACAATATAAAAACATGGTAAACAAAACGTCATGGGTTGCCGCCCAGTCTCCAGTAGACTCATTACCATCCGTCTGAGAGCAACCCCTTTCAACATTACCATCATCCAGGCCTATGCCCCAACATCAGACTATGAAGACAGCGAAGTGGAGGATTTTTATGAAAATATACAGGCGGTCCTTGACCAAGTGCCGAAGAAGGACATAGTCATAGTGCAAGGCGACTGGAATGCCAAGGTTGGCCAAGATGCGCACCACAACTGGGGAGACACATGTGGACCCCACTGCAACAACGAGACAAATGACAGGGGTCTGAGGCTATTGGAGTTTGCCAGATACAACAATCTGGTACTGGCAAACACGCTTGGTCTCCACAAAAAATCCAGACGATGGACATGGCACAGTCCCGGCGGGCAACATCACAACCAGATCGACTACATCATGGTCAAGAAACGCTTCAGATCAAGCATCAACATTGGCAGGACACGCACTTTTCCAGGAGCAGACATTGGAAGTGACCACGATCTCGTGATGATGTCTTTCCGGCTCCATTTGAAGAGAGTAAATACAGCAAAGTGCACTAGGCTGAAGTTCGACCTGGACAAACTGCAAGACCCGGAGGTGGCAAAAATATTTCAGGCCACAATTGGAGGGAAATTTGCACCACTGCTTATTTTGGGGGCAGGCGAAGTAGATGTCAACACCATGACCAATACCTTCAACTCAGCTGTAACAGATGCCGCCACTGAGATCCTTGGCAAGCACCGACCAAAGAAGAAGCCGTGGATCACACCTGAACTTTTGGATCTGTGTGATAAACGAAGAGAGTTAAAAAAGAAAAAGAACACCTCACAGGGAGCTGATGTCTACCGAAAAATCAACAATGACATCCGAAAAGGCATGCGCACAGCAAAGGAGAACTGGATAGAAGATCAATGCCAGGAAATAGAGAACAATCTGAACAAGAACAACAGCAAGAAGGCCTACCAGACTGTGAAGCGGCTGACAAGTGTTAAACAGCCCAAAGTCTCCACTATCCAAAGCAAGTCTGGCATATGCCTTACAGAAGAACAAGAAGTCTTGGACAGATGGACAGAGTACTGCTCTGACCTTTACAACCATACACCAAATGGAGACCCATCAGTTCTAGCATGTCCCGAGAGCAGAGAAGAAGAAGAAATCCTCCCAATTCTCCGGGAAGAAGTTGAGGCAGCAGTGCAATCGCTGAAGAAAGGGAAGTCAGCGGGAGTGGACAACATACCAGCGGAACTGCTGCTACAAGCAGGAGGAGAAGCGATGACTGATGCTCTCACCATTATCTGTAACAAGATCTGGCAGAGTGGGGAATGGCCTACACCATGGACCCAGTCGCTTGTCATCACTCTTCCGAAAAAAGGTAACCTTCAGGAGTGTGAAAATTACCGCACCATCAGCCTCATCAGCCATCCCAGCAAGGTCCTCCTGAAAATAATACTCAACAGGTTGAAACCACAAGCTGAACAAATCATAGCTGAAGAACAAGCAGGATTCATGGCAGGGCGAAGTACCACTGAACAGATTTTCAACCTCAGAATAATCTGTGAGAAATACCTACAGCACCAACATCTATATCATGTGTTCATAGACTTCAAGAAGGCATTTGACCGAGTCTGGCATGCAGCTCTATGGGCAACCATGAAAGTGTACAACATCAGCCCTAAAATTATAGAAGTCATCAAAAGCCTGTATGACAAGGCTACCAGTGCAGTCCTCCATAACAGCGTCATCGGGAACTAGTTCAGAACAACAATCGGTGTGCGTCAAGGATGCATACTCTCTCCAACACTCTTCAACATCTTCCTAGAGCGCATCATGTCAGATGCTCTTGCAGATCACGAAGGCACAGTCAGCATAGGGGGCAGAGCAATCTCCAATCTTCGTTTTGCGGATGATATTGATGGATTGGCTGGAGAGGAACAAGAACTTGAACAGCTTGTACAGAGGCTTGACACCACCTCCAGAGCTTATGGAATGGAAATAAGTGCAGAGAAGACCAAAATGATGACCAACAACACCAATGGCATCAACACGGACATCAAAGTACAAGGCCAATCCCTCAACACAGTGCACAGCTTCAAATATTTAGGAGCCATTGTGTCAGACAATGGGTCTCGACAGGAAGTCCTCTCCAGGATCGCACAAACAACTGCTGCCCTGACAAGGTTGAAGCCCATTTGGAAAGACAGAACCATCAGTCTACATTCCAAAGTAAGACTGCTGCGCTCTCTGGTCATCTCCATCTTCCTATATGCTTGCGAAGCATGGACCCTCACAGCAGATCTCCAACGAAGAATACAAAGCATGGAGATGAGGTGCTACAGAAGACTTCTGTGCATTTCCTATACCCAACACATCGCCAACGACGATGTCCGACAGACCATCACACAAGCCATTGGACAACACGATGACCTGCTCACAGTGGTGAAGAAACGGAAACTCCGATGGTATGGCCACGTCACCAGATCATCAGGCCTTGCAAAGACCATTCTGCAAGGCACAGTGCAAGGAGGTAGAAGAAGGGGGAGACCGAAAAAGAGGTGGGAGGACAACATTCGAGAATGGACTGGTTTGACACTGAGCGAAGCCATGAGGGCTGCTGAGGACAGAGAAAGATGGAGTATGCTGGTTAAACGATCATCTGTGGTGCCCCTACGACCTTCGGGTTATGGGACAGGATAGGATAGGATAGGATAGGTAAACAAAACATACAGAATGTAATTACATAATATAAACACGCACGCACACACACACACACACACTCATACACACCCACACACACACACACGCCAAGTTCAACACGAATTTAAATTGTGATGTCAGCAAAGGAACGTTTGAACAGATGGGTCTTGAGGCCAAAACGAAAGGCAGCAGATGTTTGGGAAGAATGGAGAGACATGGGAAGGGAGTTCCAGACGGTGGGAGCAGAAAGTGAAAATGAGCGTTTGCCAAAGGACTTGTTCACTCGTGGAATGGAGAGATTTTGGGCAGAAGAAGATCGAAGGGTTCTAGAGGGTATGTAGGGGTTAACCATGGTTTTGAGATAAGAAGGGCCGGATGAAGAGAGAGCATTGAAGCAGAGGCAAGCAATTTTGTACTCAATTCTTTGTTCAATGGGAAGCCAGTGTAGGGATTTAAGATGAGGAGTTATATGGGCAGATTTTGGAATGCGAAGAATGAGACAGGCGGCATTATTTTGAATCTTTTGAAGTCTTTGCAATAGATAGTCCGGGCAACCACAGAAGAGAGAGTTGCAATAGTCAAGCCGTGAGAGAATGAAAGCTGAGACAAGAGTTTGAGTGGCTTTGGCAGACAGAAAGTGGCGGATGCTGTTGATTCGACGGAGTTCAAAATTTAGGTTTCGGATTAGAGTTTGAATGTGAGCTTGCATAGTCAGGTGAGAGTCCAAAATCACGCCCAAGTTTTTGACAGAATCAGAAAACTGGACAACAGAGTTACCAACAACAAAGGAAGATGGAAGCTGAGATGTTATGCGAGGAGATGAAATAATTATGGCTTCTGTCTTTTCGTCATTAAGTTTCAATTTGTTGAACGTCATCCAAGACTTGACATCACAGATGCACTCTTGCATCGAATTTATTGTAATGCCAAGATCCTGTGGGTCACAAGGTTTATGAAGTTGTGTATCGTCCGCAAAGGAATGATGATTGACAGAGTGAGAATCGATGATGTCAGAAAGAGGGGATGTGTACAGAACAAAGAGGACAGGACCCAAAACCGATCCTTGCGGCACACCACAGAGGATCGGAGCAGGATCAGAGCGGTCATTGTCAACGTAAACAGTTTGTTGTCTGTCAGTAATGTATGACGTGAGCCAGTCAAGAACTGTGCCACGAAGGCCAAAAGTGTGTTGCAGACGGTCAATGAGAATGGTGTGATCTATGGTGTCAAATGCTGACGAAAGGTCTAACAGAGCAAGAACAGAGAGTTTAGTATACGACTGGAGACGCTATTTGAGTAACAGCCATGTTGTGAGCTCGTCGCAGTGAATTTTCGGTTGTACAGTACATAATTCCTTTGATGATGATGATGATGATGATGATGATGATGATGATGATGATGATGATGACGATGATGATGTCCACTTGTAAGGCGCCGCTCGTCCATCCTGGCAGATGCTCAGGGCGCACAGGAAAGGGGAAAAAAGGGTAGGGATTCGTGGGGCAAAGGGGGAGGATGGCAAGGGGAAGGGGGAAGGGTAAGGGTTTGTGCACAGCAAGGAGGGGTTGGGAGAAGAAAAGAAGGGCAACAATTATCGTCAAACAGGTGTCCCTTTAGATGCCTTTCGAAGACATCCAAGCAGTCAATGCCCCTCTTTTTATTTATTTATACTTTTTTTTTGTTTTTGTATGTAGCAATGAATTCCCCCGTTGGGGTGCCGGGGGTTTCAGTATAATATAAATAGTATCCCCACTTTCTGGAAATTTAGTGCTTTAAATTCCCACTGTCGCTGTCTTTCTCATTTGCTCTTTCTCATTCCTGCTCTGTTCTATCAATCTGCTATACTATCTTCTTCTTCGCTAGACCAGTCACCTACCTTTTTTCTTGAAAATTCTTCCGGGACAAAACTCCTCATTTGTGTGTGAGGTCTGTTGGATCAGCTTGGGAATTTTGGGTGCTTTCTGCCAAATGGTCACTGGGGCTTCCTATGATATTATTTCTATGATATTATTTGGCAATGTAGGCATTTTATATGTGTGTGTTTTGTTGATAATTTATAATGTTTGTATTCTATTTTGTTTTTGTAAATGGGGGGTCGATAAATTAGAGTATAGCCTCAGCATCCCCTGCTTGGGATGTCTTTATTGTAAAGTGACTGGCTGGTGGAGAGCATTCAGTTTTACCACTAGGGTTGTTTCAGCAGATCTTTTATGCGGATCAGGGGTTGTCCGGTCCTGATTTGGCTCGAAAGAGTCCGCTGGACCTAAAGCATTAATCATGTAATGTGGCAATGAATTCCCGAGTTTAGGGCTTTGAAAGTAATACAGATTTGTGGAATTGAATTGAATGGGAAGGAAGATACAGACCTTTTAAAAAAAAAATCCTTCTTGATGCAATAGTTACAGGCAGATAAACAAGTGCATGTATTGATTGTAAGCCCAAGCCGAACTTATTAAACAGATTCCTTTCTTGGATTAATCTGATTTTTTTCCCACGGTGGGACAACACTCACTGTGAATTTGAATAGGAGACGCCGGGTAGCTCAGTTGATAGTGAGCTGGTTTCCTCTACCGAAGGTTGCGGGTTCGATTTCCACAAGGGGCGAACTTATGTGACTTAGCTACAAGACTATTCAGGTCACGAGGGTTTTTCTCCGGGTACTCCGGTTTCCTCCATCCCTTCAATAATGGTATTGGATGCAGTCAATCTATAAAAAAACAATACATAAAAGTTCGATTTCCTTTTTCTCTTTTAAAAGCGAATTCCTTGCCTTCACACAACATGTTGGATTGATAGATGTGTGTTTGTTGTGTGTGTGTGAGAGTGGGTGAACATGTGAGCGTGTACGTTGGTACAGATCGCCGCGCTTTGAGCCTGATTAGTAATTTGGGGAAAAGCGCGTGTGTAGCATCCAGTATGATGATGATGATGATGATCTGATCATAATAATAATAATAATAATAATAATAATAATAATAATAATAATAATAATAATAATAATAATAATAATAATATTATTATTATTATTATTATTATTATTATTATTATTATTATTATTATTATTATAGCTACTACTACTATTACTACTACTACTACTGCTACTGCTACAACTACTACTACTACTACTACTATTATTAAGGATCTGTGAGGCTAACCTGTTATCTTGGAGCCCCGTACGGAAAGGCACAAAAAAGGTTGTCCGTTTTCTCATATAGTTGAAAGGCATAGAACGATCTTTGTTAAGGCTTTATTAAAACATTACATTACATTACATGATTATTGCTTTAGGTCCAGCGGACTCTTCCGAGCCAAATCAGGACCGGACAACCCCCGATCCGCATAAAAGATCTGTCGAAACAACCCTAGTGGTAAAACTGAAAGCTCTCCACCAGCCAGTCACCTTACAATAAAGACATCCCACGCAGGGGACGCTGAGGCTACACTCTAACTTATCGAACCCCCATTTACAAAAACAAAATAGAATACAAACGTCATTATACAAAATAAACAAAACACATACATGATATAAAATGCCTACATTGCTAAATAATAAAATATCATAGGAAGCCCAAGTGACCACCTGGCAGAAAGCGTCCAATATCCCCAAGCTGATCCAACAGACCTCATACACAAATAAGGAGTCTTGTCCCGGAAGAGTTTTCAAGAAAAAAGGTAGGTGACTGGTCTAGTGAAGAAGAAGATAGTATAGCAGATTGATATAACAGAGCAGGAATGAGAAAGAGCAAATGAGAAAGACAGCGACAGTGGGAATTTAAAGCACTAAATTTCCAGAAAGTGGGGATACTATTTATACTGAAACCCCCGGCACCCCAACGGGGGATTTATTAAAACAAATGACAGGATTTCAGGTAAAGTTAACCTCTAAAGTGTTCTGTTTAATAGAAGGGAAGATTTTTTTTCTTCGAGTAAGTAAAAAGTCCTAAGGTGGAATTTCCTGTCTGGTGGAAAACATAGACCTGGAGGATTATAGACTTCGGGAACATACGACAGATAGACCTGAGAGAATACAGACCTGAGAGGCATTTTTGGGGTGAACAGACTTCTGGGAATTTATTCCTGGGATAATACAGACCCGTGGAAACATAGACCTATGAAAAACATAGACCTGTAAAAATTTAGACCTGGGAAAATTTAGACCTGGGGAAACATAGACCTGGGGAAACGTAGATCTGTTGCAACTTAGGCCCGGAGAAACGTGAGCATGGTGCTGAACTGCACAGCAGTACTGGGACTTTATCGGTCTATTCTAGTACAATTAGAGGATTTAATTAAAAACGAGTTACTCGCCTTTAGCATGCAGAACCTTCACCAGTGTGTAAAGAAAGATTATTCAGGTGACTCGGTATAAGCTCAGAGTAAGAAGAAGAAGAAGAAGGAGTAGGAGAATTATGGGGCCGGGTAGCTCTGTTGGTAAGAGCGTCTTGCTAGTAACCGAAAGGTCGCTGGTTCGAATCCCGGATTGGTCAACGTGTGGTCATATTATTTTCCCCTTTACCAACAACTGGCCCGCTGGTGTCAGTATAAATCGGTCCAGTAGTCACCTATATGCGAAAGTGTCGTGTGATTATAATCTACAAACAACAAGTAGGAGAAAGAAAGAAAGAAACAGACATTCTTTTGATGTAAGAAACCATTACAAGACTGAAGCCATTGGAGTATAGCCCAAAATGTCGTTAATTAATTAAAATAATTGATTTGTTACTAAGCGCTGTAGGCCTACAGATTCGTATTAAGGGCTGGACTGAAAGGAATTGTTTTGTTATATAAAGCGGAATTGACAGCTAGGTCAAAGAGCTGCTTAAAGCACTGGTTTAAATCAGGATGTAAATCATGCAGGTAAAAATATAGCTTGCTGCGTCCAGACTGCTTTATTTGTTTGGTTGATGGAATGATTCAATCCATCATTTAATATTAAATGTTTTCCATTGCATGATAGAAAGGTTGATTGTTGTTGGAAACAAAATGGACGAAGAATGTACTTAATCACCCTCAAAATTCGGTCTAAGTTAATTAATGGCTATCCGAGAAGCTCAGTGCCGTTTGCTTTTGTTCAACTGTTTAATTGAAAAAATTCCGGCTCGAACACAAAATAAAAGAACAAGAAGAGGAAGAAGAAAAAGAAAAAGAAAAAGAAGAAGAAGGAGGAGGATGAGATAAAGAAGAAGAAGGAAGAAGATGAGAAGAAGAAAAATGAGAAGAAAACGAAGTGGGAGTAGAAGTGGAAGAAGAATTGAAAGAAGAAGAAAAAGAAGGAGAATAACATGAAGTGGAAGAAGAAGAAGAAGAAGAAGAAGAAGAAGAAGAAGAAGAAGAAGAAGAAGAAGAAGAAGAAGAAGAAGCAGAAGTGGAAGAAAAAGAAAAAGATAAGATAGGATAAGATAAGATTTATTAGCCATATGTCAAATCATTACAATTTGTACACTAGGAATTTGCCTTGGTCAGCGAGCATGCATACAGTATTGGCACATTCACACATCTATTCTCAACACACATCACATTGTAACATTAAAAACAAAAATGTTAACATGAAATAGATAAGTTGACAGTAAACAGCAAAATTCACAGCCGGTATGCATGCACTATAAAAGATGTAAAATAGTTTAGTCCGATGACTGTGCAACTCCAGTCATTCCATCTACACTTAGCACTCAACTCCAGTCATTCCATTTACATTTAGCACTCTTATTGCACTTGTGAAGAAGCTGCTATTCATTCTTTTTGTCCTTGCTTTAAGTGATCGAAGTCTCCTACCAGAAGGCAGGAGGTCAAACAGATGGTTACCCGGGTGCGAGGGGTCTTTGGTTATGGCCGTGGCCTTGCGAATTATTCGCTCTTCAAAGAGTTTGTCTAATTTTGGGAGCTTACGCCCTGTGAGTTTGGCAGCAGTCTTGACTACCTTTTTCAACTCCTCCCTCTCCTCCTCAGTAGCACTGCCATACCAGTTCGTGAATGAAAATGTCAGTACACTTTCAATGATACTTCTATAGAATTGAACAAGAATTGTGTCATTGATTCTGAATCTTTTAAGTTGCCTCAAGAAATATAAGCGCTGCTGAGCTTTCTTTTTCGTGAGCGTCACGTGGGGCCCCCATTTAGGGTCTTCATATATTGTTGTCCCCAAGAATTTAAAGGACTTAACTTGCTCTACAATCTCGTAGTTGATGATAAGTGAAGTTGTGGGGGATTTGACTTTTCTAAAATCAACTACTAATTTCAATTTCTTTTGTCTTAGAAACATTCAAAATAAGACTGCTTCCCTCGCACCAACTCACCATCCGCTCCACCTCCCTCCTATAAACGCTTTCGTCACAATTTGAGATGTCCAGATATGGTAGTGTCGTCCGAAAACTTCACCACCACAACCGACTCATCACTCGATCTGCAGTCATCAGTAAAAAGAGTAAATAAAAGAGGAGACAAAACACAACCCTGTGGTGTACCAGTATATAAAATGATTTTGTCTGAGATCTTCCCCCAAAGGGGCCGGGTAGCTCAGTTGGTAAGAGCGTCTTGCTAGTAACCGAAAGGTCGCTGGTTCGAATCCCGGATTGGTCAACGTGTGATCATATTATTTTCCCCTTTACCAACAACTGGCCCGCTGGTGTCGGTATAAATCGGTCCAGTAGTCACCTATATGCGAAAGTGTCGTGTGACTATAATCTACAAACAACAATCTTCCCCCAACCCTGACAACTTGAGACCTATCTGATAGAAAACTCAGAACCCAGTTACACATTCTAGCATCAATATGAAGGGTGTTAAGCAGCTTGTCATAAAGTCTCTGAGGTACTATTGTATTAAATGCTGAAGAAAAATCCAGGAAGAGAATGCGAGCATACGATTTTGGAATTTCAAGATGTTCTAGAATTTTGTGAAGGGTAAGTGAGATTGCATCATCTACGGAACGATTGGTTTTATATGCAAACTGCATTGGGTCAGTTAGCGAATCAGTTGCAACCCTCAGAAACTGTACAACAAGACGCTCAAACACCTTCATTACAACCGATGTTAAGGCTACTGGTCTGTAATCGTTCAGGCTGCTAATTGTGGGTTTCTTTGGCACTGGTACAATAACAGCCGATTTAAAGCACTGTGGTACCCGCCCTTCTTGTAGAGACTGATTAAAAATATCAGTGAAAACTGGCACCAGCTGCTCAGAGCAGTGCCGCAGTGAGGCTGTCGTAACGCCATCAGGACCAGAAGCTTTCTTGGGATTTTGTTTTTTCATGACCTGCTCTTCTTCTACATACAACAAAGGGTGGTGGTAGGTCCTCAGGGAGGGCACTAGGTTGGGCAGGGGTGGGGTTTTGTTTATCAAACCGAGCGTGAAATGAATTAAGCTGGTCAGGGAGTGTTGGATCATCATTATTTAATACTGCTTTATTTTTATAATCTGTGATTGTCTTTATGCCTTGCCACACCCCACTAGTATTACATGATTCAAACTGATCTTCTAGCTTCTTTTTGTATTAAGCTTTTGCTAAGAAGAGGAAGTAGAAGAAGGAGAAGGAGAAGAAGAAGAAGGAGAAGAAGAAAAGGGAGGAGAAGAGGAAGAAGGAGAAGAAGAATGAGAAGAAGAAAAAGGAGAAGAAGAAGAAGAAGAAGAAGAAGAAGAAGAAGAAGAAGAAGAAGAAGAAGAAGAAGAAGAAGAAGAAGAAGAAGAAGAAGAAGAAATGGAAGAAGAAGAAGAAGAAGAAGAAGTGGAAGAAGAAGAAGAAGAAGAAGAAGAAGAACAACAACAACAACAACAACAACAACAACAACAACAACAACAACAACAACAACAACAACAACAACAAGTAGAAGGAGGAGAAGAAACCTTTATTATTACAATTATCATTAAGTCTACAACAACAACAACAACAACAACAACAACAACAACAACAACAACAAGTAGAAGGAGGAGAAGAAACCTTTATTATTACAATAGTATATCATTACGCCTAATTTCCCCATACCCACGCTCCCACATACTCACATACTCACAAAACCAAACGCACGCACACACACACACACACACACACACACACACACACCTACACACACACACACAGAGAAATATACTGTCACGACTGAGTTTTCTAAACCTGTGATAATAAGGTTTCTAAGCCAGTTTATAAAGGGCGGAAGGTGAGGGAGAGAAAATAAATGAAAGTTTATTGCTAAGTTTGCAAATAATGTCATTTCAACTGATGCATAGTTTTGGTAGTTTCGCTTCGTCATCCTAAACTGGCCAAGACTGCGGCTAGTGAGTATAGCATGAGGGCAGTCGTGTATTTTCACGTGCCGTGCCACTTTTTGCAATTAGCGATAGGCGCACTAAATTTGAGAGTGCGAGCAAATTAAACTGCTGTGCGCGGCTAAGTCGAGAAGTCGCAGAGAGTAATTTTGGAAGCAGAAGTACAGCAATCCCAGCAGGGTTTTTGAAGGGGGGCGAGGGAGATGGGGGGAAAGGAGAGCGGGGGGTGTGCGGGTCGTAGTTGTTGTACTATTTGCCGCCATCTCAAACAGTGTGTCGTCCTGCTATGATGGTCCTGCAAGGCAGTGTCCAGTCGTTCTTGAACCTGATGTCCTGAGGAAAGAAGAGAGCTGCATGCACATCCTGTGATCCACTAGGACCTGTGTCGTCTTTGTGTTGTGTTGTGTTGTGTTGTGTCGTCGTGTCCGAGGATTAACACCGATAGTGTAAGTACCTGCAGGCCAAATGGCCATTTTGCTCGGGTGCAAGCATAATTGTATAAACATGCATATTGTTTTATGTTCGAAATGAAAAGAAAATATTAGTGACGAAATCATGATTTATTATGCAAGAGAATAAATAATTTATATCTGATATTTAGTGTCGACGTTTGTGAAGAGAGGTAATTAATTTTATGCATGACAGGTTTGGATTCTTTGTTAGCAGTGTAAAGAGAAGTAAAATGTAAATATAAACGATTTTGTTAATAAATAAGAACATAATTATATATAATTTATGATGGACTTTGATCAATTATTTTCAATTGTTGAAAATAGGGAGATAATTCATAGATATAAACAAATAAATTGTTTCCAATAAAGAGAAATAATTTGGGGAATTCATTCGTTTCAGTTATGATATTGACTGATTGATTGATTGTTGCTTTAGGTCCAGCGGACTCTTCCGAGCCAAATCAGGACCGGACAACCCCCGATCCGCATAAAAGATCTGCTGAAACAACCCTAGTAGGAAAATTGAATGCCTCCACTTTACAATAAAGACATCCCACGCAGGGGACGGCTGAGGCTTTACCCCAACTAATCGAACCCCCGGTTACAAAAACAAAATAGAATACAAACATTATAAATTATCAACAAAACACATACATATAAAATGCCTATATTGCTAAATAATAACATCATAGGAAGCCTTAGTGACCACCCGGCAGAAAGCGTCCAATACTCCCAAGCTGATCCAACAGACCTCATACACAAACAAGGAGTCTTGTCCAGGAAGAGTTTTCAAGAAAAAAGGTAGGTCATTGATCTAGCGAAGAAGAAGATAGTATAGCAGAGTGATAGGACAGAGCAGAAATGGGAAAGAGCAAATGAGGAAGACAGCGACAGTGGGAATTTAAAGCACTAAATTTCCAGAAAGTGGGGATACTATTTATACTGAAACCTCCGGCACCCCAACGGGGGTACTGTTGCCGCAGTGAATCGGCACCCCAACGGGGGTACTGTTGCCGCAGTGAATCGGTCATGCCTACAAAGTCAAGACAGGTTTTCAACTGGGGCTTTCAATTTTCCCTTTGTAGGTTAGAACAATCAACAGTGGCAAGATTGCTCATGACCCCATGGGGTATCAGTTATGATAAAGGGAGGTAATTTATGAGTGTGATAATGAATAGCGCGAAGAAGGGTAATAACGTGCGATTAGGATGCAGAACGAGTATGTGGGTATTTTTCCTATGTTGGTTAATTAATAATGCAAGAATCTACTCTAGTGTATGTCTTAGTGTACTGGTACTGGCATCTCCACCTTGGAGTGTGACGTGGCTGGGCTTTGACCGGAACCACCGAGAACCTATGTGAACAACCGGGCGTTTCAACTGACCTGAGCAAATGGGGGAACCACACTGGTCGCTGACTGCCATTGGGCAGCGAGACTAACAGAGAAGAAAAAGTTGTTTATTATTCCCTCATAAAATTGCTCAAGAAAATGAACTTTCCAGAATGTCAGTTGCCGGCTGTATAAAGCCACATGCATAGATTGATAAGATAAAAGTAAGACAACTTGATTATCTTTTCCAAGAAATGATATCTACTTGGTTGGAATGGCATTTTCTATGGTTAAGTATCCTGTATAGCTTGTAGCCTCTGAGGAATATTGTTATTACTGTTTAAAAAAATTATTAAGCATTTGTGTATAATTAATACTTTGTACGAATTGAGTAAAAAAATCTACTATCATTCTACAGCCACCTGTGATCTCGTATAGGCCGTAACAATGAAGGATCTAAAAAAATTCAGTATCTCAATCATTTCTTCTTATTGTTTGATAATGTTACACTCGTTGGTTTTTATCAGTAGTTGATTCAGCCCCAATGCTTGAATCCTGATAAGTGTAACTCGGATTCGTTTATCCACGCAACCTGTTCACTCAGCAACAAGGCAGGAGTCGTCGTATGAAGTTTTCCAACTTTATTCAGCGTACATCAGCAACTGCATACAATCGCTCAATCGCTTTTTCCACTTTCTCTTCTTTTTCTCTCTCTCAACTCTCAACTTTGCGGCACAAATATAGTCTTTCTATACTCCAGAGAAGGTTGGAATGTTCCAGCGTGACGCAATTATAACCAATCCGGATAAAGTTCGTCATCACTGTCTTACGTCATACAACTTACAACCATCTGGCAGCTACTACCAGATCTATCCACACGCTTCGATCGATAGTAAACAAGCAATTGTAGAAAACTCTCCAATAATATCGACCAACGAAAATTATCAACATTATACCAAGCTTCTTCTAACAACAACGCAAAATCAAATCAAATGTAAATACACTCTATTATTGCATGCTTTGCAAAACAAAACGATCGGATCTATTGTGCGTGTCTCACACGTAAGCTACAATCGTGCGCATCGCAAACGTAACAGTTTACTAGTTTTGTTTTTCATTATAGTTAAGTATGATTGTGGGTACAGGTGGGTTCATTAGTGATAGAAGTATATCGATTAGTTTGTGTGGGAATAAACAAAGGTTGTAACATTATTGTTCCCTCTGCTGTTTTATGTTAGTTATTTGGGGTGACTGTTTCTCGTGTGGTTAGCGTACACTGATGTACCCACTGTTAAGGTAGCGGATGTGACATACACGTACACGCATGCACGCACACACTTTCACGGTCATCGCTCTCACAACACATTAAAAGAAAACAAAAAACAGTTTGCACACGCACACACGCTGACGTACTCACGCTGACGTACTCACGCGCGCGCACACACACACACACACACACACACACACACCCCACACACACACACACTTTCTCCATCAGCGCTCACACCACAACACGAAAAACAGTATGTGGAATTCATAACGCAGAGAGAGGATCTAGGAAAGAAGAATGCGGAAACTGTTTTGCAAGTCCCTGAGCAAACAAATAAACCTGACATCGATGACTTTTTCCATCTGTCATTTAAATGTCACCAGCTAGTTCATCCGAGGTGACCTTGACCTCCGTGATGTACTTACGATGCTATTTTCACAGTCGCGTCGGTTGCCTAAACCACAGGAGAATTACACGCTGACATTGGATCCCCGATAGCAAAAGCGGTAAACTCCGGTCAGCCCTATGTGTCACAGATAGGCATTATACATTCTGAAAGCGCATCCTCGCCATCAAAGCGTTAGTCGAGTACCTGTATATCATAGATCCAAACCATCATAGGGAAAGCATGACAGCCACAATGCAGCGCTACCCAGGAAGAGGAAGGAAGGGGTAGGGTGAACCCGAGACCCCGATCTAATTCTAATCTTAGGAATGAATAAATGAAAACCTATCCTATTCTATCCTGTCCTATCCCGTAACTCGAAGGTCGTTGGTGCACTACAGATGATCGTTTAACCAGCGTACTCCATCTTTCTCTGTCCTCAGCAACCCTCATGGCCTCGCTCAGTGTCAAGCCAGTCACAACAAATACAAACTTCCACACCCGGAGACATGCGCACAGCGCTTTTGGGGAGACAGTGGAGTGTGGGGAAAAAAAGTTAACATCACACACACACACCCCCCCCCCCCCCCCCCAACACACACACAGTGCTTTAACAGATTCGGCGGATGGTTGACAAAAGGGCAGAAAAGATAAGTACATGTAGTTATTTTCAAGCTAGATCCAAAGGATTCTATTTTCGCGTCTCCTTGCTATCAAGAAGGGGGTTGCATAAGGTGGGAGCGAGGTATTTGAACGTAATCCCATCCATGGGGAAGTGTCATTGTTGTTGTGGTCTTTCCGTCTTCTTTATCCGCTGTTGCTGTTATTATCATTATTGACAGCAACATCGAAGCTATGAATCTGTGTGTATGATTTTATGCATGCATCCGATGACATCGTAACAATGTTCCTTGTATTAAAGTAGCCATAAAAACCAAACGCTATAAACAACATTCCCAAAAGAAAATAATAGCTTCGCAATATAGAAACACACACACACACCTATAATTGTATTCGATACAAAATGGGTTTCTTTAAGAATGTAGGAATCGGAAAGCACTTTTTTGACGGAAAGAACGCACATTTCTTCTAGAAATGTAAGAATCTAAGTCAAAATTGGCTCTTTCCGTCTAAAACGTTGACCTAGTTCGTCTTCTATAGGCGACGAAATAGGTCGAATTTTCGTCAAAATTTCTCCGAAAATTGACTGTATTTTCTCCGTCCCGGATAGAGCACTCCTGTGTACTTAAAACACTCATGCACTACAACTGCGCTCCCAAGCACTAAAATAGCACTCCCGCGCTCTTAGAACAAAATGGGTTCATGAAACAAAATGGGTTCCAAGCAAATAAACCCACTTTGTACTCCAAAAGACGGTTCTGAAACCCATTTGGTTGCTTTTACAAGTTCACACACACACACCCACACACACACACACACATTCAGAGTCTGACAGAGATGGAGACGGCAGAGACAGAAAGAGAAGACGAGGGACGAAGAAGAAGAAGAAGATGGGAGGTGGAGAAGAAAGAAAGAAACAAAAAAAAAGAAGAAGAAGAAGAAGAAGAAGAAGAAGAAGAAGAAGAAGAAGAAAGAACGAAAGAAATAAAGAAAGAAAGAAGCACAGCAAGAAGGATGAAATTAAATGCATTAAAATATTAAACCATGCTCGGAAATACGAGGAAAAACAACTCTGGCCTTCTTGCCCGCATGTTGCGCCCAGAGTTATCTAACGTTAGGCGAAGATTTTTAGCAAACGAACACAGTTTCTCGCCTACAATTTCTGCACTGTCCTCCATCAAACCTTCCGGATCAACGGAAAGGTTGATTTCAGTTGCAATCCTGGCAAGCTCCGCAAGTTCGGCCTTGCACTACCATGCAATCACTCCCTCCCCCCATTCCCGAAGAAACGCTTGCAGCTCGGGGTAGCTTTCATAGTGTTCTGAAACGAGATGTCTGCCCGGATAACTGTAGGTAACTAAAATAAAAACGAAAAGACAAGTTAACTCCCATTTCCGAATAAGAACTATTGGGAGTAAAAGGCCCAGTCAGACCTACAGATCAAATCCAAAAATTTGTTCCATGGGATTTAATTCCAGGACTGATCCCACGATGCAAACGGTCACACGCTAAAATTAATTCTATACAACAGAGGCGGAAGTTGATCTTCGCTGCTGGTCGCTCATAGGCTCTTTCCTTGTTCCTGTATCCATTTTTGATATATACATTTTTTGATATGATGATGATGATGATGATGATGATGATGATCATTGTTGTCAAGGTGGCGACGTGGTGATTCGTCCTTAACGCTAACGCAATAGGACGTTAAGCTTGGTTATTCCTTCCTTGTCTCTTGTTGCTAGGTACATGTTGTAAAAGCATTATGGCCAACAGTTCGAGTTCCAGCAGTTCGGAGAGTGAGAGAGAAGATTGTTCGCTATATTTAGCCGTTTTAGTAACAGATGAGGAGGAAACTTTTGTCGAGAGTCGGTAAGACTGTGGATCGGGAGGAAGAAGACTATCCTATCCTATCCTATCCTATCCCGTAACTGGAAGGTTGTTGGGGCACCACAGATGATCGTTTAACCAGCGTACTCCATATTTCTCTATCCTCAGCAACCCTCATGGCTTTCGCTCAGTCCATTCTCGAATGTTGTCCTCCAACCTCATTTTCTGTCTCCCTGTTACGATTGAGACGCGCACAACAGATCCGATCGTTTTGTTTTGCAAATCATGCATTTGATTTTGCTGATGTTGCTAGAAGAAGCTTTGTAAAACGTTGATAATTTTCGTCGGTCGATATTGTTGAGAATTTTCCGGAATTGCGTGTTTATTGTCAATCAAAGATTCCAGATAGATCTGGTAATAGCTAAGCGATTCTTCTGACCTAATGACGTAAGACAGTGCATAGTTCCGGTGACGAGTTTTATTTTGATTGGGTGTTATTGCGTCATGCTGGAATGTTCGAACCTTTTTCTCGATTGCAGAGGGGCTATATAAATAATGCACCGTCTGCTTGTTACGCTTATGTGTCCGGGGACGTTAATCTATAAAACTTGTTGAGTTTTTACTGTCCATTTTAGCAGTATGATTGCTTTGGTGGTTCAGTGTTGACTCAGGTCCCTACCCCTCTTTCCCTAGGATGGTTATCCCCGTCTGCCATATCGCCAATGGTGGGTGTAGACGTTAAACCTCAATGTTCTTCTTGTAGAGTGATTTATGATGATTTTGATGATGATCTTTGAAGTGATTTTCGGAAAGCGATCTTGTATGCAGTTGTTGTTTGCTGAATAAAGTTTGAAAACTTTATACGACGACTCCTGCCTTGTTGCTGAGTGAACAGGCTGCGTGGATAAACGAATTCGAATTACACTTATCAAGATTCAATCATCGGGGCTGAATCAACAATAGATTTTATTTTAAAAAAAATTAAAGAAGGCCAAGTGTAACACTCTCCCTTCTTCTGCCTCCTTTCACCGTTCCTAGCAGGATGGTCTTTGCAAAGCCTGATGCTCTGGTGACGTCGCCATATCAACGGAGTTTCCGTTTCTTCACCACTGTGAGCATGTCATCATGTTGTCCAATGGCTTGTGTGATGGTCTGTCGGACTTCATCATTGGTGATGTGCTGGGTATAGAAAATGCCCAGAAGTCATCTGTTAGGAAGGAGGCACGTGGGGCATTCTGCTCTTTGATCCGATGACAACCTCGTGTTGTGGTATCGGCCATTTCCTTCGGTCGCAATGTCAAGGATGCCACAGCACATTCTGGTTGGTCCGGACTTATGATTTAAGGATGCGCAGGAATTAGAACATGTTCTATCCTCAGAAAACTACAATGGATTCGCATGAGATGTTATCGTAATCTTGTTGTACAACTTACTGTCCGGGTAAATCTTAGGTCAAATCGGTAGGTCTGACTGGAGCTTTAGTAGGGGGGGGGAGGAGGGGGAGGGTGATGGTACGAGGCGAGGGGGGAAGGTTGGAAGTGAAAAGCGAAGTGATCTTTTGTTGTGCAATTTACGACACACACACACGCACTTGTCACAAGGAATATCAGCGAAGCCTTTTTTGAAAAAATTATGATTGAGCTAGACGAACTTGAAGAGAACATTACTGAGTTCTAGTCCGTCGAGTCAAATTCAAGACAAAGCTGTAAAACTTCCCATACAAAACTGAATCACCCTGAAACCCAAGTGTGCTCTAAACAGGAGCCTCGCCGCTGACAGTTGTGGGGGTGAGAGAGAGTACGCAGGAGATTAAAGCCGTAAAAATGCAGGGCAATGGGAGTTTTGAAGATTAAAAGACCAGTATTATTGGGGTTAACCACGCACACTCGACTTTATTTCTTATTCATTCATTGATAACGGATTTCATTTTATTATCCCATACTCACTATAAAGCAAAAATCTGTTTGATTATGAAGTACATGAATTGGTATATAATTATATTTATGTACTCAATCACAACAACAACATATAGGTACATATATGCAATCATTTCTGGCAGCATTGGCACCATGCCATCGAATCGTTGTGACGTGCAAGTGTTGAAGCCACCCAAAGGCGAACGATACATGAGAACGTTAACACAATCAGACACTGCACACTCTCAATGCTCTCACTTAATTTGTGTGTGTGTGTGTGTGTGTGTGTGTGTGTGTGTGTGAGGGAGAGAGAGAAAGTGTGTGTATGCATGTGTGCATAGGTTAACAAAAACGAACACTAAAAATTCAATTTGGAGCATTGGAGTAAGAAGTGTCCGATTTTTGTTACGTTGGGTATATATCTCTGTGTGAGTGGTGAAGAAACGGAAACTCCGATGGTATGGCCACGTCACCAGATCATCAGGCCTTGCAAAGACTATTCTGCAAGGCACAGTGCAAGAAGGTAGAAGAAGAGGGAGACCGAAAAAGAGGTGGGAGGACAACATTCGAGAATGGACTGGTTTGACACTGAGCGAAGCCATCAGGGCTGCTGAGGACAGAGAAAGATGGAGTATGCTGGTTAAACGATCATCTGTGGTGCCCCTACGACCTTCGGGTTATGGGACAGGATAGGATAGGAGTGTGTGTGTGCGTGTGTGTGTGTGCATTAATGTGTGTTTTTATGCATGTGTATGTTATATGTTTAGTAAAAGTCTACATGTGTATGCTATGTTTTGTGAAAGTCTAAAATCATTGGATCAATAAAATAAAGACTTTTACCTTTCAACGAAACTTGAACTGTGAACACTGAATCACCCTCCTATTAAAACTGTTGGCAATGGTCTTGAATGATCACAGCGCCTCGTCTCTACCACGTTTCTTTCCTTCTACTGATAGTTGTACGCTGAATCAGCGAACGAATGAATGAGGGAACAAAAAGATAAAGAAAGACAGGAGCCACAGGATGAACACTTGAAACGAGAACAAACGAGGGCATTCATCAGGGGGGTTAACAAAGGAACAGTAGAATGAACACAGCTGGTGCTCAGATTGTCCAGAATTGTGCTCGCACTCAGTTGGTTTTGGAGTCAGACGATGCGCACAAAGACTGCAAGTAGACGGCAGGGTCGGTTTGAGTTACATCCTGTATCGGGCGGCGCCTTGAGCAGCTCTTGAGCTGGCGAAGAACGCTGAATGGGAACTATACAAAATAAATAAAATTGCTAGCTGCTGATGGACTGGATGATAAGGCGGATGATGAGGAGGAGGAGGAAGAGGATGATGATGATGATGATAATAATGATGAGAAGGAGGAGGAATATTATGATGATGATGATGATGATGATGATGATGATGATGATGATGATGATGATGATGATGATGTGAAAGACGGAGCGTTGCGAAAACATCAATCTACATATTTCAAAGTCTGGGCGTTGGATTGTTTATATTTATGTCATCAGCATCAAAGTGCAGTTGCAGTATCAGCATTATCTCACTTCATCTTGCATATAGAGGGTTATGTTAGTGCACACAGTTCCCAACAAAGATCAATTGTGAAGGCACGGAATTGGAATTGGAGAGAGAGAGAGAGAGAGAGAGAGAGAGAGAGAGAGAGAGAGAGAGAGAGAGAGAGAGAGAGAGGTGTATTTGTGTCTGCTCGTGCGTGTTTGCACGCACTCACATAGGCCTAAGCTTATGCACACACACACACACACACACACATACATGAGGATTCCTACGCCAACATGGATGCGGAAATTCAAGCATCATCCAACTCTAACCAAAGAATTGTTTTCTGGTGAGGCTTTGCTCAGTATCAAAGATGGCCAAAACTAGAATCCAAAGAAAGAAGAAGTCAACAAACCTGAAAAAAAAACCGAAACGAGTGGAGCGAGCTCCTCTTTGCTATCAGCTGACACGATGCAGGGGACTACGGAAGGTTGACACCAGAAAGGATTCGGGAACAAGGGATGCCGCAGTGAGTGCAATTTCTGACCTGAAAGAACTCGTAACATCCATTTGTCCTCGAATCTCGGTGCTGGAAAATATCATTCGAGATCAAAACGAAAAAACAGAATTAGCTGATTGCCGCTTCGAAGCAGACGACGCGGGCGGTACCGGGCAACTAAAACTGCCCGTCATATGCTCATCCGCTGAAGTCGCCGTCGGTTGTTTTCAGTTTATCATCCGAAACAGCGACTCGTCAGAATGCGACATTGATGCCGAAATCTAGGCCTGTAGCTCAATCATTCAATATTTTAATTTAACATCTTTTCACAACAATGTGAATTTAAACAATAACAAACAAACAAACAAACAAACAAACAGAATGTGCTAATTATAGCAAATGAAATAAACATGTTCCGACTACACACGATGCCCTGTAATATCGAACTATACTACTCAAAATAATACAAGGGCCACTTGGACATATGGGTCTCTCTTTAAATCATAAACACGAATTCAATTTATTAGTTCATCATATTTTATTGCAATCATTTCTGCATCAATAACAAACACGATTTTAGACATCAGTCGCTTAAAATTTGAGTAAATTCAATTTAACTGGACATACCCCTCATTTACAAAATCAAAACTTTAGAAACCAAAAATCTATAGAGTCAGTATCGGGTGTGGCCACCGTTTGCATCAATGCAGTCTTGGCATCGTTGTCTCATGGACCGTATCAGGTTATGGAGGATTTTTCCTGGGATGGCCAACCACTCTTGCTGGAGAACTTGGGCCAGAACTTCAAGGTTAAATCCTGGAGGGAGGTTTGCCCGTGTCTGTCGACCCAAGACATCCCACAGATGTTCTATGGGGTTCAAATCGGGTGATCGAGCCTGCCAATCCATCCTTATGACGTGCTGTTGCTGCAGGAAGTCATTGACGATACGCGGTCGGTGGGGTCTGGCATTATCGTCCTGTAGTATGGCACCTTCTTCAATGGCCCGCAGAGCTGGGAGAACCCTAGGTGTAGGACGTCATCCCTGTAGCCAATACAGTTTAAGTTGCCATGAATTTGGAGCAGGGGTGTTCTGAAGTTTAATGCGAAGCCACCCCACATCATGACAGATCCACCACCAAAGCGGTCATGCTCGCGCACCGTCGCATCAGCTAAACGCTCCCGTGGACGCCTCCAAACATTCACTCGACGGTCGTTGAAAGACAAGGAAAACCGAGACTCGTCTGTAAAAAGCACCCTTGACCAATGTTGCCTAGTCCACACCAAATGACGCCGAGCCCATGCCAAACGCGCTGCACGGTGAGCAAAGTCCGTACTGCTGGTCGTTTTGATCGCAGGTTTGCCTCGTGTAGACGGTTGCGAATTGTCTGGTCGCTGACTTTAACATTGCTGGCTGCGTGAAGCTGTCTTCTGATGGTGTTTGCTGTAGCGGACCTCATCCTCAGAGCTGACAGGGTGATGAAATTGTCTTGTCTTGCAGTGGTAACGCGGGGGCGTCCGGACCTTCTTGGTTCTTGGACGCTTCCAGTGTTGTTAAAGCGCTCCCGCAGCCTTTGGACAACGGAGTGGGACACTCCCAGCCGCCTGCCAACTTCTCTCACCCCACCCCTTCCTGAAGCCATGCAATAGCTCTGCCTCTATCCGTATCAGTCAATCGTCGTCTTGGGGGCATGGTTAGAAAAGCAGCAAAAGCGCTGCCATTTATACCCAGAAAAAAGCGCCGATTGTTGAACTGAACTCAGAAAATGCAAGCCTTTCGCGTGCAATTTACTTTTTAATGTTGAAAATTTTGCTTTATTAGCAAGACAACAGTAAATTAGGGTAATATTTTGGTAAAAATTGGGTTTGTTTTTCAACTCAGTGCAGAAAGTTTAAAACTCACACATGTGATTACTTGTCAGAATAAGATTGTCTTGAATGTTACTGTACAAAATAAGTTTTGAAATAAGCAATATAAGGGATATTATTGATAGCTGCAAAAATAATTAAACTAAATGAAATATGACAGTGGCCCTTCAATTATTTTGAGTAGTATATATAAGATGTTTCTAATATCGTCTTGAGCCGGTAAAATAATTCAATTTTCTGTGTACAGTGCTGTGAAAACAGTACAATCAAATAATATATGTTATAAGGAAATAGTCCCATTGTCACGCTCGGGCTGACAGAAAGACAGACAGCTAAAATGAACAGGGGATAGTGAGACAAGAGAAATAGCCAGCCCACAGCACCAGTCGGTTCAGCCAAACACCGTTTATGAACAACAAGAATAAAACATTTATTAAAGAATTCCCTCCATTCCATGTATTGAATTATGGAAACGACTATTTACAGCTAAGTGTTAGTGATGATGATGATGATGATGATGATGATGATGATGATGTTGATGATGATGATTACGCTAACTAGGATAATGATGTTGGAAATAAAGTCAACTACCGTGATGCACAAAGGTTAAAGCATTAATACTATTCCTCCTCTCATGTCCATCATAATCAACATTCACCGAGTCTTTGAGAGTTCTTGTAGTCAGGTACTCTTAAATGTAATCTAGTTATGAGATAGACAACCTGCTCAGTTGTATCTTTGCTGTTGTTTTTTTTAAATTACTAATATGTTTTAAGAATGTTTTACTGCATTGTATTATGTAATTGATTTGTTGACTGTCTATGTATAGGTAAATGTAGAATGTTCTAGTCATGCCTCTACCTTTTAAAGCACTGCCATTATAATCATGTTTAGGCCGTGATATGTATAGTTTAAGACAACACTTAACTTGCGCAGTCATTAGGTTATTTTGGGTGTGGGTGTGTGTGCCTGTTCTTTGTCTGCATGAATGTAAAATGATTAGTTATTATTGATGTGGAATTTAGATTGTGATTGTCTGTATTTGATTGGAATTTAAGGTTGCTGAATGTGTCTCTGCTAGTTGTATATAAAAAATGGATATATTGCATGCTTCTTGCGGACGACGAGCCAAAGACAAATTTCTGTATGTGATGAACATCAGACAATAAAGTTGTATTGTATTGTATTGTATTGTATTGTATTGTATTGTATTGTATTGTAACTCATGCAATACGTAACTGAGGAGGGTTGGTTAGAGTGAAGGGATGAGTGTGGAAGGGTAAGACCAACTTATCTGACTGACGCTGCCTTCGCTTTTCCGTAGCGGTACAACAGTGTCCTTGTGACGTTCACAAGTCACCGCTCCCCGAGGACTAGAAGGGTGTCCCTTCCCTCCAGGTAGTAGAAGCCTTGCCCTGAAGAATTCCAGAAGCCCTTTTCAGCAAAGACGTCCATTTCTTCCACAGAATTACATTACATTACATTACATGATTATTGCTTTAGGTCCAGCGGACTCTTCCGAGCCAAATCAGGACCGGACAACCCCTAATCCGCATAAAAGATCTGCTGAAACAACCCTAATGGTAAAACTGAAAGCTCTCCACCAGCCAGTCACTTTACAATAAAGACGCAGGGGACGCTGAGGCTGCACTCTAATTTATCGAACCCCCGTTTACAAAAACAAAATAGAATACAAACATCATTATAAATTATTAACAAAACACATACATATAAAATGCCTACATTGCTAAATAATAACATCATAGGAAGCCCTAGTGACCACCTGGCAGAAAGCGTCCAATATTCCCAAGCTGATCCAACAGACCTCATACACAAATAAGGAGTCTTGTCCCGGAAGAGTTTTCAAGAAAAAAGGTAGGTGACTGGTCTAGCGAAGAAGAAGATAGTATAGCAGATTGATAGAACAGAGCAGGAATGAAAAAGAGCAAATGAGAAAGACAGCGAAAGTGGGAATTTAAAGCACTAAATTTCCAGAAAGTGGGGATGCTATTTATACTGAAACCCCCGGCACCCCAACGGGAGTTTCCACAGAATTCCGGCAGACCAGAGGTCCCACAGTAAAAAAAGAACAGTAGTAGGAAGAAGTAGGCTGCCTATGCACTCCCACTATCGTCTTCCATTTAATCCATCCCTTCCCAACCTTCCAAATCAAACACTTATTCTGTTGTAATAACAATAATCCACTAACAAGTACAGCTAACTTGATGGACTCATGAAATTGGCAATGGAAACAACCAATACTAACGTACCAGAAATAGGTACTGCACTAACATGAGAGACATGAAGGAAACGAACAATGCAATAATTAATTCCGTAAACAAGAAGGCGGAGGATTTGCACAGTTACACTTTTGAAACAGTTCCCACACCCCGCTTCACCACCACCGCACTTTCCACTGACCGACCAAGAAATAAACCACAACGCCTACCTCAACAACGCCTGCGAAAACCTGGACAAAGCCAGCTCGTTGCAACGACGTTGTCTATGGTACACGACAACCACAGCCAGCATCTCCGCCGACGAACCCTGCTATCTTTGTTAGCAGATGAAAACCCTTGGAAATTCCCCAAGCCTCGGTCGACGTGACTTCATGCAATGGTTAGAGCAAAAGTGAAGTGAACCACTCGTTAAAAAATAAAATCGATTTACCGATTTACAAAATACATTTACAGCACTCTTAGCACGTGCTTTCTAGCATGTTAATACTAGCGCACACAATATGGGGACACCCAATTTTGTAAGGAAAAATCACCCCAAAAAATGTATGGATCACTTCGGCGCGTGACACCCATCACATATATACATCTGACAATTTTCAAATATTTTGTACACCATAGTAGGATCACTTGAATTCTAGATGCACTTCAGCCATTGATTTTGTTACTCCGAATCTAATTGTTGACTGTGTATGGGATATAGGCAACGATCCGCTTGGAAGTGATCACTTACCTATTACTATAACTATTAATAAAGACACAGTGCAAGGAGGTAGAAGAAGAGGGAGACCGAAAAAGAGGTGGGATGACAACATTCGAGAATGGACTGGTTTGACACTGAGCGAAGCCATCAGGGCTGCTGAGGACAGAGAAAGATGGAGTATGCTGGTTAAATGACCATCTGTGGTGCCCCTACGACCTCCAGGTTACGGGACAGGATAGGATAGGATTAATAAAGAATTATGTTGATAATGAAACTGAAAATGATATTATACCGATGTAAATTTATAGCCGTGCAGATTGGGAAATGTATGAATCTCTATTATTATCGTATGATACAAATTTTGTTAATATTGATAATATCAATTATGGAAAGGAAAAATGTGTGCAACAAATTCATTTTGCTGCAGAAAAGTCTATTCCCCAGAAAAGAACTTTTTTTATAAGAAAAAACATACAGCAAATATCTGGTAAAATGACAAATGTGAAACAGCAGTAAAAGAGAAAAAAGATTGCATATAAAAAACCTGGATAAAACATAGGTCAGAAGAATATTTTACAAAAGTTAAAACAGCTTAAATTTAATGTAATAACGTAATTGCTTTTAAAAAAGACAGTTATGCTCTCAATATTGTAAATCAGAAGTAAATTATTCTCAAGATGCTGCAAAATTATGAAAGGAAATTATCAGAAATGAAAAACGGATTTCAGCTTCCTCATTGTCCTCTAAAATTAGTAGACAATTATTTTCCATCACCTAAAAAAAGCTGGAGAATTTTAAAATTTGTTTGCTAATGCTAGTAATTCAAAAATTCTGCTACCTAGCGTTAAAAATGAAAGAGAACATCTATGACATACTATAGAACATGAAGCACCCCCCTCAGAAAATAATTTATATATCAACTCAGAACCTAACTTTGAGGAATTTAAAAATGCTATTTTAAATTTAGAAAGAAAACCGTCTACTGTAGGATCAAAGGGTATATCATATAACTTACGGATGCATATTCCTGTTAGGTGGGTACAATATTACATAATATTATTAACAAATGTTGGACTATGGGCATTATTCCTGAATTTTGGAAATCTTCTATAGTAATTCCTATTCTAAAATCAGGTAAGCCCCGATTAGTTACTTCAAGTTATAGACCAATAGCATTAACGTCTCATGTATGTAAAATAATGGAAAATATTGTAATAGAATGGATGTCTTACTATTGTATTAAACATACAATTATACCACTAAATCAGGATTCGATACGACAGTACTGACAAAGAGCTGTTCATCCGATCTGATATAGCTTTAACACAAACAGGCCCAATAAGTCACCAGATTGTCAGGCCTTGCAAAGACCATCCTGCAAGGCACAGTGCAAGGAGGTAGAAGAGGAGGGAGACCGAAGAAGAGGTGGGAGGACAACATTCGAGAATGGACATTGAGCGAAGTCATCAGGGTTGCTGATACAGAGAAGGATGGAGTATGCTGGTTAAACGATCATCTGTGGTGCCCCAACGACCTCAGAGTTACGGGATAGGATAGGATAGGATAGGGTCAAAGGTCACAGGGCTTTGGTATTAGTTTACCGTTAAAGAGGAGATACCACTTACTAGCAGAACAGAAATAGAAAAATTCCAACCTGAGCCTTTGGTTTCAGGATCACAATCAAAATCTTTATGTTCCTCATAAAATTGCAAGGAGACTGGTGTGCGGCGTAAGCCCACACATCATCAAAACAACGGCACTCTAACAACGAACACCGCTGTATCATTGTTAAATACAACAACAATGCATAGAAAAAAATAAGTCTCTATTACATATGACTCCTTCTCGTTTGAGAGAGTAAACTGAGGTCTAGTCCACATGCATCCTATCGCACGGACTTTAAAGATCCTGATGCTCAAGTCCTAGACCGGCCAGTGCAATCAGCTACACAGATGCACCCAGCAAGGTTTAGCAGGTTCCTTTCTTCTCTCCACTCCACCTCCCCACCCTCAACCCCACCACGCCATCCCCGTTCGTCCAGGCAGGTGCGCTCAGTAGTCCGGGCGACAGACGATGCGCCCAAAGGCTGCAAGTGGGCGCATTGGGCCAGCGCCTTGAGCAGGAAAAGTGCTACATGAGAACAAAATATTAATTACAATAAAAAAAACTACTACTACTACTGCTACTACTACTACTACTACTACTACTACTACTACTACTACTACTACTGCTACTACTACTAAATTAATAATACTAATACTAATAATAAAGCTTTTATATAGCGCAAATCTCCAATAAAACTGAACTCAACACGAGTCTAGCTAGCTCTGAGCACAAATAAATTAAAGACCTAAAATATGCTGCGCGCATTAAAAAACACTTCTTTTAATTATTCTTTATTCAAAGACTCGACGAGCTCTGGTCTAAAAGAGCAAGCACTAACAGTGGGTGCCAGATCACAGGAGGAGAAAGGAAAGAAGAAAAGAAAGCAAGCCATTGACTTTAAAAGAGCGCTTGCGTATACGCCTTACAGACAGATAGGAGTCCGCGCCAACTGTATCTTTTGTAGGCGAGAACGATAAGGCTAAACGTTTAGTCTACGGTCTGTCAAAGCGTCACGGAAGATAATGATGACGAGGATAAAATGAGGTTCAGTAATCCTGACAATCCCCCCAAGAAAAAAAAGAACCAACTAACAATTATACCCTTTCTGCAGGTGCTGTTTCGATAGACGGGGTTTACTGGTGTACACAACAAAACAACAGAAAAGACCTTCTGTTGCGCTGTTTCAATATAGAAGTACATTGAGTGCTTTTTAACCCTCTGCAGCGGCACTGGTTCAATCGATTCATTATTGCATGCCAACAGAACCTAGTTACTGAATCTATCACTGTGGGGTGCCGGGTAGCTTAATTGATAGTGAGATGGTTTCTGTTACACTCGATTCGATGTTGGTGTTTTCTATCAGTATCTGATTCAGCCCCAATGCTGAATTCCTGATAGGGTGTAACTCAGATTCGTTTATCCACGCAGCCCGCTCAAGCAGCATACAAGTCACAAAGTCGACGTATGAAGTTTTCCACTTTTATTCAGCACACATCAACAACTGCATACAATTCTCAACTCAACTTAACAGCTTTCAACAACTATATGCAACAACACACGGAGCATCGAATATATAATTTTTTCTCTCAACTCGAGATGACTTCAGTTTGTTCTAGAAAATGACGCATTACAACCAATCAGAATTAAAGATCGTCATCGCTGACTTACGTCATACATTGTTCTAAACATACCCGGAACCTTCTCTTGCTTCGACATGTATCGGGAAATTTCTATCGAGAGTAAACACGCAGATCCAGAAACTTCCCCAGTAACATCGACTAACGCAAATTATCAACGTTATACAAAGCCTCTCCTAACAACAATGCAAACTCAAATCAAAGGTAAATAAACTCCATTATTGAACACTTTGCAAAACGAAACGATTAGATCTATCGTGCGCGCTTCCGACGTACTACCATTCGCGTTTCAACGTAACAGTTTCCTTGGCCAAAGATTCTCTCTCTCTCTCTCTCTCTCTCTCTCTCTCTCTCTCTCTCTCTCTCTCTCTTGTTTAAAGTGATAAAAATGAACGCTAGCATCATTCATATTTATATTCAGAGACGCATCTTCACCACCGTTGCCTTCTCTATGCTAGCTATACACGTTTTGTCTATTATGAGTCTTGTCTAGTTTTGTCCGAGTCAGGCCATATATATATATATATTTACCACCCGAATCACCTGGTCGCTTCTCAAGGTGAATGAATGCTGACAGCTTTTTTCGCCACGAATTCCAAGCTGCCATCAAGGCCTGTGGAACTATGGCTACACATGGGTCAATGCAAAAACTGTGTAGTTGAGACTAGCCGAGTCTAAAGTTCAACTAGAGGTACTGGGCGATTCTCAGCTACGCTCTGTAAGGCAAAACCATGGAAGTACAAACTATGGAAACACATCTCCTTCTTTCTATGACTAAGGGAGTTCGCAGCCAGGTCACGTGGTTTTGCCCTTGTGTTCGATACTTCCGGTTGCAGAAAGTCTTATGTCCGCATCATGGAAGTACAAACCATAGACCAATTAGATAACCTTGTTAAGGCTTCCGCTTGTAGATACTTTTGACCAACAACACCAATGGCATCAACACGGACATCAAAGTCCAAGGCCACTCCCTCAACACAGTGCATAGCTTCAAATATTTAGGAGCCATTGTATCAGACAATGGGTCCTGACAGGAAGTCCTCTCCAGGATCGCACAAACAACTGCTGCCCTAACAAGGTTGAAGCCCATTTGGAAAGACAGGACCATCAGTCTACATTCCAAAGTAAGACTGCTGCGCTCCCTTGTCATCTCCATCTTCCTATATGCTTGCGAAGCATGGACCCTCACAGCAGATCTCCAACGAAGAATACAAAGCATGGAGAGGAGGTGCTACAGAAGACTTCTGGGTATTTTCTATATCCAACACATCACCAACGACGAAGTCTGACAGACCATCACACAAGCCATTGGACAACACGATGACCTGCTCACAGTGGTGAAGAAACGGAGACTCCGATGGCATGGCCACGTCACCAGATCATCAGGCCTTGCAAAGACTATTCTGCAAGGCGCAGTGCAAGGAGGTAGAAGAAGAGGGAGACCGAAAAAGAGGTGGGAGGACAACATTCGAGAATGGACTTTTCTGACACTGAGCGAAGCCATCAGGGCTGCTGAGGACAGAGAAAGATGGAGTATGCTGGTTAAACGATCTTCTGTGGTGCCCCTACGACCTCCGGGTTACGGGACAGGATAGGATTATTATTATTATTATTATTATTATTATTATTATTATTATTATTATTATTATTATTATTATTATTATTATTATTATTATTTTAGTATTGTTATTATTATAAAAATAAAAATTCGATTTTCTTTCCGTCTTATAATAGCGATCTCCCTGCCTTTACACCACCTGTTTGAGTGATGGATGTGTATTTGGTGTGTGTGAGGGTGGATGAGACAGGTGAGCGTGTATGTTGGTATAGATCGCCGCGCTTTGATTGATTTGGGAAAGGGCGCGTATATAGCATCCTGTATTATTATTATTATTATTATTATTATTATTATTATTATTATTATTATTATTATTATTATTATTATTTTTATTATTATTATTACTATTATGATAACTGGACAGTTTAAAGTGCCTAACCTATAGCTCTAGGCCCTTTACAAAGAACAAACAGAATAGAACAATTAAATATACATAAGACAATTAACCCTACGGACAGAAATCACCACATGTACTATTCACACAATATTCATATATATACTATACACACTACATATACTGTATACCCAGATACTCAACAAACACTTTCAACCATTATAACAACTTGGTTTGGGAGGAATGTATGCAGAGATGGAATGGGAAAAGACGTTAGGCAAGGCTGGTGTAGTATTGCGTGAAGAAAGAATGTTTTCAACTGTTGTTTGAAAGAGCTGCGCTTCATATCTTCCCTTCTGTTTTTTTTCTTACCTTCATTCATACATTTACTCATTCTTTCTTTCTTACTTGCTTGCTTTCTTTACTTCCCTTCAGACTTACTCCATCGGGTGAGGGCATATAAACTGAGTTTTTTTTTTATTATTATTATTATTATTATTATTATTATTATTATTATTATTATTATTATTATTATTATTGAAGATTTTTACAGCGCACTTATCTCGCCGTACTTGACCAGACTCTAGGCGCTGGTCGATGCAGGATCTAACTCAAACCGCCCGAGACGCCCACCCGCAGCCTTTGGGCGCATGGTCTGACGCCCGGACAACTGAGCACTATCCTGGACAGCCAGGGATGGGGGGAGGAGGACCAAGTGCATGCTGGGTGTGTTCTTGTTATCGGCACTCACCCGTCTAGCACATGAGCGTCAGGATGTTTAAAGTCCGTTATGATGGAATGTATGCGACACACAGACTAGACCTCGGTTTATACTCTCATCCGAAGGAGTAGGAAACGGGAGTAAAGTGTCTTTCCCAGAAACACAACACAATGGCCCTGGACAGGGCTCGAACCCGGGACCTTCAGATCCGCAAGCCAAAGCACTACCTTTAGACCACCGTGCCTCTTACATCAGTGCACGCACGCACACATTTCACTGCACGGACTTTAAAGATCCTGACGCCCATGTCCTCGATGGGTGAGTACTGCCAGCTACACAAACACACCTAGCAAGCCCTAGATCCGCCTTCCCAGCTCCAATCCCTTCCACTCCTCTCGGTCGCCAACGTACGTTTGTATTGGACTCAGTGGTTTATGTGTCAGACCGTGCGCCAGAGGCAGCTTGTGGGAGTCTCGGGCAGCTTGGGTTAGAATATCCTGTGCGGGCCAGTACCTTGAGCAACTCTTGAGCTGGAAAAAAACAAGTTATCTAAGAACGGTCCATAAATATTTCGTTCCAGTCTTTCTTTCTTTTTTTTTTTTCTTCTTCTACAACCCTGGCATTCTCCATTCCTCTTTTACTTAACCCTTTTCGTGGGTGGGTGTGTGGGTGGGTGTGTGGGTGTGGGTGTGTGGGTGGGTGTGTGGGTGGGTGGGTGGGTTGACATGTGAGTCTGTTTTGTCTATTTTACCACGTGGACAATTTACTGCAGTGCACTGCGTTTCAAATGGTCATTGAACACTCCCAGTGAGAAACATTAGGAAGAGCGTTTCCTGGGAGAAAGAAAGACGACAAACGCACACCAGACCTTCTTGTTCTTCCCCCGACCCTCCTACCTACACCTGCAGTAGTCAAGATTTATTGCCATTAGCACCCTTTTGTAGCGACGTATCCCTTCCTCTGCTTCTTCTTCTTCTTCTTCTTTTTCTTCTTCCTACCTCCTACATTCATCCCCTCTCTCTTCAACCCCACCCCCTAAACCGAACCTCTCCCCCTCAACACTCACAAACAACACCCACAAAATCGTTTCTTTTCCAGTGTTGCATTAAAATAACGAGAGCTTTGTTTGTTTTGTTCTGACTAGGAGCCGACTTTCGGTAAAAACGACTATTTAGATGGGTGTTTCTCCTTTTGCCTATGTCGCTGCAGCGGCACGTCAAAGGAAACCGTTCATTCTATCAACCCGGAATCCTGGCGTACCCTCCGTACCCAAACACAAATCTTAGTTAATCTGCGTTTATAAAATAAGCGCAAGTTTCTTGTGTTTTCCATTCCCCTGCAATTTACTGAATGGAAAGACCTTGTTTGCAAATTAGGCGAGCTGCCATTTCTGCTTTCTAATTGTAAAGAAAAAAGATGAAAGACGCTCTTACAACTAATCGCTTTTTAAAAAGTTGATTAGCACTTGGGAGATGCTGTTACCACATTTCCGCTATTTTCATTCCAATCAATTTGAGTTTGATTTTGATTTTAACAACTTTATTATCACCGAGGTAAAATTCGGGCACTTTTATTTTCGAAAGTACAGCAGCCCCAAGTAAAGCGCTTTACCCAAGGTACATGCTGGGTGTGTTCTTGTCACCGGCACTCACCCGTCTAGGACATGAGCGTCAGGATCTTTAAAGTCCGTTATGATGGAATGCATGCGACACAGACTAGACCTCGGTTTATACTCTCATCCGAAGGAGTAGGA
>CM072519.1:59514035-59543966 GCA_036898135.1 Oncomelania hupensis
AAGTCACATCCGTTCGCCCATTGCGGGAATCGAACCCGCGACCTTCGGCATAGGAAACCGGCGACTAATCCACTGCGCCACGAGGCCACCCTCGCCACTATCTCTAAGGCCAAGGTCATTTGCATAGCGCTGACAAAGCGCTGCATGGGAACGATACGAATAGTAAAACAAACGCTTTAATTAACACGCGGGCGGTGTGTGGCAGATCTAAACAGGTAAGCGTTGCAGTGTGGTGTGGGTAAAAGCGGATAGTTGTGCATACAATACAATACAATACAATACAATACAATACAATACCTCCGTATTGTCCAGGGGTGGCCTCGTGGCGCAGTGGATAAGTCGCCGGTTTCCTATGCCGAAGGTCGCGGGTTCGATTCCCGCAAGGGGCGAACGTATGTGACTTAAGTACGAGACTATTGAGGTCACCGAGGGTTTTCTCCGGGCACTCCGGTTTCCTCCCTCCCTTCAATAATGATACTGGACGCAGTCAATATAAAAATTTCAAAAATAAAAATTTGATTTTCTTTCCGTCTTTCTAATAGCGATCTTCCTGCCTTTACACCACCTGTTTCAATGATGGATGTGTATTTGTTGTGTGTGAGTGTGTGTGTGAAGGTGGATGAGACAGGTGAGCGTGTATGTTGGTACAGATCGCCGCGCTTTGAGCCTAATTGATTTGGGAAAAGGCGCGTATATAGTATCCAGTATTATTATTATTATTAACTTTCACATTATACGTAAAAGCGGAAATTTGCCTTTGGCATTGAGCGCAAACTTTGCATAAAATGGTAAATGAACAAAAATTAACTTTCCCATGCGTACAACAGTCATAGGGCTCAGCTGAAATATTCTCTATCTCCTACCCTCCCTCTCTCTCTCTGTCTGTCGCTGTCTCTCTCTCTCTGTCTCGCTCTCTCTCTCTCTGTCTCTTTCTATCTCTTGCCATTATCCATGCTCGCACATCCACACTCACCGACATATGTACATACTTACCAATGAATAATTACTGTTACGTAATAATTAAGTAAGAATTATTAATGTACATGATTTTAAAATGCGATTCTGCGCCGGCCGTAATTTCTTTTAACGTCATAAAGATGTGTTGTATTGTATTGTATGATATTACATTGTGTAGCATTGTATTGTATGACATTGTATTGTATAACATTGTATTATGTATTGTATTGTATGGCATTGTATTGTATAGAATTGTATTGTGTATTGTATGACATTGTATTGTATAACATTGTGTTATGTATTGTATTGTATGACATCGTATTGTATAGCATTGTGTTGTATAGCATTGTATTGTGTATTGTATTGTGTATTGTATTGTATGACATTGTATTGTATAGCAATGTACTGTGTATTATATGACATTGTATTGTATAGCGTTGTATTGTATATTGTATAGAATGACATTGTATTGTATAGCATTGTACTGTATAGCATTGTATAGCATTATATTATTGTATAGCAATGTATTGTGTATTGTATTGTATGACATTGTATTGTATAGCATTGTATTGTATAGCATTGTATTGTGTATTGTAGTGTATGGCTTTGTATTGTATAGCATTGTATTGCATAGCATTTTATTGTATGGCATTGTATTGTGCACTGTATTGTGTATTGTATTGTATGACACTGTATTATAAAGCTTTTTTGTATAGCATTGTATTGTGTATTGTATTATATGACATTGTATTGTATAGCATTGTATTGGCATACCATTTTATTGTATGGCATTGTATTGTACGATATTTTATTGTATTGCATTGTATTAGCATTAAGGGCAATCTGAGAACAAAAAGCCGATACCAGACGCTAGACCATCTGTGCTAAATTGTGCTACTCTGGGTTTAAGTGTTAGGGGTAGTTGAGGGGTGGAGCCAGGCCCTTAGGAATGCATTAAGAGGAAAGCCCTTCAAAATTAGGCACTAAGTGCTCCTAAAAGCAAGAGATAAAAAACACCAAAAAAGAGCCGTGACGGAATTCTAGGGTGCCAGAGAAATTACCTTTGAAGTCTGCTTAATCTTGTCTCCTTTGCTTCACAGGGTCAAGTTTGTTTTTTTCTCCGGGGTAAATGAATTAACGCGGACAATTAGATTCACAAAGTGCTGGGAAAATTTTCCGTGTTTTAGACGAGAAAGGATGAGTTACCAACAACGAACTGAACCACTCATAGGGGTGGAGTGGTGTTGGGGGTATGGGGAATGGGGCTTCCTATCCATATCCTATCCCGTAACTCGGAGGTCGTAGGGGCACCACAGATGATCGTTTAACCAGCAAACTCCATTTTTCCCCGTAAAGGGGGCTTGAAAGTTCAATTTTTTGAAGACATTTCATGGATAAGGATACTAATTTTACTAAATTTAAGATTAAATCTTTTTCCAAATTGCTTCATTCAACATGAGAGAGAGAAAGATAGAGACAGACAGACAGACAGACAGACAGACAGAGACAGAGACAGACAGAGAGAGTATGTGTGTGTGTGCGTGTTTTTGTGTCCGTCCGTATGTCTGTCTTTGTCTGTTTACTTGTGACTTCCACATCTTTGCCTTTTGAATATAATATATTAAGATATATATCGATTTCTTGTCACTTTATTTTCCGATTGGTCCGCCGCCTTCATTTTCCCAGTCCCAAACACGCACCCCAGCCCCAACACACTTAGTATTCCGTCGTTCATATTTTCCTCTTTTAAAAAAATGTTTCCACAATTTTATTTCTACGAGAAAGTATGCCACGCTAGAATGGTTGGTACCCAAGCGTCAAGATTTGAAGATTTATTACTCCCAAAATTAGTATTGCTTGCCCCTTGTGGTGTGCGTAGGGTACAGAAATATGTAACGCCCGTGGCCTTTGTCAGTACAAAAAACAATACTCAACCAAAATGAACCCAAAACTGTAATTTCAGACAATTTTTTAAAATTGTTCAATCCCCGATTATCGCCGAATCATCATTAACAAAGGTAGATAAATAGTATTTATTTTTGGTCAATGGTTAAGTGAAGTTCGCTTGCCTAATTGGGTTTGTAATGCCACACATTTTTAACATACAATGCGCTTGCAAGAGTGGGCAACTCTTATTTAAATAAAGGGTGTCGGATAGCGCAGTGGTTGGAGCACTCGCTACTGTGTCGCAAGTTAAGCACCGTCCAGTGCGGTTAGCACTTGGATGGGTGACCGCAAAACGTGAAGCGACAAATAACAACGCCCCCAGTTGACTCAACTGTGACTGAGTACCTACTCTCTTAAGGGTGGCCCAAGATGATAAGTGTGATCTCCAACATCACGCTCCCCTACGGCCACAAGGCTATGGGACTACCTTTACCTTTACCATTTAAATAACATTATTTTCGGTGAAACTCTGGAATAACATTATAGTTTATATCTGGAAAAATAACAAATAAACTAAACTTCCGTCTGTATTCTTAAACCGATTGTCGTTGTTACTTCTCCTCCTTCTCGTCCTTCTACCCTCATCCTTCCTCCTCCTATTACTTCGACTTTTGCGTTGGAAAGCAGGTTTGAGTAAATCTCTGTCGTTCTGAAGAAGAAGAAGAAGAAAAAGAAAAGAAGAAGAAGAAGAAAAGAGAAGAAGAAGAAGAAGAAGAAGAAGAAAGAAAGAAAGAAGAAGAAGAAGAAGATAAGAAGAAAAGAAAAGATGAAGAAGAAGAAGAAGAAGAAGAAAGAAGAAGAAAAAAGAAGAAAAAAGAAGAAGAAAAGAAGAAGAAGAAGAAGAAGAAGAAGAAGAAGAAGAAGAAAGAAGACAGAAGAAGAAAGAAGAAGAAGAAGAAGAAGAAGAAGCATAAATGAAAATTATGATGACAATGAGCAGGTGTAGGAGGAGGAGGAGGAGGAGGAAGAAGATTTGTATTTCTACAATATTCTAAAATAGTGCTTTATCTTGACCACCCCTGGAGAGTATGAGCTGTCAACTGCAGTAACAGCAATAACTTCAGAAACAGGTACAGATAACCAGATGTTTCTGCCTGGGTCTGATTATCTCCTTTGCCTCATTTGCTCCGCTGGAGGTCTAAAGGCGGAAAATGTATTGCTGACCTTAAGATAGTGTAGACTGAACATCATCATTAATTTAAAAAAATGGAGTTGAAGAATAATTTCAGCAGGAAAGAAAAGCAGCAGTTAAGAGAAGAAGAGAGAGAAGACGACACCGATGATGGTGATGACTACAATGACGAAAAATAAGGGAAAAGAAAACGAACTTTCTGCTGCTACATCATGATGATAATGTTGTTGTTGTTGATGATGATGATGATGATGGTGATGATGATGATGTTGATGATGATGATGATGATGATGATGATGATGATGATGATGATGATAATGATGACTACAATAACGGCGAAAAGGAAGAAAATAAACCTAACTTGCTTCTGCTGCTGCTGACGATGATGGTAATAATGGTTGTTGTCTGCAGAGGTGATGGAGGCGCGCCGCAGAAGGAGACGTGCTGAGCATCTATGGAGAAAGACGCACCTCACCGTACACAGGCAGATCTTCACTCAAGAGCGGGCTGCTGCCAAGTCCTGCCTTCTGGCTGCTAAGAGCCAGTTCTATCAGAACAGGATTGAGACGGCTGCGTCCAGTAAGCAGCTGTTTGCAGTATCCAATGAGCTGCTTGGTAAACCAAAGACAAAGGTCATGCCTTCTGATGTTCCTCGTGATGAACTGCCACAACGATTTTGTAACTCTTTCTCTGATAAGATTTCAGAGTTAAGAGACACACTAGATGCGCGATCATGTAATCCGCCGTCTTTCCAAATGTTCGAGGGCCCGATATTGTCTTGTTTTCGGCCTGTAACAGAAAAAGAGATTTATGAACTTGCTGTAAAGATGCCAAGTAAAACATGCATACTTGACCCTTTTCCGACCACTATAACAAAACAGTTTCTCGCCGATCTTGTGCCCACGATCACTGCTATTGTAAATTGGTCTCTTTTAACAGGCACAGTTCCAAAGCAATTCAAAGAAGCCGTTGTAACTCCTGTACTAAAAAAGACTGGACTTGATAACAATGTCTTGAAAAACTACAGGCCTGTGTCAAATGTGTCTTTTATTTCAAAGATACTTGAGAGAGTTGTCTTGGCACAACTTCAGGAACATGTCTGTCTGTGGCCTGATGGACATTAACCAGTCTGCCTACAGAAGGGGTCACAGCGTAGAGACAGCCGTGCTGAGTGTTTTGGATGGCCTGCTGGTAAATTCTGACAAGCGACTTGTTTCTCTTTTGTCGCTCCTCGACCTCTGCGCGGCTTTCGACACGATTGACCATTCGATACTTCTCAAAAGATTAGAAGGTACTTATGGCCTTCGGGGAATGGTTCTTAGGTGGTTTTCTTCATATGTTAGTGAGAGCTTTCAGTCTGTTGTTATTGATGGGATTTTATCTGCGCCTAGCCCTCTTGTGTTCGGAGTCCCTCAGGGATCAGTGTTGGGCCCAGTTTTATTTACTTTATATTCACAGCCGCTATCTGATGTTATTTCAAAACATGATTGTGATTTTCACAAATATGCTGATGACACAGAGTTGTCTAAAAGTGCACCACCTGAGGAATTTTGTATTGTTCAGTCTGAAATTCAAACAGTCATGTGTCTATGATATTTTAGCTTGGATGAACAGTAATAAGCTCATGCTCAACACGAACAAAACAGAGACAATGGCAGTCGGTACTTCCGCGCGCTTCATACTGGTAGAGGGTGACTCCCTGGACACTGATGGTAGCACCATTCAGCTCTAATGCTTGGTGAAATATCTTGGAGTCAAAATTGACCAAACTTTGTCGATGCAAAATCAGATTGGAAGCATTTGCTGTGGTGCTTTCCTTGAATTGAGACGTATTGCTTCCATTCGGCCTTTTTTTTATCCGAGACTGCGTGCGCGAAATTGGTTAACACTTTTATCACATCACGTCTGGATTTTTGTAATTATGTATTGTTGGTTCTACCAGCACAACAGATAAATCGTCTACAATACGTACAAAACAGCGCAGCACGGCTCGTTTTCAAAAAGAGAAAGAGAGACCGTATCACTCCGTTGCTTCAGAAAATTCACTGGCTGCCTGTAAAATTCCGCCTCCAGTATAAGATCTGTGTTTTTGCCTTCCGTTTCTTTGAAGGAACTCTCCCAGCGTATCTGTCCAACTCATTTGTAGCCTACCGGACAGCCCGCATTCTCCGATCTTCCGCAGAAACGCTGTTAAAAGTTCCGCGTCGAAACCTGAAAACTGTTGGCGAGCGCGGTTTTCAGTTTCACTGCTCCATCTCTCTGGAATGCACTTCCTGTCGGTCTGAGGAACGTGGAAGATATTTATATATTTAAAGCCCAGCTGAAAACGTACCTTTTTCGCTTAGCTTTGGATTAACTTACTCGCATCCCCCTTCCCCATCCTACCCCTCTTTCATCTTATAGGGAGTCTTATGTGTAACATAACAATATTTGTGTTTCGTTGTTGGTAGATGTAACTCCATACATACATGTAATCATTTTGTATATTGTGAGTGAATGCGTGTGTATGCGCAATGAGTCTCTTTGAGTTTTGCGCTATATAAATGTTATTCGTTATTATTATTATTATTATTATTATTATTATTATTATTATTATTATTATTATTATTATTATTATTATTATTATTAATGAAGAGTGCGAGAACGAGGAATGCAAGGCAAATCACGATAGCCTCGTGGTACCAGAGATGACACTGCACATCCATTCTGCAGGTTAGAAAATTGGGTTTTGGCAAAGATTGTATACGGACAGGTAGACCCACGGAGCATTGTAGATGGCTGACATCATACATAACGTTGTTGTTTTAAGTTTTTAAAAAAGAAAAAAATGATTCCTCATATAATTTTGATATAATGGACAATTTGAAATAAAAGCTTGAATGCTAACGCGATAATTATTACGTCATAAGTGTTCAAAGCGGCTCTTCTTTCATTGTGGGACATGCATGTTGCCTCGCGCTTTTTGCTGTAAGGCAACGTGGGGAGTAAGTCTTTCCTTTCTCGGGTATATAATGTGGCAGAATGGGAAGCAACTGGTTCATCAAGCTCGAGAGAGAAGTTGTCTACCCTACATTTTTTGGGTAGACTAGCCGTGGGTGGTTCCTTCTTTGCAGAATCCTTTGGTGTGGCCATTGGGTTATGCAGGACAAGGCGACACGGCATTTGTTCTCCCCGCGTGACCATTTGTCTTCTGCCCTTGGTGGTGAGCGGGACTACATTGTCGGCAGGCAAGTCTGTGGCAGCGACTTTGCAGAAGAATGTCGTGGCACTAGTAGCCGGCAACCCGGTTTACTACCAACCACGCATCACCGGCCTTGCGGGGAAAATGTTTTTATGTTCCTTTTACGAGGGAAAAAATGGAAAATAACAGGTCTGGTCGTGCCGTGTTCTGAAGGTGATGACCGAGAGACGGGAGTCAAATATTACGCTCGGCTACGATAAGTATTCTAACAACTGTTTTGGGCAATAGAGTGCTACACTATCATTATATTGCCTACGATAATTACTAGCAACTAAACTGTAATTTCAAAACAAACAATTTTTTGGACTGAATTTATGTTGTTCTGTTTTAATATAGATTGAATTGTTAAAAACATTGTCTGAAAGTTAAAAACGCAGAAAAGAAAGGAATTTAATTATTTTGACGGAGCTGTTTCCGGTGAAAGAAATTGGCATTTTATCAAGTTGTCTTCCCCATACAACAGTGCACGCCTCTTCCACGGGCCGGCGCATGATAAGAAATTATGATGATTATTATTTTATAAATCGTTGTCTGCTACAGGTGTTACTGAGTGCGGTGAGGTTTACTTCAGGTTTAGACGGGTAGAATGATAAAAGCCTAGAGTGACTCATCAGGTCTGTAAACAACTGCAATATAAACAGCTCTGCAAGTCCAAGGAGGGCTTAAACCATTACTGCTGCTGCGTCGAGATTAAAGGGACCCCGCTTTGACACACTTCTTCTCGATAGATTCGTTTAACATTCACAGTGACTGTTGTCCCACTGAAACAGAATAGCTTGCAACCCAAAAATACAACAACAAAATCAGAATTAAAAAAAGAACACCTCCATCACCAACATCCACCACCACCAACACCAACAACAACAACAACTCTTTGCAAAGTGTAGTTATTTGTTGAATCAATAAATTGTGTTTACTTTGTGCGCCGCTAGCCACCTTTCTAGCGCTAAACAGCAATATCCCTTAGTAGATCTTAGAGCGTACAGGGGTTCCGTTAAACATGGGCAATTCACTCCTTGTCAGACTAGACCTGGACAATTCAAACCGTAGCGTGTTGGCTTGAGCAAACGAAAGCCCGCGTTTGCACAGATTTATGTAATAGCAATGTGAATTATGTTTATGTAATAGCAATGTGAATTATATTTATGTAATAGCAATGTGAATTATGTTTTATGTAATAGCAATGTGAATTATGTTTTATGTAATAGCAATGTGAATGATGTGTTATGTAATAGCAATGTGAATTATGTTTTATGTAACAGCAATGCGAATTATGTTTTATGTAATAGCAATGTGAATTGTAGGCTAAACTCCCTTTTCCTTAAAAGTAAACCATGCCTTCAAATTGGGACCCTTTAATTATGACCTTTGGTCAAAATAATGTTGCTTGTATTTTTGCGTAAAGTTCTCATAGAGCGCTTCTCCAGCTGAAGCGTTTGCTCAAGGCACTGGCCGATGACAGGATCTTGCTCAAGCCGCCCGAGGCGCCCATGCACAAGCTGCCATAGGCGCATCGTCTGACTCCTCCTCCTCCTCTTCTTCCTCCCAAGCCCCCCACCTACCACCCCACCCCTTCGCAGAAGACTGAAGAATATTCCTGGGCGACCGGGGCTGGGGGGGGGGTAGGGGGGTCAAAGGGACCTGTAAGGGCCTACTGGAGGTGTTGGAGTAGCCGGCACTAGGACATGAGCGTCAGGATCTTTAAAGTCGTGCGTACACACTAGACTAGACCTCGGATTGTACTCTCAGACGAACGAATAAGGGGCGGATGCCTGTGCATCAGAGTCTTCTTTTTCTTTCATTTTTTTAAAAAATTTATTATTATTATTTTTTTGTGGGGGGGGGGGAGTGGAGGGGGGGGTGTGTTGTCTTCTTAAGATAAGATAAGATAAGATAAGATAAGATAAGATAAGATAAGATAAGATAAGATAAGATAAGATAAGATAAGAATATTTATTAACCAAGTAAAAATGTTACAAGGATTTTGGTTTGGCATGGCGACAATGAAATACATCCTTTCTTGCACAGTCACACATGCATTCATCGTGTCATACACTTCATTGGCATACAACATATATACAGCACTAAAGGATAGGTAAACACAGTGATAAACATACATCACTAATCAGTCATATAAAGTTATGGAGTCAAACACAACCTGCAAGCGTTTTAGGACGTCAACCAACTTCGAACCACTGCCTAAAATGGTTGTCTCTTAAAATTCAACAGGCCTCCGTCCAAATACTAACTCTGCTCGACGTCGCTTAATTAACATTAAAAACATTTTCGAGCTGCGTTGCCCAACCCCTCTACTGCGGTGACAGCGTTGTTGTTGTTGGCGTTGGTTTTCGGTGGTGGTGGTTGTGGTTGGTGGTGGTGATTGGTTTGTTTGTTCTGTGTTGTTGCTGTGGTGATGTTGTGGGAGTTGGTGTTGTTTAGTCATCAGAAAATGACACCCGAGGGCCTTGTAAATGTGACAGTCGCAAAGGGCCGATGTCTTAACCACACATGATAAAATCAACGCTCAAAAAGAACTTCGTCTACAACGAAATGACAGTGGTGGTGGTGATAGTGATGGTGGCAGCCTTAGTTTATGGTATGGATGTGACAGTTTCGCGTGCCTGTACCTTTCCAATGAGAGCATAAACCGCGACGACTAGCCTGTGCACACCCGCATTCAATCGCGCGGACTTTAAAGATCCTGACGCTCATATTCTAGACGGGTGAGTGTCAGCTACACTAAAAAAAAAAACGTGCCCAGAAAGCTTTAAGTCCCTTGTGCCCTTGTCCACTTGTCGCCCAGGATTGTGCTCAGTTGTCTGGGATGACGATACGCCTAAAGTAGCAAGTACGCATCTCGGGCGGCTTGAGTTAGATCCTGGAAAAGGTCAGCGCCACGAGCACCTCCACAGATGGAAAAGCGCGCTAAATTAGAGCAATTAAATAATGTTGTTGGTGTGTTTCTGTTTTTTTAAACAGAAGTAGAAACCCTTTATTTCGACTCAACTGAACTATAGACAACGTGTTAAACAAGGCCTGTTAGTCCACGCACAATACACGATGAGGTCAAACCCCTAAAATCACAATACTAGCTTGTGAGGAGCACAACACACAACTGTACCTCTTCCTCATTATCAAGAAAACAAGAAAACAATTTTGCGGTCCCAGGTGTATCAAGGGAGAGAATTATCTTTTTTAGTGCAACAGTTCCCTCCCTTGTTCATGTGTTTTTCTTCTATTTTTTTTATAAAATCAAAGAAGAACATATTTCTCTAGTAGAACAGTTATCTTCCTAATTTGCGGTTTTAAAAAAAAACCTCTAGGGAGAGAATATTTCTATAGTGCAACAGTTCTACTCGTTGTTGGCTTATTTGCGGATTGTTTACGGCGTGGTTTACTGATACGCTACACACAATTTATTTTCATTCAGCAAGTTTGCACCGAGTAACTTCTGGTCCGACAAACCAATTATTTTCGCTCTCCTATTATTTCCTAATTATTTTTTTGCATAACTTGACTTTAAAAAAAATTCTTACTTTAAAAAGAAACAAAACAAAAACAACACACAGTTGATGTAGAGTTCCACTCGAAACGTTTTGAAAATGTTATATTCTGCATGAACTTGAAGCTTGCATACATATGCCAATAAAATCATGGCTTTGAGATGCTTGTCAAGAAATTGTTTCCCTTTGTATATTTCAATATAATAATAATAATAATAATAATAATAATAATAATAATAATAATAATAATAATAATAATAATAATAATAATAATAATAATAATAATAGGCAATTTATACAGCGCTTTCCAAAATCACAAAGCGCTTTACACAAACAAAATGTAAACACAACATGCGTACATTGGTCAATAACACGCAACCACATACACATCCCAACACCACAAATAACAAACAACACTCACTCATGGCGCCTAAGAAAAGGCCTCTCTAAAAAGATGCGTCTTCAAGTTCTTTTTAAAAGACGCTAGTGAAGGACTGTGACGGACGGACCGAGGTAGCGAGTTCCAGGTCTGAACGGAGAAGAAACTGAAAGCTCTACCACCGTGTCTCACCCTGTGATATTTCTGGTACACGGAACATCCTTTCAATATGTAGGCTATTCCAATACGTATATTGTCTACAGCTACTCACAGGAAAAAACAAAAGGGAGGTATAGTTTCACAAATCTTAACAGGAATTTATTACTGTCCTTATGATATAAACCACAAAAACGCTGTCGGTCGGGATAGCATTTACCTTAAAACTGAAGCAAACATATTTATCAACACAGCGGCTTAAAAAAGATATTTCCCTTTGTCTTTCAAAATGAAGTGGCACCCAAAAACAGGTTTAAAAAACTGGAAATACATCAAACAATCGACAATTTCAAAATTTGAATTTTATTTCTCAATTGAGTCATACCACAAAAACACAGGAAAACGGAACTACAAAAAATATATAATAATGAGTGCATGGTAATCAATAATCTGATATTTATATGATCATCTGAAAGTTCTGGAAATAAACCTTTGATTTGCCTAACTGACTTCGCATCACTCGTTTGTGGTTTTAATTGAAATGAAATATCACATGTGAAGATTTTAACTGATTTGTCCAACTTGAAACAACATGTTTCTACGTGGAGTCTCTCTGCCACACACGCTCCATGTAAAGATTAGAGAAGGGAGAGAAAATTACCAGATCGGGGCTTGGTTTATAAACAAACTGCGTTTTACTTCCTGACTACTGTAATCTCGCCAAGATATAAGCCATAGTTTATAAACACCGTGGTATACATTTAGCTTTGTAATCGCTGCAGTAGGGATGTTGGAATATTTGACACTGACCTTCATGTTTTTCTCTTTCACCTTTGCCGCCTTAACTCCCCCCCCCATCTCACCCGCACCCTCCACCCACCCCTACCCCTCCTACCCCTCCTCTTATGCAGGGTTGGCGGAGCAGCGTCGTGTTATCTGATTGTGTAAGAGGCCGCATCCTTAGGACCTATTACGTCTCCGTCTATCCTAAAATCCGCAGTATAAAAAATAAAGTGTAACATGACTATCGAAGTAAAGATAGTATAGAATATAGAAATATAATATGGGATTAGAATATGTAATATCGAAATATAATACATACATGTCAAGTCTTACGTTTTTTCCGTAATTCTTACGTATTTTCATTTTTTTTTCACCTTACGGCGTAAGATGAAAATCTTACGTATTTTTTCTTTTCCCCAAGGGGGGTACGGAAGGTATTAAGGGGGTATGTGGAGGTATCAAGTGGGTTCGGGGAGGTATCAAGGGGGTATGGTGAGGCATCATGGGGGGAGGGTGACGGGGAGATATCAGGGGGGGGGGTATGGGGAGGTATCAAGGGGGATATGGGGAGGTATCATCGTCCAAATGAACCTCGCAGACAACAGTTGTCTCTCTGTCTACATTTTAAACAGCAACCTGCGTACCCTGGCTTGCCAGGGTACAAAACCACTAGTTACTCATAAATGGACTCCTTGACTTTTATGACTTACCCCCAAAACGTAGTTTTATTTCAATTAAAAAAAAAAACTTAGGCGAAAAAAGCGTTTATCAATCCACATTATTGAGCGCTCTCTCTCGCTCTCTCTTCTCTCTCTCTCTCTCTTCTCTCTCTCTCTCTCTCTCTCTCTCTCTCTCTCTCTCTGTTTTTTTTACTACCTCTCACCCCCACACCCACCCCCCAACCCCCCCCCCAAAAAAAAAAAATTTGCTTCGAAATAAATAATTATCCTGCACTAAAAGTGTCTCATTTTATAGCGTCCTGAGCGAACGCGGGCGCTGACTTTAGACGTGAAATGAATGTGACGAAGAGGACCAGTATCAGCGATTGAAATACGCGTCCTCTGCAGACCAAGGCACCCGAGAGGCAAAGGGAATAGACACTCGGAGTATCAGGCAGCTGGGAATCTCCGCGATCACCGCTTTGGCTTCTCTGAAGTAGATCTCTTGTGTCTTAGAAAAACCCCACCAAGTCTCGCTTCTTTGCAAGACGCAGAATAGAAGTGTAGTAGTAGTAATAGAAGTAGTAGTAGTAGTAGTAGTAGTAGTAGTAGTAGTAGTAGTAGTAGTAGTAGTAGTAGTAGTAGTAGTAGTAATAATAATAATTATTATTATTATAATAGTATTAATATTAATGGATGATAATAATGATAATAATAATAATAATAATAATAATAATAATAATAATAATAATAATAATAATAATAATAATAATAATAATAATAATAATAACAACAACAACAACAATAATAATAATAATAATAATAATAATAATAATAATAATAATAATAATAATAATAATAATAATAATAATAATAATAAGAAGAAGAAGAAGAAGAAGAAGAATATTAATGATAATAAAAATAATAATAATATTAATGATAATAATAATAATATTAATAATAATAACAACAACAACAACAATAATAATAATAATAATAATAATAATAATAATAATAATAATAATAATAATAATAATAATAATAATAATAATAATATTATTATTAATAACAATAATAACAATAATAATAATAATAATAATAATAATAATAATAATAATAATAATAATAATAATAATAATAATATTAATAATAATAACAATAATAATAATAATAAGCCTAATAATAATAATAATAATAATAATAATAATAATAATAATAATAATAATAATAATAATAATAATAATAATAATAATAATAATAATAATAATAGGATGCTATCATGCGCTTTTTTCCTTCAAACTCAAAGCGCTCAGTTATGAAAAAATCGCTATAACAGCAGTCAGAAAATCAAATAATTTTTTTTATTTTGAAAATTTTAGATTGATTGCATCTAATACTATTATTTAAGGGAATGAGGAAACCGGATTACTCGGAGAAAACCCTCGGTATCTTGAAAGGTTTCCTACCCAAGTCACGTAAGTTCGTCCCGTCACTGTCAACTGAGCTACCAGATACCGCGTAGTAGTAGTAGTAGTAGTAGTAGTAGTAGTAGTAGTAGTAGTAGTAGTAGTAGTAGTAGTAGTACTAGTACTAGTAGTAGTAGTTGTTGTTGTTGTTGTGGTGGTGGTGGTGATGGTTGTGCTGTTGTTGTTGTTGTTATTGTTGTTGTTCTTTTTTTTCTTCATATTATTATTATTATTATTATTATTAATATTGTTGTTGTTGTTATTATTGTAATTGTGGTGGTGGTGATGATGATGATGATGATGATGATGATGACGACGACGACGACGATGATGATGATGATGATGATGATGATGATGATGATGATGATGATGATGATGATGATGATGATGATGATGATGATGATGATGATGATGATGATGATGATGCATCGCTTTAGCTCTTTGTCCATGGTTGTCATTCACTTCGTTTTCTAAGAAGACTGTTGCATTCTACAATTATTAATTACAGAACTAGCAATCTGCAGTTTGGTTTTTAAAGTTCTAGCAATCTGCGATTGACTTTTCTTGCTCTTTACCCTAAAGAAAGGCTTTCTTCATGTCTTGGCCAAAAGTAGTTTAACCTAAAATTGGCATTATCACATTAAAACAATAAAAATGTAGGTTTCTGTTGTTCAAACCAATCACTACAGTTTTAATTTTCAATTTCTGTTCACCCAGGGACTGATTTCCCCTGTTTAACGGTATACCAATACATTCAGCCTTCCACGATCTTCTACATGATATTTCTTTTTAGGGCTGGAAAAATAGCTATACATAGCGGTTGCTATTATTATTATTATTCATATCCTATCCTATCCCGTAACCCAAAGATCGTTGGGGGACCACAGATGATCGTTTAACCCGAGTACTTCATCTTTCTCTGTCCTCAGCACCCCTCCTGGCTTCGCACAGTATCCAGCTAGTCCATTCTCGAATGTTGTCCTCCCGCCTCTTTTTCGGTCTCCCTCTTCTTCTGCTTTCTTGCACCGTGCCTTGCATGGTGGTCTTTGCAAGGTCTGATGCCCTAGTGACGTGGCCATACCATGGGAGTTTCCGTTTCTTCACCACTGTGAGTATGTCACCGTGTTGTCCAATGGCTTGTGTGATAGTCTGTCGGACTTCGTTGTTGGTGATGTGCTAGGTATTGGAAATGCCCAGAAGTCTTCTGTAGCACCTCATCTCAATGCTTTGTATTATTCGTTAAAGAACTGCTGTGAGGGTCCATGTTTCGCAAGCGTATAGGAAGATGGAGATGACAAGGGAGCGCAGCAGCCTTACCTAGGAATGTAGACTGATGGTCCTGTCTTTCCAAATGGACTTTAATCTTGTCAGAGCAGTGGTTGTTTGTGCGATCCTGGAGAGGACTTCCTGTCCGGACTGTCACAATAGGCTATTTAGACCCTGCACTACGGCTTCACGCCTTAAGTAGTTCAGCCTGCTGTAGCCTTTGTAAATTAAAGTAGCTGCCTAGAAGACGACACAAGTCAGTTGTGTGCTAAGTATAGGTAGGCAGTGACCTCATCCTGCTGACGTATAGCCACCCCCGCTAGAGTGCGCCACAGGTATCGGACGAGATTTTCGCGAGCTTTGGCTGACCGCAAGGCTAGGTAGTTCCTCTTTGTCTAACTCTTACACGAGAAGGAGCAACACTCTGAAAGAACTCTCTCAAGAAGACTAAGCAGGTGATGGGTGAAATCAAATTCATCGCAGTATAGCCACAGCCTGACATTGTCAAGAAGGTAAATGACAATCTTTAGTTTCATCGCGATTTATTGATTAATATTGTTGGATTATGTTTGTGAAGTCTTGCCCTGTTTTATCATTGTGAATGTTTGTAAAACTTAGCGTAACCGCGTGGCGGACCCGCGGCCGGTTTTCGACACCATGAGGTATCCCCTACGGACCCACTGTTGTTTCTCCTATGTGTATTATTGCAGACCAGTGGCTGTACCGGAGAATGTGTTTATTGTTAATTACTTCTCCATGTGTTTAGTTTAGCCATGATGTATAAATATATGTATAGGAATTATATTGGAGATCCCAGTGGACCACGGATATAGAAGATTGTTCGTCCTTTGTTTGTATACGTGGATGCGATCTCAACTGAGGGCTGTTTCTGCCATCAGTGAGACGCTCTGCACATCCGTTTTAAACAAGGCGTTGTAGAAACTCGTCTTATTTTTTTTTGCAGACGAGCAGGTTAGTTGGTCAGAGGCAGGGATAGAGCACTAAGAGTCAACCCTGACATTCTTCCAGCAGGGGAACATCGAGCACTGAGTTCCGATAGCCCAATAGTCACCAACCAAGGAGGAGACACCATCAACACACCTCTTCGATCCAGCTTAGTGCCACAGAAAACGTGCACACACACTGATCTAGAAGGACTGTGCGGTAGTCCACTATCCTGAAAACGAACAGTAGGCCAACCAGAACAATTAGCCCAATGATGAGACAGTAGCAAATATCAAGAACAGTAGCAGCATAGACCCATCAAGGGGCGAACTATTCGAAGTGATTTTGGACATTTAAGTTAATAGAGTGTTTAGAGAATTATGTATAGATACAAAACTTTCAGGTAACTGAGGGTTTTCTCCGGGTACTCCGGTTTCCACCCTCCGTTCCATAATGGTATTGGATGCAAAATTTGAAAAGAGCGCCAAAGGTAAAGTGGTTGTACGTCGTTGATCCTCGCAAATATATCATATGTGTAATTCATCCTTCACCGTCACATTCTTTCCCAGGCGGGATAAGGATGAGGGTGAAGGAAGTCGTGAATAAAAGTAATGAAGATGATAGCGGTGATGATGGTGGGGATGATGATGATGATGGAGGTAGTGACTATTAATATTACAATTATAGTGGTGGTGGTGGTGGTGGTGATGATGATGAAAAGGAGGAGGTGAAGAGGAGATAGAGGAGGAATAACAAAAGATGGATGAGGAAGAAGAAGCAGAAGAAGAAGAAGAAGAAGAAGAAGAAGAAGAAGAAGAAGAAGAAGAAGACCTTTTTTGATGATGATGATGATGATGATGATGATGATGATGATGATGATGATGATGATGATGATGATGATGATGACGATGATGTGTTTTCTGCTGATAGTGATGATATTGCACATATCAATAGAGGCTGCGGCGGTGGTAGCGTTGACTTGTACGTGTACTGAACATGTACAATACGGATATCGTTGGCTCCACCAGTCCTATGCACTCTGTAGGCTCTATACAGTAGATGGGCATCTGTTCTTTCTTCCATCCGTCTGTTTTGCTCTTCATTTCGTCCTTAAGAACCTCAGAGCGTGTGATAGACAGTGTCCCCGCTTATTTTCTTTCCTATCTGCACTGTATCGACAATACTAGTGCACCTATTGTCTGCTAGCTCCGGGGAAAGATGATGAGCCGTTTTAATTGTCATCATCTTCTTTTCGGCGTTGACTGTGAGAGCCCTTGTAGTTTGAAAAGAAGAGAGCCGTTACATGGCAAAGGTCATTTCAGCCCCCTGATGCTTGAATATGTGTTAAGCCGAAATCGTATCCACGCATTCCCGTTCGCTCAATAACAAAGCAAGAGTTGTCGTTGTGAAGTTTTCCAACTGTATTCAGCAAAGGACGCAAACAGCATTCAACAACTGCAATACAAATTCCCCCCCCCCCTCTCTCTCTCTCTCTCTCTCTCTCTCTCTCTCTCTCTCTCTCTCTCTCTCTCTCTCTCCAAATTCACCCTCCAGACACGCAGACAGCGCTTCTTATATAGTTCTATCAATAGTGTCGAAAAATACAGACAGTTCCAGAATGATGCACCCAAAATCCAATCAAAATACAACTCGTCAACCGGAAAGCTTCGTAACGACGACTCTTGTTTTATTATTGAATTCGAGTTACACATATTGGTTTAAACAAATGTTTTATTCAAGGAAAACACATAATTACAAACAAACAATGATTTACAGGGTAGGCTACAAACGAACTTAGATAAGCTCACCCTGTATTACAAAAATTATACATAATAATTAAGTGACAGGCAACTGATAGTTACATATGAATAAAAAATAATACAACAATGTAAAAAAAAAAGTTACACAGATTCAAGCATCCGGGTCTGATCGACCTTTGGTCTTTAACTTTTCTTTTCAAATTACAAGGGCTCTCACAGTCAACGCCAAAAAAAAAAAAAAAAAAAAGAACATGCTGACAATTAAAACGGCTCATTCTCTTACATCAGACAAAGTTCTACCAACTTGCAAGATTTGACCAGCCATTGCAAAGTTTATCTCGAATCTTCCCTTCCGTTAGTAGTAAAAAACAAACAAACAAACAAAGACACAATTTTAGAAAGTTCTCAACATTGCTAATACCGACCAAAGAAAACAAACATTAGGCCAAACTTGCCCACCATCTACATACGAGCAAATCGGTGCTACATAAATGCTATCACTGGACAAAACAAAACTGTTCGCAATTGTCGTGCGCGTCTCAATCGTAAAAAGACTGATGCAAACAGTTCTTCTTCCTACTCAACCCCTACTGGGCGACTTCGAAGGCGACTCGACTGAGCGTATATTGTTTCAGCGAAAGCTCGATAGATTGCAGAGTTTCTGTGTGCGGAATTAGTGCAGCAGAAATAATTATTGCCCAGTAATTATGTTGCGGAGTTGTCAAAATTAAACATCAACAAAAATGACAACGTTACACAACTACAAATAAAAATAACATTTTTTTAAAAACATAACGCGCAAAGAGAAAGCCCACGTCATTTTATTATGCGAGTCATTTTCAACTTCTTGATTTCGAATAACAGTTGTATTAGGTCTATCGATGTCCGTAAGGCATTACGAATATTTAGGTCTTCAGTCATTTTCAACAGCCGCTATTTCGCCAATCTGATTCGCTGATATTAACAAACGCCGTCAAAGACCGGTGCTTTTCTGTCAGCCAATCAGATTCCGGTATCTGCTTTTGCTGCTTGCGACGAATCTGTCAGGGCATCAACCAATCAAAATCTAGAATCGCTCTCCATGCTGCTCAGTTTCCAGCAAACCAGGTCATTTGAGGGAGAGAAGAAAAAAAGAAAACGTTGTTTGTTAAACTTGAAAACCCCTGGGTGAGGGAAAGGAGAGAGCGAGCGAAGATGGACGATTGGTGATAGATGATGCGATGATGGATGACGGACGATAAACGATAAGTGCCTATATAAACATAATCGTCGTGGATGTGACTAAGGGCAAGGAAAGGTAATAATACATCAACTGCAGCCGACATGTTCTTCGCTTTTAACTTTTTTTTTCTCTTCCCCTCCCCCACCCTCCCTGCTATCCAGACTTCCCTACTCGCTTTGGAGACAGATGAAGTTGTTAACCCGCAGTGAACCAACCACTGTTTTTACAGTCTTGAAGAAGATCGGCCATGATGACTGATTCGAAGGCTGGCCGGGGATTAAAAAAAAAAAGAAGTTTTTTTTTTATTGATTGATTGATTGTTGCTTTAGGTCCAGCGGACTCTTCCGAGCCAAATCAGGACCGGACAACCCCCGATCCGCATAAAAGATCTGCTGAAACAACCCTAGTGGGAAAACTGAATGCCCTCCAACGGCCAGTCACTTTACAATAAAGACATCCCACGCAGGGGACGGCTGAGGCTTTACCCCAACTAATCGAACCCCCGGTTACAAAAACCAAATTAAATACAAACATCATTATAAATTATCAACAAAACACATACATATAAAATGCCTATATTGCTAAATAATAACATCATAGGAAGCCCTAGTGACCACCCGGCAGAAAGCGTCCAATACTCCCAAGCTGATCCAACAGACCTCATACACAAACAAGGAGTCTTGTCCAGGAAGAGTTTTCAAGAAAAAAGGTAGGTCATTGATCTAGCGAAGAAGAAGATAGTATAGCAGAGTGATAGGACAGAGCAGGAATGGGAAAGAGCAAATGAGGAAGACAGCGACAGTGGGAATTTAAAGCACTAAATTTCCAGAAAGTGGGGATACTATTTATACTAAAACCCCCGGCACTCCAACGGGGGTACTGTTGCCGCAGTGAATCGGTCATGCCTATAAAGGAAAGACAGGTTTTCAACTGGGGCTTTCACTTTTCCCTTTATAGGTTAGAACAATCTACAGTGGCAAGATTGCTCATGACCCCAAGGGGTAAAGGGGGGTTAAAAGAGGTTAGGTATGAAAAAAGTGAGAGAGAAAGAGAGAGAGAGAGTTTAGGCGGAGGAGTGAAGGTATATGGAGCGGATGGCACGTAGAGGGCGTGGGTAAGGGGAGGGGATGAGGGAAAAGGGTTGGTGGGGCGGGGGAAAATTTAAAACAAAGTACTTTGACTTTTCGTAGCCCTTCTTGTGTTTTATTTTCATTATATTTTTGTGCGTGTGGCTGTTTTATTGAGTCTGAAGGGGTGAATTTAGGGTAGGAGGGAGGAGAGACGTTGTGAGAGAGGAAAAAGTGTGAGAAATAAGATAAGGGGTGATGAAATACAGGAATAAGCCACTGTACTATATACGATACTCCCTGACTATGCAAAGCCATTTTCTGGTCAGCAGCCTATGTGTGTTGTTTTCCTTGAAGGAAGTCACTCCCCTTGAGCAGCTCTTTAAACTTGCTTGGGCGCTATCGAATATTACAACAGTCTATATCCAATCTAATGTAAGGGGGCGCACCACTCCATGTGTCAGGGGTGTGCTCGGGGCGCAAGGAAAACCACAATCAGGATTAACGATCTCGAAACTAGAAATTTAGTCTTTTATCAATGAATGTGTGTGGGTGTGTGTGTGTGTGTGTGTGTGACCCCAACGTATATGTGAAATCTAATTGGTTCTTCGGCGACTGATTGATGGAAATATGAATATCGCCTGGAGCGCAAGTTAGACAACGCGCGTTTAATCAGCAAGTGGTTGCCTCTGGTGAATTGAGTTAGTTGTTTTTTCCTCTTTCGGTCAATGCCAGGGGCGAGTCCTCTTTCAGCGAAGTTGTGGTCTTGGTTCTGTGGTCCTGATTCGGCTATACTGGTCCTGATTTGGCTCGGAAGAGTCCGCTAGATCTAAGGCAATAAGCATGTAATATAATGTAGTGCCTTCAGCAACTCTTGAGCTTGCAACGCGCTAAGATTATAAGAGCCCTTTTGTAAAACTTAACATTCTGCAGTGTATTATTTTGGGCTTATAGTGGACCGACTAAACGTGTATAGTTCTTGGGTTATTTAGACCCACACGAAATGTTATTCGTCTATAGAAGGAATTTGGAAGTTGAATGCCTTGCAATGCCTTTGGCGGTCCAGTCATCAGAACCTCTTGTTGTTCATCGCGTGCCTTAAGTCTGACTGTTGCATGGAGTTAAAGGCCTGCAATCATCATCATCATCATCATCATCATCATCATCATCATCATCATCATCATCATCATCATCATCAGCAGCAGCAGCAGCAGCAGCAGCAGCAGCAGCAGCAGCAACCATTCTAAATGGACACTCCGTGTATTGTTGGCATTGAAGAGTGAAAAACGCCGTAGCACAGTCATCGCGGCAAACCAGGCCGTTGTTGAGCAGCGGCAGCACGAATGGCTGGAAGAGTCTGAGCTATCGCTCTTTCTCATCATTGATCTCTACCGGCATGACCCCGAGCAAAGGGCGACAAACGATGAAACAAGGGAGGCAAATCTTCCCCTCCATTACTTCTCAAGGCGCGTGGGGATCAGGGGCAGAGAAGCGGAGATGCAACGACAAGCCACCAGGCGGCGGTACCGTTGGGTGCGAACGAGTTCTCTTTCTTTGACGGGCCAGGTGGAAAGGGGAGAGTTGGTGCGCTGGTCGGACACCCCGATTAATATATAGATAGCTATTATTTAAAAATGATGATGAGGATGAAATGAAAATCCGTACTGAGAAATGTGGAGGAATTTCGTCTATAAACATTATATTAGCTCATTGCATAACAAGGCCAATATTACGTAGAAGAAGAAGAAGAAGAAGAAGAAGAAGAAGAAGAAGAAGAAGAAGAAGAAGAAGAGAAGAAGAAGAAGAAGAAGAAGAAGAAGAAGTTATAAAATATTATATTTAATTCGAGTACTGATTATGGTGAACAAACGCATTTTATGCATATTATGGCAATTACTTTATACAATCAAAACAATCAATACAATGTGCAAACCGCTTATTTGAATCATCTATTTAAATAACATATAAATAAATTATGTTGAAGAAGAAGAGGAAGAAGAAGAAGAAGAAGAAGAAGAAGAAGAAGAAGAAGAAGAAGAAGAAGAAGAGAAGAAGAAGAAGAAGAAGAAGAAACGACAACAGCAGCACCAACAACAAAAAGAACAAGAACCAGGAGAATCTAGAAGAAGAAGAAGAAGAAGAAGAAGAAGAAGAAGAAGAAGAAGAAGAAGAAGAAGAAGAAGAAGAAGAAGAAGAAGAAGAAGAAGGAGGAGGAGGAGGAGGAGAACAAGAAGAAGAAGAAGAAGAAGAAGAAGAAGAAGAAGAAGAAGAAGAAGAAGAAGAAGAAGAAGAAGAAGAAGAAGAAGAAGAGAAGGAGAACAAGTGGAAGAAGAAAAACAACAACAGCAACAACAACAACAACATCAAAAAGAGCAAAAAAGAAGAAGAAGAAGAAGAAGAAGAAGAAGAAGAAGAAGAAGAAGAAGAAGAAGAAGAAGAAGAAGAAGAAGAAGAAGAAGAAGAAGAAAAAGAAGAAGAAGAAGAAGAAGAAGAAGAAGAAGAAGAAGAAGAAGAAGAAGAAGAAGAAGAAGAGGAAGAAGAAGAGGTAGACGTAGAAGTAGAAGAAGTAAAACAAGTAGAAGAAGAAGAAGAAGAATAAGAACAAGAAGAAGAAGAAGAAGAAGAAGAAGAAGAAGAAGAAGAAGAAGAAGAAGAAGAAGAAGAAGAAGAAGAAGAAGAAGAAGAAGAAGAAGAAGAAGAACAACAACAACAACAACAACAAGATCAAGAAGAACTACAAGAAGAACAACAAGAAGAAGAACAATAACAATAAAAGCAAACCAGTACAACTAACAAGAACGAGGACAAGAAGTAGAAGAAGAAGAATTCATAAGACGAAAAGACGAAAGGAAAAAAGACGTAAAGTCGCAAGCCTGAACCAAGACCAGGGAAGAGAAGAATCAACGTACAAGAACGCTAATCAGAAAAAAACAACCTAATGGAGCCGGGAGGTACTAGAGAACAGGGGGTGATAGAAAAAAACAGCAGACAGCGCAAGGGAAAAGAACTACAAGAACAAAAATAACAACAGCAGCAAACAACAACAACAACAACAACGCCAACAACAACAACCACTTAAAATGTTTATATCACGCTAAGGGAAGACAATTTGTTTTTATATATTTACATTTTATATGTCAAATATTTGCGAAAATGGAACCAAAACGTCGTGTTGAACGTTCAAAAGGTCGACTGCTATGGGCGGTGTGAGGCTTGTTTCCTACAAGACAGGGGCAAACACAAACAATTTTACCGAAGCGTGACCGACAAACCTCAGTAATGCATAACTGTACAAATGGCTGGATTGGGATGGGCCGGTGGGCGGGGAGGGGGGCGGTGGGTTAGGGGAGTGTTGGGAGGGGGAGGGGGGTAGAAGAACAATTCTGCGTCTGTTGTCTGAGGTAACGCTGAATGTCGGCATTAGGGGATTCTCTGCTGGCGAAACCCTGTGATGTAATCAGGGGCCTCAGTGACTTTTCGGGCGGCTGCTTGCACCCATGTCGGAGAGCTCTCACCTCAATAATGTTGATGTGTAAACGCTTATATGATCATATTAGATCTATTTAGTAAAAAAACGATTGCTAAAAATGACCTCAGATTTGCTTTTACCCAGAATGTCTTTCCAAAAGGCTTTGAACACTGAAACAACGTGAATCGGTTTGTCTTGCCTCTTTATAATAAATACTCTACACCTCAGAACCTACGCTATGTTTTTTTTTCTTTTTTAAGCCTACACAAGGGAGGTAAGGTGGATGCGATGATTATAGGGTGCAGTTGCGTGCCCCTGGGTTGGCGGCTTGGGGGTTGAAAGGGTTAAGTGTGGAAGACGAGCCTGATAGCGACAGGGTTAAAGCCTGGATGATGCGTCCCTGGTGAGATTGCTGAGGTTGAAGCCATCCGTCTAAGCGTACTGTATTGGCACCCGTAAGTTTGCACTGCGCGGTGATTGGGTAGCGTTATATTTTCTTTTAAATTTTCTTCATTTCAGGATTACAGGTTTTTGCTTTTAGTAGTAAGTTTGGGTGAATGGTGTAGAATATGAAGTTTAAGAAGGGAGGGAGAGGGGGAGGGGGTTACGTAGGTATAGAGTGGAGTGTGTGTGTGTGCCTTTTTTGGGTTTTGAGCCTTATTGGTGATTTGGTGGATGAGAGTGACGGGCTGTGGGAAGGGGAGGAAATAAGCGTGTATATAGCGTCCATTATTTCGTTTTAACATTATTTGTCAGAAAGTAGTAATATTAATAGTGAATATGTTTTCTCATTTGTTTAGTCCAAAAACAACAACAACAACAACAACAACAATCCCCTGCCCCCTCTCTCATTAATTCCACTGTTCAGACTTTGGAGAACTGCATCACAGACATTAAGTCATGGATGACACTCAACAAGCTTAAGCTTAATGACGATAAAACCGAAGCCCTCCTCATTCACAAGCACAACACCTCCTCCTCACTCTCGCCTCTCCCAATATCGCTCACAGTAGGGACAACAAACTTTCAGTTCTCATCCTCAGCGAGAAATCTCGGCTACATTCTCTCCGACGACCTGTCCCTCAACAACCACATCTCCAACGTCTGTCGCTCTGCATACACGGCCATACGCCAAATCAGCTCCTTTCGCCACTATCTTACAGTCACTGCCACCAAACCTAGTCTGAGCTCTCGTCCTTTCTCGTCTTGACTATTGCAACTCTCTCCTCGCTGGCTCCCCAAAACACATCATTGACAAACTACAAAAGGTTCAGAACTCAGCAGCTAGACGAGTATTCCGAGCTAAGAAACGCGATCACACCTCTACTACATTCCCTTCACTGGCTTCCTGTGCAAGCACGTATAGAGTACAAACTCTCTGTTCTCTGTCACAACTTCTTCACAGATTCTTGTCCTTCCTACCTTGCTGATCTACTGTCTGTCTACCATCCTTCACGCACTTTAAGATCTTCTGCTGACACTCGCTCCCTCAAGGTTCCCGTCATCCGCACTAAGACATACGGCCAACGTGCATTCGCTTACTCTGCACCCAAGCAGTGGAATTCCCTTCCCTCCCATATCCGTAACATACAATCAACACAGGCATTCAAAGAGGCCCTCAAAACCCCCCTCTTCAAACTGCATTATTCAGACTGACTTGTATCCCGCTGCCATTCTCTCTTCTTTTGTTTCTGTCTGATCCGTGTGTGTGTACACGGCTGTAAATATTTATACTGTTTTCCTTTCCTGGGTCCACCCGGGCATATAAATAGCTGTGAATAAGTTTTTGCTATTCTATTTTTGTCTTTTTTCATCATTTTTGTACATAGTTGTAAATAGTTCTTACTTTTACTGTTCCGTCTTTTGGTGTATCGTAACAAAAGCGATGTTTGATCGAGTGCATGAATTTTTATGTATTGACTATGTAAAGCGCGGTGAGTCTGGTCGTAGGCTGGAGTACACGCTATATAAAAACCCGTTATTATTATTGTTATTATTATTATTATTATTTTTATTTTTATTATTATTATTATTTTTATTATTATTATTATTATTATTATTATTATTATTATTATTATTATTATTATTATTATTATTATTATTATTATTATTATTATTATTATGTCCTATGACTGCATTTTAAGAAAGTGTGAGGTTCTTTTTCATTTTTATCTTCTTCTACAAACTAGTACACTGGATGGCATGAATACAGAAGAGTGCGTTAATTCACAGTAGTGAAGAAGTGAAAGCTCTCCCTTGGGCATGTACGCAGCTTAAAAGAAGATGGCAGTCCTATATCGTTACTTCAGGCTAGTACACGAGGCACGGTATAGCAGTGTTTTCCCTTTGGGCTAATCTACTGCGTGGTCACGCTCCGCTGCGTTCGTTGGTGGTAGCCTGTTGTGTCTGTAGTCTGTATTCTAAGGAAGATCAGCACTTTACTGCTACTGCAGACAACCAGTTTGAACGCTTAGACACAACGTTCAGATTAGAATTTCCACAAAAGGTTAGACACAAGAATTATGTGTGAATATAATCAGCAACGAGCCATCACTTAGAGTGAATTAGTCATTTCTTAAGTGGATGCGCAGTTTTGATCTCGAATCTCAGAGTCGTACTACACAAAGACGAAGAAGAAGAAGAAGAAGAAGAAGGAGGAGGAGGAGGAGGAGGAGGAGGAGGAGGAGAAGAAGAAGAAGAAGAAGAAGAAGAAGAAGAAGAAGAAGAAGAAGAAGAAGAACAACAACAACAACAACAACAATAACAACAACAACAATAACAACAAGGATAATTTTGCAACACTTTGACGGTGGTTTAATAATATACGCCAAAACACGTTCCATTGTCTGTAACAAAATGAACTGTTTATTTATTTCGTTAAAATAAAATAGAATAGAATACTTACATTGTATTGAGCAAAAACATGACAACAACTGGACAATACCAAACAACAAATGGTATTGCTGTTACTGTATAACAATAGTCTAAATACTTACAAAACACGATAGACCATATCACGTGATGTTATTTTTACTGTATTACAATAGTCTAAATACTTACAAAACACGATAGACCATATCACGCGATATTGTTTAAAGTCGAAATGCTTACAAACACAACAGACCATATCACGTGGTATTGTTTAAATGTATTGCAATGTTTCTAAACACTTACAAAACACGATAGACCATATTACGTGGTATTGTTTTTACTGCATTACAATAGTCTAAATAATGGTAAAATACGATAGACCATATCACGTGGCATTGCTGGCTGTGTTTAACATTCGAAAAATACACAAATTGACCTACACAAACACACAAACGCGCGCGGTGGGCGCTCGCGCCAAACCAAAAGCACGTGGTCTTGGGTACTGTATTAGAGTTTACATTCTAAATATAGACGTAGGCCTATTGAGAAAAAAACAACAAAAACAAGAGACCAACATCAGGTGGTTTTATTTTACCGCGTAACGTTCTAAATATAGACGTAGGCCTATACACAAAACACGAGAGAGCTGCATTACTTGGTGTTAGGTTCCTGCATACTAAATGTAGAAGTAGGTCTATTCAAAAACACGAGACACCTGCATCACTTGGGTTTTAGGTTTACTTCATTCTAAATATAGAAGTAGATCTAAACCAAACATGGAGGTCCAACACCACGAAGTCATTACACATCTACATACAGTGGTAGGTATGTACAAAAAACAGGTAAGTCTGCGTAGACGTAGACGTATTAAGTCCTAAAAACAGAGGTAGCCCTATAAAGTCTTAGGAACAAACCTGCAACTAAGCACCGATGCACTCGGTGTGTGTACGCGTGTGGTGTGTCCCCCGTTGGGGTGCCGGGTGTTTCAGTTTAAATAGTATCCCCACTTTCTGGAAATGTAGTGCTTTAAATTCCCACTGTCGCTGTCTTTCTCCTGTGCTGTCTTTCTCATTCCTCTCTTCTCAAACTTTTCCTTCTCTTCTTCTTTGCTATCTGGACGCTATATTACCTTCATGCGCTTGAAAACTCTTTAGGGAGAAAACTCCTCATTTGTGTCTAGGTTGGGGTCAGCTTGGGAATATTGGGACGCTTTTCTGGGTGGTCACTGTGACGGCTTGATTATTACACACTTGTTTAGGATCTTTTAGGTTATGTATGATTGTTGTGTTTTGAATGTAATGTATAACGATGTTTTATTCTATTTGTTTTTTGTTGTATGGTGTCATCACGATTGTATGTAGCCTCAGCGTCCTTGCGTGTTGTTCTTGTAAAGTGACCGCTGGAGAGAGCGTTCTTTGAGTTTTGCGTTTTCAGGTTTTTAATGTAAAATTTCCGTCGAGCGTTTTAGATCCGGGGTTGTCGGTTGATAGATGTAATTTATGTAATGTAGAGATTAGAGGGATGCGTGTATGTTTGTGTGTGTGTGTGTGTCTGTAATGCGTGTCGTGTTGTGTTAAAGAGTGTGTGGTTTGTGTAGGCTAGCCGATGTGTCAGAGATGTCTAAAAAGAGGCGAAGCTTCAATGAGAGGTTTATAAGCATAGGTGTAGACGAACGCTCCTCAGCCTCTGACTCTAAGATTGATGGTCAGAGACGCTTCGGGCCCCCGACTGCCTCTATAAGCTTAGCAGCAACCCGATAGCGACAAAAGGAAAATTTACAGCTGACAATGCAAAAAGGTCCTTAGCAAGAGGGTTTCAGACCATGAGTATTTTGGTAGAAAGACACGACAAATTGACGATTCAAAATAACAAAGTATACAGGAAAACGTATCATCACATTAACATGAGTCACGTAGTAACAGTTTTTATATACGAATCTAACTACACAAACAATGTGTACAGATTTATTTAAATATTCGTCAGCCACTCAAGCTCAAACACATTTCCATTAAGCATCCATACGTTTATATATATATAAATATTTGCAATTAAAAGCAATTTAACAATCCGTTTTAGTAAGGATGATTTCCATCTTAAGAGTCAACCATAGCTTGGATAAGCCACATGTTTCCCATTCGCTATACATTCAAACCACCAAACTTCTTTAGTTGATCTGAATAACGATTTATTATTGCACACGATTCGGAACTGCCCGAGCTCTCTCTCGCACATTTTACATGCAATTGTAATTATGTACATCCATGAACAGTCCGAAGAAGAAAGAAGAAGAAAAAGAAGAAAGAAAGAAAGAAAGAAAGAAAGAAAGAAAAAAAGAAAGAAAGAAAGAAAGAAAGAAAGATATCTATTAAATTTCGTCCTAATATGAATCCTTTTACAATTGACATTATATTTCTCATAGTTTTCAATTGAAATATACCTGTATGCCTTTAAGGTAAAAGAGGTAAAGGTACAGGTAGTCCCCATAACCTTGTGGCCGTAGGGGAGCGTGATGTTGGAGATCACACCTTATCTTGGCCAGCGTAATGAGGGTGATGCCCATCTCTCTCCCTCGCTGCTTTACCTTCCCCACCCTTAAGAGAGTAGATACTCAGTCACAGTTGAGTCAACTGGGGACGTTGTTATTTGTCGCTTCACGTTTTGCGGTCACCCATCCAAGTGCTAACCGCACTGGACGGTGCTTAACTTGCGACACAGTAGCGAGTGCTCCAACCACTGCGCTATCCGACACCCGTATGCCTTTAAAACGCTTTTTATTGAAGCGATTACTAATAGGCAATGGCGGAGGGCTTTATAAATGTGCATTACAAAATAAAGGTTTCCTATTATGAAAGTGGTCAGTGATCGGCAAGGGTCGAGGGCATGAAAGAGCAAAACAGTCCCAGTTCCCCCCCACCCCCACCCACCCATTTGCAAAGTGTAGACCTCCATGCTATGGCGACATGCTTAAGGTGCTCAAATAGTTAACTTTCTGTTTTAAATGTTTGCAACCTAAAGTTTTAAAACATCACTGTCTAATTGCTAAATTTTGAAGCTTGCCAATATAATTATACAATGAAAACAATACACCATTGGCAACGCTTGATGGGT
>CM072519.1:59544466-59666966 GCA_036898135.1 Oncomelania hupensis
AATCGTCTACAATACGTACAAAACAGCGCAGCACGGCTCGTTTTCAAAAAGAAAAGAGAGACCGTATCACTCCGTTGCTTCAGAAAATTCACTGGCTGCCTGTAAAATTCCGCCTCCAGTATAAATCTGTGTTTTTGCCTTCCGTTTCTTTGAAGGAACTCTCCCAGCGTATCTGTCCAACTCATTTGTAGCCTACCGGACAGCCCGCATTCTCCGATCTTCCGCAGAAACGCTGTTAAAAGTTCCGCGTCGAAACCTGAAAACTGTTGGCGAGCGCGGTTTCAGTTTCACTGCTCCATCTCTCTGGAATGCACTTCCTGTCGGTCTGAGGAACGTGGAAGATATTTATATATTTAAAGCCCAGCTGAAAACGTACCTTTTTCGCTTAGCTTTGGATTAACTTACTCGCATCCCCCTTCCCCATCCTACCCCTCTTTCATCTTATAGGGAGTCTTATGTGTAACATAACAATATTTGTGTTTCGTTGTTGGTAGATGTAACTCCATACATACATGTAATCATTTTGTATATTGTGAGTGAATGCGTGTGTATGCGCAATGAGTCTCTTTGAGTTTTGCGCTATATAAATGTTATTCGTTATTATTATTATTATTATTATTATTATTATTATTATTATTATTATTATTATTATTATTATTATTATTATTATTAATGAAGAGTGCGAGAACGAGGAATGCAAGGCAAATCACGATAGCCTCGTGGTACCAGAGATGACACTGCACATCCATTCTGCAGGTTAGAAAATTGGGTTTTGGCAAAGATTGTATACGGACAGGTAGACCCACGGAGCATTGTAGATGGCTGACATCATACATAACGTTGTTGTTTTAAGTTTTTAAAAAAGAAAAAAATGATTCCTCATATAATTTTGATATAATGGACAATTTGAAATAAAAGCTTGAATGCTAACGCGATAATTATTACGTCATAAGTGTTCAAAGCGGCTCTTCTTTCATTGTGGGACATGCATGTTGCCTCGCGCTTTTTGCTGTAAGGCAACGTGGGGAGTAAGTCTTTCCTTTCTCGGGTATATAATGTGGCAGAATGGGAAGCAACTGGTTCATCAAGCTCGAGAGAGAAGTTGTCTACCCTACATTTTTTGGGTAGACTAGCCGTGGGTGGTTCCTTCTTTGCAGAATCCTTTGGTGTGGCCATTGGGTTATGCAGGACAAGGCGACACGGCATTTGTTCTCCCCGCGTGACCATTTGTCTTCTGCCCTTGGTGGTGAGCGGGACTACATTGTCGGCAGGCAAGTCTGTGGCAGCGACTTTGCAGAAGAATGTCGTGGCACTAGTAGCCGGCAACCCGGTTTACTACCAACCACGCATCACCGGCCTTGCGGGGAAAATGTTTTTATGTTCCTTTTACGAGGGAAAAAATGGAAAATAACAGGTCTGGTCGTGCCGTGTTCTGAAGGTGATGACCGAGAGACGGGAGTCAAATATTACGCTCGGCTACGATAAGTATTCTAACAACTGTTTTGGGCAATAGAGTGCTACACTATCATTATATTGCCTACGATAATTACTAGCAACTAAACTGTAATTTCAAAACAAACAAATTTTTTTGACTGAATTTATGTTGTTCTGTTTTAATATAGATTAAATTGTTAAAAACATTATATTGTCTGAAAGTTTAAAACGCAGAAAAGAAAGGAATTGAATTATTTTGACGGAGCCGTTTCCGGTGAAAGAAATTGGCATTTTATCAAGTTGTCTTCCCCATACAACAGTGCACGCCTCTTCCACGGGCCGGCGCATGATAAGAAATGGTGATTATTATTATTATATAAATCGTTGTCTGCTACAGGTGTTACTGAGTGCGGTGAGGTTTACTTCAGGTTTAGACGGGTAGAATGATAAAAAGCCTAGAGTGACTCATCAGGTCTGTAAACAACTGCAATATAAACAGCTCTGCAAGTCCAAGGAGGGCTTAAACCATTACTGCTGCTGCGTCGAGATTAAAGGGACTCAGCTTTGACCACTTCTTCTCGATAGATTCGTTTAACGTTCACAGTGACTGTTGTCCCACTGAAACAGAATAGCTTGCAACCCAAAAATACAACAACAAAAAAATCAGAATTAAAAAAAAGAACACCTCCATCACCACCATCCACCACCACCACCACCAACAACAACAACAACTCTTTGCAAAGTGTAGTTATTTGTTGAATCAATAAATTGTGTTTACTTTGTGCGCCGCTAGCCACCTTTCTAGCGCTAAACAGCGATATCCCTTAGTAGATCTTAGCGCGTACAGGTGTTCCGTTAAACATGGGCAATTCACTCCTTGTCAGACTAGACCTGGACAATTCAAACCGCAGCGTGTTGGCTTGAGCAAACGAAAGCCCGCGTTTGCATAGATTTATGTAATAGCAATGTGAATTATGCTTATGTAATAGCAATGTGAATTATGTTTTATGTAACAGCAATGCGAATTATGTTTTATGTAATAGCAATGTGAATTATGTTTTATGTAATAGCAATGTGAATGATGTGTTATGTAATAGCAATGTGAATTATGTTTTATGTAACAGCAATGCGAATTATGTTTTATGTAATAGCAATGTGAATTGTAGGCTAAACTCCCTTTTCGTTAAAAGTAAACAATGCCTTCAAATCGGGACCCTTTAATTATGACTTTTTGTCAAAATAATGTTGTTTGCAATTTTGTGTAAAGTTCTCATAGAGCGCTTCTCCAGCTGAAGTGTCTGCTCAAGGCACTGACCGATGACAGGATCTTGCTCAAGCCGCCCGAGGCGCCCATGTACATGCTGCCATAGGCGCATCGTCTGACTCCTCCTCCTCCTCTTCTTCCTCCCAAGCTCCCCACCTACCACCCCATCCCTTCACAGAAGACTGAAGAATATTTCTGGGCGACCGGGGCTGGGGGGAGGGGGGTCAAAGGGACCTGTAAGGGCCTACTGGAGGTGTTGGAGTAGCCGGCACTAGGACATGAGCGTCAGGATCTTTAAAGTCGTGCGTACACATGAGACTAGACCTCGGATTGTACTCTCAGACGAACGAATAAGGGGCGGATGCCTGTGCATCAGAGTCTTCTTTTTCTTTCATTTTTTTAAAAAATTTATTATTATTATTTTTTTTGGGGGGGGGGGGGAGTGGAGGGGGGGTGTGTTGTCTTCTTAAGATAAGATAAGATAAGATAAGATAAGATAAGATAAGATAAGATAAGATAAGATAAGATAAGATAAGATAAGAATATTTATTAACCAAGTAAAAATGTTACAAGGATTTTGGTTTGGCATGGCGACAATGAAATACATCCTTTCTTGCACAGTCACACATGCATTCATCGTGTCATACACTTCATTGGCATACAACATATATACAGCACTAAAGGATAGGTAAACACAGTGATAAACATACATCACTAATCAGTCATATAAAGTTATGGAGTCAAACACAACCTGCAAGCGTTTTAGGACGTCAACCAACTTCGAACCACTGCCTAAAATGGTTGTCTCTTAAAATTCAACAGGCCTCCGTCCAAATACTAACTCTGCTCGACGTCGCCTAATTAACATTTAAAACATTTTCTAGCTGCTTTGCCCAACCCCTCTACTGCGGTGACAGCGTTGTTGTTGTTGGCGTTGGTTTTCGGTGGTGGTGGTTGTGGTTGGTGGTGGTGATCCTTTTGTTTTGTTTTGTTTTGATGCTATGGTGATGTTGTGGGAGTTGGTGGTGTTTAGTCATCAGAAAATTACACCCGAGGGCCTTGTAAATATGACAGTCGCAAAGGGCCGATGTCTTAACCACACATGATAAAATCAACGCTAAAAAAAAAAGAACTTCGCCTACAACTAAATGACAGTGGTGATAGTGATGGTTGCAGCCTTAGTTTATAGTATGGATGTGACAGTTTCGCGTGCCTGTACCTTTCCAATGAGAGCATAAACCGAGGACTAGGCTGTGCACACCCGCATTCAATCGCGCGGACTTTAAAGATCCTGACGCTCATATTCTAGACGGGTGAGTGTCAGCTACACTAAAAAAAAAAAACGTGCCCAGACAGCTTTAAGTCCCTTGTGCCCTTGTCCACTTGTTGCCCAGGATTGTGCTCAGTTGTCTGGGATGACGATGCGCCTAAATGAGCAAGTACGCATCTCGGGCGGCTTGAGTTAGATCCTGGAAAAGGTCAGCGCCACGAGCACCTCCACAGATGGAAAAGCGCGCTAAATTAGAGCAATTAATTAATGTTGTTGTTGTGTTTTTGTTTTTTAAACAGAAGTAGAAACCCTTTATTTCGACTCAACTGAACTATAGACAACGTGTTAAACAAGGCCTGTTAGTCCACGCACAATAGACGATGAGGTCAAACCCCAAAATCACAATACTAGCTTGTGAGGAGCACAACACACAACTGTACTCTTCCTCATTATCAAGAAAACAAGAAAACAATTTTGCGGTCCCAGGTGTATCAAGGGAGAGAATTATCTCTTTTAGTGCAACAGTTCCCTCCCTTGTTCATGTGTTTTTCTTCTATTTTTAAAAAATCAAAGAAGAACATATTTCTCTAGTAGAACAGTTATCTTCCTAATTTGCGGTTTTAAAAAAAAACACTCTTGGGAGAGAATATTTCTGTAGTGCAACAGTTCTGCCCGTTGTTGGCTTATTTGCGGATTGTTTACGGCGTGGTTTACTGATACGCTACACACAATTTATTTTCATTCAACAAGTTTGCACCGAGTAACTTCTGGTCCGACAAACCAATTATTTTCGCTCTCCTATTATTTCCTAATTATATTTTTGCATAACTTGACTTAAAAAAAACGTTAAAAAGAAACAAAACAAAAACAACACACAGTTGATGTAGAGCTCCACTCGAAACTTTCTGAAAATGTTATATTCTGCATGAACTTGATGCTTGCATATATATGCCAATAAAATCATGGCTTTGAGATGCTTGTCAACGCTTGTCAAGAAATTGTTTCCCTTTGTATATTTCAATATAATAATAATAATAATAATAATAATAATAATAATAATAATAATAATAATAATAATAATAATAATAATAATAATAATAATAGGCAATTTATACAGCGCTTTCCAAAATCACAAAGCGCTTTACACAAACAAAATGTAAACACAACATGCGTACATTGGTCAATAACACGCAACCACATACACATCCCAACACCACAAATAACAAACAACACTCACTCATGGCGCCTAAGAAAAGGCCTCTCTAAAAAGATGCGTCTTCAAGTTCTTTTTAAAAGACGCTAGTGAAGGACTGTGACGGACGGACCGAGGTAGCGAGTTCCAGGTCTGAACGGAGAAGAAACTGAAAGCTCTACCACCGTGTCTCACCCTGTGATATTCTGGTACACGGAACATCCTTTCAATATGTAGGCTATTCCAATACGTATATTGTCTACAGCTACTCACAGGAAAAAACAAAAGGGAGGTATAGTTTCACAAATCTTAACAGGAATTTATTACTGTCCTTATGATATAAACCACAAAAACGCTGTCGGTCGGGATAGCATTTACCTTAAAACTGAAGCAAACATATTTATCAACACAGCGGCTTAAAAAAGATATTTCCCTTTGTCTTTCAAAATGAAGTGGCACCCAAAAACAGGTTTAAAAAACTGGAAATACATCAAACAATCGACAATTTCAAAATTTGAATTTTATTTCTCAATTGAGTCATACCACAAAAACACAGGAAAACGGAACTACAAAAATATATAATAATGAGTGCATGGTAATCAATAATCTGATATTTATATGATCATCTGAAAGTTCTGGAAATAAACATTTGATTTGCCTAACTGACTTCGCATCACTCGTTTGTGGTTTTAATTGAAATGAAATATCACATGTGAAGATTTTAACTGATTTGTCCAACTTGAAACAACATGTTTCTACGTGGAGTTTCTCCGCCACACACGCTCCATGTAAAGATTAGAGAGAGGGGAGAGAAAATTACCAGATCGGGGCTTGGTTTATAAACAAAATGCGGTTTACTTCCTGACTACTGTAATCTCGCCAAGATACAAGCCATAGTTTATAAACACCGTGGTATACATTTAGCTTTGTAATCGCTGCAGTAGGGATGTTGGAATATTTGACACTGACCTTCATGTTTTTCTCTTTCACCTTTGCCACCTTAACTCCCCCCCCCATCTCACCCCCTCCACCCACCCCTACTCCTCCTACCCCTCCTCTTATGCAGGGTTGGCGTAGCAGCGTCGTGGTACAGGCGCCCGTATCTGATTGTGTAAGAGGTCGCATCCTATTACGTCTCTGTCTATGCTAAAATCCGCAGTATAAAAAATAAAGTGTAACATGACTATCGAAGTAAAGATAGTATAGAATATAGAAATATAATATGGGATTAGAATATGTAATATCGAAATATAATACATACATGTCAAGTCTTACGTTTTTTCCGTAATTCTTACGTATTTTCATTTTTTTTTCACCTTACGGCGTAAGATGAAAATCTACGTATTTTTTCTTTTCCCCAGGGGGTACGGAAGGTATTAAGGGGTATGTGGAGGTATCAAGTGGGTTCGGGGAGGTATCAAGGGGGTATGGTGAGGCATCATGGGGGGAGGGTGACGGGGAGATATCAGGGGGGGGGGTATGGGGAGGTATCAAGGGGGATATGGGGAGGTATCATCGTCCAAATGAACCTCGCAGACAACAGTTGTCTCTCTGTCTACATTTTAAACAGCAACCTGCGTACCCTGGCTTGCCAGGGTACAAAACCACTAGTTACTCATAAATGGACTCCTTGACTTTTATGACTTACCCCCAAAACGTAGTTTTATTTCAATTAAAAAAAAAAACTTAGGCGAAAAAAGCGTTTATCAATCCACATTATTGAGCGCTCTCTCTCGCTCTCTCTCTCTCTCTCTCTCTCTCTCTCTCTCTCTCTCTCTCTCTCTCTCTCTCTCTCTCTCTCTCTCTCTCTTTCTGGTTTTTTACTACCCCTCACCCCAACACCCACCCCCCCCAACCCCCCCCCCAAAAAAAAAAAAATTTGCTTCGAAATAAATAATTATCCTGCACTAAAAGTGTCTCATTTTATAGCGTCCTGAGCGAACGCGGGCGCTGACTTTAGACGTGAAATGAATGTGACGAAGAGGACCAGTATCAGCGATTGAAATACGCGTCCTCTGCAGACCAAGGCACCCGAGAGGCAAGGGAATAGACACTCGGAGTATCAGGCAGCTGGGAATCTCCGCGATCACCGCTTTGGCTTCTCTGAAGTAGATCTCTTGTGTCTTAGAAAAACCCCACCAAGTCTCGCTTCTTTGCAAGACGCAGAATAGAAGTGTAGTAGTAGTAATAGAAGTAGTAGTAGTAGTAGTAGTAGTAGTAGTAGTAGTAGTAGTAGTAGTAGTAGTAGTAGTAGTAGTAGTAGTAGTAATAATAATAATTATTATTATTATAATAGTATTAATATTAATGGATGATAATAATGATAATAATAATAATAATAATAATAATAATAATAATAATAATAATAATAATAATAATAATAATAATAATAATAATAATAACAACAACACAACAATAATAATAATAATAATAATAATAATAATAATAATAATAATAATAATAATAATAATAATAATAATAATAATAAGAAGAAGAAGAAGAAGAAGAAGAATATTAATGATAATAAAAATAATAATAATATTAATGATAATAATAATAATATTAATAATAATAACAACAACAACAACAATAATAATAATAATAATAATAATAATAATAATAATAATAATAATAATAATAATAATAATAATAATAATAATAATATTATTATTAATAACAATAATAACAATAATAATAATAATAATAATAATAATAATAATAATAATAATAATAATAATAATAATAATAATATTAATAATAATAACAATAATAATAATAAGCCTAATAATAATAATAATAATAATAATAATAATAATAATAATAATAATAATAATAATAATAATAATAATAATAATAATAATAATAATAATAATAGGATGCTATCATGCGCTTTTTTCCTTCAAACTCAAAGCGCTCAGTTATGAAAAAATCGCTATAACAGCAGTCAGAAAATCAAATAATTTTTTTTATTTTTGAAAATTTTAGATTGATTGCATCTAATACTATTATTTAAGGGAATGAGGAAACCGGATTACTCGGAGAAAACCCTCGGTATCTTGAAAGGTTTCCTACCCAAGTCACGTAAGTTCGTCCCGTCACTGTCAACTGAGCTACCAGATACCGCGTAGTAGTAGTAGTAGTAGTAGTAGTAGTAGTAGTAGTAGTAGTAGTAGTAGTAGTAGTAGTACTAGTACTAGTAGTAGTAGTTGTTGTTGTTGTTGTGGTGGTGGTGGTGATGGTTGTGCTGTTGTTGTTGTTGTTATTGTTGTTGTTCTTTTTTTTCTTCATATTATTATTATTATTATTATTATTAATATTGTTGTTGTTGTTATTATTGTAATTGTGGTGGTGGTGATGATGATGATGATGATGATGATGATGACGACGACGACGACGATGATGATGATGATGATGATGATGATGATGATGATGATGATGATGATGATGATGATGATGATGATGATGATGATGATGATGATGATGATGATGATGCATCGCTTTAGCTCTTTGTCCATGGTTGTCATTCACTTCGTTTTCTAAGAAGACTGTTGCATTCTACAATTATTAATTACAGAACTAGCAATCTGCAGTTTGGTTTTTAAAGTTCTAGCAATCTGCGATTGACTTTTCTTGCTCTTTACCCTAAAGAAAGGCTTTCTTCATGTCTTGGCCAAAAGTAGTTTAACCTAAAATTGGCATTATCACATTAAAACAATAAAAATGTAGGTTTCTGTTGTTCAAACCAATCACTACAGTTTTAATTTTCAATTTCTGTTCACCCAGGGACTGATTTCCCCTGTTTAACGGTATACCAATACATTCAGCCTTCCACGATCTTCTACATGATATTTCTTTTTAGGGCTGGAAAAATAGCTATACATAGCGGTTGCTATTATTATTATTATTCATATCCTATCCTATCCCGTAACCCAAAGATCGTTGGGGGACCACAGATGATCGTTTAACCCGAGTACTTCATCTTTCTCTGTCCTCAGCACCCCTCCTGGCTTCGCACAGTATCCAGCTAGTCCATTCTCGAATGTTGTCCTCCCGCCTCTTTTTCGGTCTCCCTCTTCTTCTGCTTTCTTGCACCGTGCCTTGCATGGTGGTCTTTGCAAGGTCTGATGCCCTAGTGACGTGGCCATACCATGGGAGTTTCCGTTTCTTCACCACTGTGAGTATGTCACCGTGTTGTCCAATGGCTTGTGTGATAGTCTGTCGGACTTCGTTGTTGGTGATGTGCTAGGTATTGGAAATGCCCAGAAGTCTTCTGTAGCACCTCATCTCAATGCTTTGTATTATTCGTTAAAGAACTGCTGTGAGGGTCCATGTTTCGCAAGCGTATAGGAAGATGGAGATGACAAGGGAGCGCAGCAGCCTTACCTAGGAATGTAGACTGATGGTCCTGTCTTTCCAAATGGACTTTAATCTTGTCAGAGCAGTGGTTGTTTGTGCGATCCTGGAGAGGACTTCCTGTCCGGACTGTCACAATAGGCTATTTAGACCCTGCACTACGGCTTCACGCCTTAAGTAGTTCAGCCTGCTGTAGCCTTTGTAAATTAAAGTAGCTGCCTAGAAGACGACACAAGTCAGTTGTGTGCTAAGTATAGGTAGGCAGTGACCTCATCCTGCTGACGTATAGCCACCCCCGCTAGAGTGCGCCACAGGTATCGGACGAGATTTTCGCGAGCTTTGGCTGACCGCAAGGCTAGGTAGTTCCTCTTTGTCTAACTCTTACACGAGAAGGAGCAACACTCTGAAAGAACTCTCTCAAGAAGACTAAGCAGGTGATGGGTGAAATCAAATTCATCGCAGTATAGCCACAGCCTGACATTGTCAAGAAGGTAAATGACAATCTTTAGTTTCATCGCGATTTATTGATTAATATTGTTGGATTATGTTTGTGAAGTCTTGCCCTGTTTTATCATTGTGAATGTTTGTAAAACTTAGCGTAACCGCGTGGCGGACCCGCGGCCGGTTTTCGACACCATGAGGTATCCCCTACGGACCCACTGTTGTTTCTCCTATGTGTATTATTGCAGACCAGTGGCTGTACCGGAGAATGTGTTTATTGTTAATTACTTCTCCATGTGTTTAGTTTAGCCATGATGTATAAATATATGTATAGGAATTATATTGGAGATCCCAGTGGACCACGGATATAGAAGATTGTTCGTCCTTTGTTTGTATACGTGGATGCGATCTCAACTGAGGGCTGTTTCTGCCATCAGTGAGACGCTCTGCACATCCGTTTTAAACAAGGCGTTGTAGAAACTCGTCTTATTTTTTTTTGCAGACGAGCAGGTTAGTTGGTCAGAGGCAGGGATAGAGCACTAAGAGTCAACCCTGACATTCTTCCAGCAGGGGAACATCGAGCACTGAGTTCCGATAGCCCAATAGTCACCAACCAAGGAGGAGACACCATCAACACACCTCTTCGATCCAGCTTAGTGCCACAGAAAACGTGCACACACACTGATCTAGAAGGACTGTGCGGTAGTCCACTATCCTGAAAACGAACAGTAGGCCAACCAGAACAATTAGCCCAATGATGAGACAGTAGCAAATATCAAGAACAGTAGCAGCATAGACCCATCAAGGGCGAACTATTCGAAGTGATTTTGGACATTTAAGTTAATAGAGTGTTTAGAGAATTATGTATAGATACAAAACTTTCAGGTAACTGAGGGTTTTCTCCGGGTACTCCGGTTTCCACCCTCCGTTCCATAATGGTATTGGATGCAAAATTTGAAAAGAGCGCCAAAGGTAAAGTGGTTGTACGTCGTTGATCCTCGCAAATATATCATATGTGTAATTCATCCTTCACCGTCACATTCTTTCCCAGGCGGGATAAGGATGAGGGTGAAGGAAGTCGTGAATAAAAGTAATGAAGATGATAGCGGTGATGATGGTGGGGATGATGATGATGATGGAGGTAGTGACTATTAATATTACAATTATAGTGGTGGTGGTGGTGGTGGTGATGATGATGAAAAGGAGGAGGTGAAGAGGAGATAGAGGAGGAATAACAAAAGATGGATGAGGAAGAAGAAGCAGAAGAAGAAGAAGAAGAAGAAGAAGAAGAAGAAGAAGAAGAAGAAGAAGATGATGATGATGATGATGATGATGATGATGATGATGATGATGATGATGATGATGATGATGATGATGATGATGATGATGATGTGTTTTCTGCTGATAGTGATGATATTGCACATATCAATAGAGGCTGCGGCGGTGGTAGCGTTGACTTGTACGTGTACTGAACATGTACAATACGGATATCCTTGGCTCCACCAGTCCTATGCACTCTGTAGGCTCTATACAGTAGATGGGCATCTGTTCTTTTCTTCTACCGTCTGTTTTGCTCTTCATTTCGTCCTTAAGAACCTCAGAGCTTGTGATAGACAGTGTCCCCGGTTATTTTCCTTCATATCTGCACTGTATCGACAATACTAGTGCACCTATTGTCTGCTAGCTCCGGGGAAAGATGATGAGCCGTTTTAATTGTCATCATCTTCTTTTCGGCGTTGACTGTGAGAGCCCTTGTAGTTTGAAAAGAAGAGAGCCGTTACATGGCAAAGGTCATTTCAGCCCCCTGATGCTTGAATATGTGTTAAGCCGAAATCGTATCCACGCATTCCCGTTCGCTCAATAACAAAGCAAGAGTTGTCGTTGTGAAGTTTTCCAACTGTATTCAGCAAAGGACGCAAACAGCATTCAACAACTGCAATACAAATTCCCCCCCCCCCTCTCTCTCTCTCTCTCTCTCTCTCTCTCTCTCTCTCTCTCTCTCCTCTCTCTCTCTCTCCAAATTCACCCTCCAGACACGCAGACAGCGCTTCTTATATAGTTCTATCAATAGTGTCGAAAAATACAGACAGTTCCAGAATGATGCACCCAAAATCCAATCAAAATACAACTCGTCAACCGGAAAGCTTCGTAACGACGACTCTTGTTTTATTATTGAATTCGAGTTACACATATTGGTTTAAACAAATGTTTTATTCAAGGAAAACACATAATTACAAACAAACAATGATTTACAGGGTAGGCAACAAACGAACTTGGATAAGCTCACCCCGTATTACAAAAATTATACATAATAATTAAGTGACAGGCAACTGATAGTTACATATGAATAAAAAATAATACAACAATGTAAAAAAAAAAGTTACACAGATTCAAGCATCCGGGTCTGATCGACCTTTGGTCTTTAACTTTTCTTTTCAAATTACAAGGGCTCTCACAGTCAACGCCAAAAAAAAAAAAAAAAAAAAAAAAGAACATGCTGACAATTAAAACGGCTCATTCTCTTACATCAGACAAAGTTCTACCAACTTGCAAGATTTGACCAGCCATTGCAAAGTTTATCTCGAATCTTCCCTTCCGTTAGTAGTAAAAAAACAAACAAACAAACAAAGACACAATTTTAGAAAGTTCTCAACATTGCTAATACCGACCAAAGAAAACAAACATTAGGCCAAACTTGCCCACCATCTACATACGAGCAAATCGGTGCTACATAAATGCTATCACTGGACAAAACAAAACTGTTCGCAATTGTCGTGCGCGTCTCAATCGTAAAAAGACTGATGCAAACAGTTCTTCTTCCTACTCAACCCCTACTGGGCGACTTCGAAGGCGACTCGACTGAGCGTATATTGTTTCAGCGAAAGCTCGATAGATTGCAGAGTTTCTGTGTGCGGAATTAGTGCAGCAGAAATAATTATTGCCCAGTAATTATGTTGCGGAGTTGTCAAAATTAAACATCAACAAAAATGACAACGTTACACAACTACAAATAAAAATAACATTTTTTTAAAAACATAACGCGCAAAGAGAAAGCCCACATCATTTTATTATGCGAGTCATTTTCAACTTCTTGATTTCGAATAACAGTTGTATTAGGTCTATCGATGTCCGTAAGGCATTACGAATATTTAGGTCTTCAGTCATTTTCAACAGCCGCTATTTCGCCAATCTGATTCGCTGATATTAACAAACGCCGTCAAAGACCGGTGCTTTTCTGTCAGCCAATCAGATTCCGGTATCTGCTTTTGCTGCTTGTGACGAATCTGTCAGGGCATCAACCAATCAAACTCTAGAATCGCTTTCCATGCTGCTCAGTTTCCAGCAAACCAGATCATTTGAGGGAGAGAAGAAAAAAAAACTGTTGTTTGTTAAACTTGAAAACCCCTGGGTGAGGGAAAAGAGAGCGAGCGAAGATGGACGATTGGTGATAGATGATGCGATGATGGATGACGGACGATAACCGATAAGTGCCTATATAAACACAATCGCCGTGGATGTGACTAAGAGCAAGGAAAGGTAATAATAATACATCAACTGCAGCCGACATGTTCTTCGCTTTTAACTTTTTTTTTCTCTTCCCCTCCCCCACCCTCCCTTCTATCCAGACTTCCCTACTCGCTTTGGAGACAGATGAAGTTGTTAACCCGCAGTGAACCAACCACTGTTTTTACAGTCTTGAAGAAGATCGGCCATGATGACTGATTCGAAGGCTGGCCGGGGATTAAAAAAAAAAAAGAAGTTTTTTTTTTTATTGATTGATTGATTGTTGCTTTAGGTCCAGCGGACTCTTCCGAGCCAAATCAGGACCGGACAACCCCCGATCCGCATAAAAGATCTGCTGAAACAACCCTAGTGGGAAAACTGAATGCCCTCCAACGGCCAGTCACTTTACAATAAAGACATCCCACGCAGGGGACGGCTGAGGCTTTACCCCAACTAATCGAACCCCGGTTACAAAAACCAAATTAAATACAAACATCATTATAAATTATCAACAAAACACATACATATAAAATGCCTATATTGCTAAATAATAACATCATAGGAAGCCCTAGTGACCACCCGGCAGAAAGCGTCCAATACTCCCAAGCTGATCCAACAGACCTCATACACAAACAAGGAGTCTTGTCCAGGAAGAGTTTTCAAGAAAAAAGGTAGGTCATTGATCTAGCGAAGAAGAAGATAGTATAGCAGAGTGATAGGACAGAGCAGGAATGGGAAAGAGCAAATGAGGAAGACAGCGACAGTGGGAATTTAAAGCACTAAATTTCCAGAAAGTGGGGATACTATTTATACTAAAAAACCCCCGGCACTCCAACGGGGGTACTGTTGCCGCAGTGAATCGGTCATGCCTATAAAGGAAAGACAGGTTTTCAACTGGGGCTTTCACTTTTCCCTTTATAGGTTAGAACAATCTACAGTGGCAAGATTGCTCATGACCCCAAGGGGTAAAGGGGGGTTAAAAGAGGTTAGGTATGAAAAAAGTGAGAGAGAAAGAGAGAGAGAGAGTTTAGGCGGAGGAGTGAAGGTATATGGAGCGGATGGCACGTAGAGGGCGTGGGTAAGGGGGAGGGGATGAGGGAAAAGGGTTGGTGGGGGGCAAAAATTAAAAAAAAAGTACTTTGACTTTTCGTAGCCCTTCTTGCTTTTTTATTTTCATTATATTTTTGGGTGTGTGGCTGTTTTATTGAGTCTGAAGGGGGTAAATTTAGGGTAGGAGGGAGGAGAGACGTTGTGAGAGAGGAAAAAGTGTGAGAAATAAGATAAGGGGTGATGAAATACAGGAATAAGCCACTGTACTATAATAATTATACGATACTCCCTGACTATGCAAAGCCCTTTTCTGGTCAGCAGCCTATGTGTTTTTTCCTTGAAGGAAGTCACTCCCATTGAGCAGCTCTTCAAACTTGCTTGGGCGTTATCGAATATTACAACAGTCTATATCCAATCTAATGTAAGGGGCGCACCACTCCATGTGTCAGGGGTGTGCTCGGGGCGCAAGGAAAACCACAATCAGGATTAACGATCTCGAAACTAGAAATTTAGTCTTTTATCAATGAATGTGTGTGGGTGTGTGTGTGTGTGTGTGTGTGACCCCAACGTATATGTGAAATCTAATTGGTTCTTCGGCGACTGATTGATGGAAATATGAATATCGCCTGGAGCGCAAGTTAGACAACGCGCGTTTAATCAGCAAGTGGTTGCCTCTGGTGAATTGAGTTAGTTGTTTTTTCCTCTTTCGGTCAATGCCAGGGGCGAGTCCTCTTTCAGCGAAGTTGTGGTCTTGGTTCTGTGGTCCTGATTCGGCTATACTGGTCCTGATTTGGCTCGGAAGAGTCCGCTAGATCTAAGGCAATAAGCATGTAATATAATGTAGTGCCTTCAGCAACTCTTGAGCTTGCAACGCGCTAAGATTATAAGAGCCCTTTTGTAAAACTTAACATTCTGCAGTGTATTATTTTGGGCTTATAGTGGACCGACTAAACGTGTATAGTTCTTGGGTTATTTAGACCCACACGAAATGTTATTCGTCTATAGAAGGAATTTGGAAAGTTGAATGCCTTGCAATGCCTTTGGCGGTCCAGTCATCAGAACCTCTTGTTGTTCATCGCGTGCCTTAAGTCTGACTGTTGCATGGAGTTAAAGGCCTGCAATCATCATCATCATCATCATCATCATCATCATCATCATCATCATCATCATCATCATCATCATCAGCAGCAGCAGCAGCAGCAGCAGCAGCAGCAGCAGCAACCATTCTAAATGGACACTCCGTGTATTGTTGGCATTGAGGAGTGAAAAACGCCGTAGCACAGTCATCGCGGCGAAACCAGGCCGTTGTTGAGCAGCGGCAGCACGAATGGCTGGAAGAGTCTGAGCTATCGCTCTTTCTCATCATTGATCTCTACCGGCATGACCCCGAGCAAAGGGCGACAAACGATGAAACAAGGGAGGCAAATCTTCCCCTCCATTACTTCTCAAGGCGCGTGGGGATCAGGGGCAGAGAAGCGGAGATGCAACGACAAGCCACCAGGCGGCGGTACCGTTGGGTGCGAACGAGTTCTCTTTCTTTGACGGGCCAGGTGGAAAGGGGAGAGTTGGTGCGCTGGTCGGACACCCCGATTAATATATAGATAGCTATTATTTAAAAATGATGATGAGGATGAAATGAAAATCCGTACTGAGAAATGTGGAGGAATTTCGTCTATAAACATTATATTAGCTCATTGCATAACAAGGCCAATATTACGTAGAAGAAGAAGAAGAAGAAGAAGAAGAAGAAGAAGAAGAAGAAGAAGAAGAAGAGAAGAAGAAGAAGAAGAAGAAGAAGAAGAAGTTATAAAATATTATATTTAATTCGAGTACTGATTATGGTGAACAAACGCATTTTATGCATATTATGGCAATTACTTTATACAATCAAAACAATCAATACAATGTGCAAACCGCTTATTTGAATCATCTATTTAAATAACATATAAATAAATTATGTTGAAGAAGAAGAGGAAGAAGAAGAAGAAGAAGAAGAAGAAGAAGAAGAAGAAGAAGAAGAAGAAGAAGAAGAAGAAGAAGAAGAAGAAACGACAACAGCAGCACCAACAACAAAAAGAACAAGAACCAGGAGAATCTAGAAGAAGAAGAAGAAGAAGAAGAAGAAGAAGAAGAAGAAGAAGAAGAAGAAGAAGAAGAAGAAGAAGAAGAAGAAGAAGAAGGAGGAGGAGGAGGAGGAGAACAAGAAGAAGAAGAAGAAGAAGAAGAAGAAGAAGAAGAAGAAGAAGAAGAAGAAGAAGAAGAAGAAGAAGAAGAAGAAGAGAAGGAGAACAAGTGGAAGAAGAAAAACAACAACAGCAACAACAACAACAACATCAAAAAGAGCAAAAAAGAAGAAGAAGAAGAAGAAGAAGAAGAAGAAGAAGAAGAAGAAGAAAGAAGAAGAAGAAAGAAGAAGAAGAAGAAGAAGAAGAAGAAGAAAAAGAAGAAGAAGAAGAAGAAGAAGAAGAAGAAGAAGAAGAAGAAGAAGAAGAAGAAGAAGAAGAGGAAGAAGAAGAGGTAGACGTAGAAGTAGAAGAAGTAAAACAAGAAGAAGAAGAAGAAGAAGAATAAGAACAAGAAGAAGAAGAAGAAGAAGAAGAAGAAGAAGAAGAAGAAGAAGAAGAAGAAGAAGAAGAAGAAGAAGAAGAAGAAGAAGAAGAAGAAGAACAACAACAACAACAACAACAACAAGATCAAGAAGAACTACAAGAAGAACAACAAGAAGAAGAACAATAACAATAAAGCAAACCAGTACAACTAACAAGAACGAGGACAAGAAGTAGAAGAAGAAGAATTCATAAGACGAGAAGACGAAAGGAAAGAAGATGTAAACTCGCAAGACGGAACCAAGACCAGGGAAGAGAAGAATCAACAGAACGCGATTCAGAAAAACACCTAATGGAGCCGGGAGGCACTAGAGTAAAGGGGGTGATAGAAAAAAAACAGCAGACAGCGCAAGGGAAAAGAACTACAAGAACAAAAATTAACAACAGCAGCAAACAACAACAACAACAACAACAACAACAACATCCACTTAAAATGTTTATATCACGCTAAGGGAAGACAATTTGTTTTTATATATTTACATTTTATATGTCAAATATTTGCGAAAATGGAACCAAAACGTCGTGTTGAACGTTCAAAAGGTCGACTGCTATGGGCGGTGTGAGGCTTGTTTCCTACAAGACAGGGGCAAACACAAACAATTTTACCGAAGCGTGACCGACAAACCTCAGTAATGCATTACTGTACAAATGGCTGGATTGGGATGGGCCGGTGGGCGGGGAGGGGGGCGGTGGGTTAGGGGAGTGTTGGGAGGGGGAGGGGGGTAGAAGAACAAATCTGTGTCTGTTGTCTGAGGTAACGCTGAATGTCGGCATTAGGGGATTCTCTGCTGGCGAAACCCTGTGATGTAATCAGGGGCCTCAGTGACTTTTGGGGCGGCTGATTGCACCCATGTCGGAGAGCTCTCACCTCAATAATGTTGATGTGTAAACGCTTATATGATCATATTAGATCTATTTAGTAAAAAAAACGATTGCTAAAAATGACCTCAGATTTGTTTTTACCCAGAATGTCTTTCCAAAAGGCTTTGAACATTGAAACAACGTGAATCGGTTTGTCTTGCCTCTTTATAATAAATACTCTACGCCCAGCACCTACGCTATGTTATTTTGTTTCTTTTTTTAAGCCTACACAAGGGAGGTAAGGTGGATGAGATGATTATAGGGTGCAGTTGCGTGCCCCTGGGTTGGCGGCTGGGGGGTTGAAAGGGTTAAGTGTGGAAGACGAGCCTGATAGCGACAGGGTTAAAGCCTGGATGATGCGTCCCTGGTGAGATTGCTGAGGTTGAAGCCATCCGTCTAAGCGTACTGTATTGGCACCCGTAAGTTTGCACTGCGCGGTGATTGGGTAGCGTTATATTTTCTTTTAAATTTTCTTCATTTCAGGATTACAGGTTTTTGCTTTTAGTAGTAAGTTTGGGTGAATGGTGTAGAATAGGAAGTTTAAGAAGGGAGGGAGAGGAGGAGGGGGTTACGTAGGTATAGAGTGGAGTGTGTGTGCCTTTTTTGGGTTTTGAGCCTTATTGGTGATTTGGTGGATGAGAGTGACGGGTTGTGGGAAGGGGAGGAAATAAGCGTGTTTATAGCGTCCATTATTTCGTTTTAACATTATTTGTCAGAAAGTAGTAATATTAATAGTGAATATGTTTTCTCATTTGTTTAGTCCCAAAACAACAACAACAACAACAACAACAACAACAACAACAACAACAACAGTCCCCTGCCCCCTCTCTAAAATTAATTCCACTGTTCAGACTTTGGAGAACTGCATCACAGACATTAAGTCATGGATGACACTCAACAAGCTTAAGCTTAATGACGATAAAACCGAAGCCCTCCTCATTCACAAGCACAACACCTCCTCCTCACTCTCGCCTCTCCCAATATCGCTCACAGTAGGGACAACAAACATTCAGTTCTCATCCTCAGCGAGAAATCTCGGCTACATTCTCTCCGACGACCTGTCCCTCAACAACCACATCTCCAACGTCTGTCGCTCTGCATACACGGCCATACGCCAAATCAGCTCCTTTCGCCACTATCTTACAGTCACTGCCACCAAACCTAGTCTGCGCTCTCGTCCTTTCTCGTCTTGCAACTCTCTCCTCGCTGGCTCCCCAAAACACATCATTGACAAACTACAAAAGGTTCAGAACTCAGCAGCTAGACTAAATGGTCTGGTAAATATGTATGATGAGGGCTTTTTAGCCCAATTTTATTGTCCTTAACGCTCATGCAATAGGACGTTAAGCATCGTTTTTCGTTCGTTCGCTAGACTAGTATTCCGAGCAAAGAAACGCGATCACATCACACCTCTACTACATTCCCTTCACTGGCTTCCTGTGCAAGCACGCATAGAGTACAAACTCTCTGCTCTCTGTCACAACTTCTTCACAGATTCTTGTCCTTCCTACCTTTGCTGATCTACTGTCTGTCTACTCTCCTTCACGCACTTTAAGATTTTCTGCTGACACTCGCACACTCAAGGTTCCCGTCACCCGCACTAAGACATATGGCCAACGTGCATTCGCTTACTCTGCACCCAAGCAGTTGAATTCCCTTCCCTCCCATATCCGCAACATACAATCAACACAGTCATTCTAAAAGGCCCTCAAAACCCCCCTCTTCAAACTGCATATTCAGACTATCTTGTCCCGCTGCCATTCTCTCCTCTTTTGTTCTGTCTGATCCGATGTGTGTGTACACGGCTGTAAATATTTATACTGTTTTCCTTTCCTGGGTCCATCCGGGCATATAATAGCTGTGAAAAAGTTTTTGATATCTATTCTTTTGTCTTTTTTCGTCATTTTTGTACATAGTTGTAAATAGTCTTCTTACTTTTACTGTTCCGTCTTTTGGTATCGTAACAAAAGCGATGTTTGATCGAGTGCATGTTTTTATGTATTGACTATGTAAAGCGCGGTGAGTCTGGTCGTAGGCTGGAGTACACACTATATATAAAACCCGATTATTTATTATATTATATTATTATTATTATTATTATTATATTATTATTATTTTATTATTATTATTATTATTTTATTATTTTATATTATATGGATTCTGCTATTATATATTATGGTCTGTAGATATTATTATTATTAATTATTATCTTCTACAAACTATGACTGCATGATTACAGAAAAGCGTTAAACAGAAGTTCATTTTTATCTTCTTCTACAAACTAGTACACATGGCATGGCATGCAGAAGAGTGTTATAATTTCACTAGTGAAGAAATCTACTCTGAAGAGTCTCTCCCTTGGGCATGTGGCCGTGCGTCAGCATGAGCAGCTTACTGCTAGAAGATCTGTTAGACGCTAGTACACAACGCAGGTACTGTATAGCAGAATTAGCTATTTTGGGCTAATCACGCAGTCAGCAGTCCGATCACTGTGGTGGTGAGCCGTTGTGGTATCATATGTACTGTGAGATCTCTTTAGAGTGAATCAGTACTCTGCTACTAGCGAAACAACCAAGTTTTGAACGCTTAGACACAACAACGTTTCAGATTAGAATTTCCACCAGAAGGAAGCACAAGAAAAAGTGAATAAGAAGAACTTAGAAGTGAAAGAAGTAGACAGTGGAAGCAGTTAGATCTCGAATCTCAGAGTCGTATACACAGAGAAGAAGAAGAAAGAAGAAGAAGAAGAAGAGGAGAGGAGGAGGGGAGAAGGAGGAGGAGGAGGAGGAGAAGGAGAAAAAGAAGAAGAAGAAGAAGAGAAGAAGAAACGAAAAAAAATAACAACAACACACACACAACAACAACAATAACAACAAGGATAAAAAAAACACTTTACTTGGTATAATATAACACTCAATTGTCTGTAGTGAACTGTTTATTTACGTTATATAGAATAGAATTACATCTGTATTGAGCCTTTGACAATACCAAACAACAAATGTTTGCTGCCTGTATAACATAGTATAATAGTCTTACACAAATGCAGATAGAGGTGATTTACTTTGTTGTTATCTAGTAGACTACAAAGTGATAAACACAACGCCATAACCACAAGATAATGTATTAGGAAATGCACACAACAGAATATCACGAGGTAATATTTTGTACTTCTAGTCATATAGACCTACTAACATTGTATTCGCTTGATGTATTTTTACTGGTACAATGATAGAGAAGATAGCATTGGGGTGGCTTTCTTATAGTATTAGAGTTTTCTATATTAGTCGTAACAACAGAACATTAGGGTAGAGTGGATTTTTATGAAATTGGTAATAAAAACACATAGATAGCCACCCTCAAACATGCGCGACTAAATTCTAAAAATTCCCATTAGTACAAAACGTGAGAGCTGCAAGTAGGTCTATTCAAAAACACGAGACACTTCACCGACTTGTTTTTGGGTTTTAGCGTTTACGCAATCTAAATAGAGTATTTGGAACCAAATGTAGTTAAAGTGGTCTGTACATTGGCGGAAATGTACACATACATACACTGTAGGTCGTTACAGAAACTCCTAAAAAGAGAGGTAGCCCTATAAAGTATTCCAAAGCGAACAAAAATTTAAGTAGAAGGGTAGGTTTGTAGGAGTTTGTGTAGTAAAGTGGTGGTTTTTTTATTATTTTTAGTGTAATAACATGATGCCTTAAAGTTAGGAGTTTGTGTTAGTAAGCTAATTTTATTTGTAGATGTAAGTGTATTTTGGGTTTGTAGGTTCCTTTATTTATAAGAGTAGAGTGGGGATGGAGTTAGTGTGTTGATTTTAATTTATGGGAAATTATTGCTTTAGTACTATTTAGTTAAGTGCTGTAATTTTTATGTTGGAGAGGTTTTTTCGTTGAAGTTTTTATGAAATTTTGAGTTTATTTTTGTTTTTATAAACGATAGATTTGTTTATTAGCTTTTTGGAGTCTTTAAAATGTAATGGGACCAATAGGTGAAGAGATAGTAGATTGAGATTAGTGAGGTTGAGAGAGTTAATTTAAAGGGGAGATTTTAGAGGGTGATTTTACTAAGATGGGGTTTAAATAACAGGTATATGTAAAGTGTTGGTGTGGGTATGTTGATGTGGTTGTGTTGTGTTTGTTGATAAGATCGATGTAGTCTGTTTTGTTGGAACGGGGGTTCGATAATTAGAGTAAGCGATTGCGTGATGTCTTATTGTAAAGTGACCGGCTGGTAGAGAGCGTTCAGTTTGACCACTAGGGTTGTTTCAGCAGATCTTTTATGCGGATCGGGGGTTGTCCGGTCCTGATTTGGCTCGGAAGAGTCCGCTGGACCTAAAGCAATAATCATGTAATGTAATGTAATGTAATGTAATGCGTGTGGTGTGTGTATGTGTGTGTGTGTGTGTCTGTCTGTCTGTCTGTTGGTGTCCACTAAAGAGGCGACTTGAGGCTAGCCGAGTGTCAGAGATCTAACAAGCATAGGAAGCGTGTAGACGAACGCCCTCCTCAGCCTCTGACTCTAAGATTGATGGTCAGAGACGCTTCCGGGCCCCCGACTGCCTCTATAAGCTTAGCAGCAACCCGATAGCGACAAAAGGAAAATTTACAGCTGACAATGCAAAAAGGTCCTTAGCAAGAGGGTTTCAGACCATGAGTATTTTGGTAGAAAGACACGACAAATTGACGATTCAAAATAACAAAGTATACAGGAAAACGTATCATCACATTAACATGAGTCACGTAGTAACAGTTTTTATATACGAATCTAACTACACAAACAATGTGTACAGATTTATTTAAATATTCGTCAGCCACTCAAGCTCAAACACATTTCCATTAAGCATCCATACGTTTATATATATAAATATTTGCAATTAAAAGCAATTTAACATCCGTTTTAGTAAGGATGATTTCCATCTTAAGAGTCAACCATAGCTTGGATAAGCCACATGTTTCCCATTCGCTATACATTCAAACCACCAAACTTCTTTAGTTGATCTGAATAACGATTTATTATTGCACACGATTCGGAACTGCCCGAGCTCTCTCTCGCACATTTTACATACAAATGTAATTATGTACATCCATGAACAGTCCGAAGAAGAAGAAGAAAAAGAAAGAAAGAAAGAAAGAAAGAAAGAAAGAAAGAAAAAAAGAAAGAAAGAAAGAAAGAAAGAAAGATATCTATTAAATTTCGTCCTAATATGAATCCTTTTACAATTCTGACATTATATTTCTCATAGTTTTCAATTGAAATATACCTGTATGCCTTTAAGGTAAAAGAGGTAAAGGTACAGGTAGTCCCATAACCTTGTGGCCGTAGGGGAGCGTGATGTTGGAGATCACACTTATCTTGGGCCAGCGTAATGAGGGTGATGCCCATCTCTCTCCCTCGCTGCTTTACCTTCCCCACCCTTAAGAGAGTAGATACTCAGTCAAAGTTGAGTCAACTGGGGACGTTGTTATTTGTCGCTTCACGTTTTGCGGTCACCCATCCAAGTGCTAACCGCACTGGACGGTGCTTAACTTGCGACACAGTAGCGAGTGCTCCAACCACTGCGCTATCCGACACCCCTATGCCTTTAAAAAGCGTTTTATGGAAGTGATTACTAATAGGCAATGGCGGAGGGCTTTATAAATGTGCATTACAAAATAAAGGTTTCCTATTATGAAAGTGGTCAGTGGTCGGCAAGGGTCGAGGGCATGAAAGAGCAAACCAGTCCAGTTCACCCCCACCCCCACCCACCCATTTGCAAAGTGTAGACCTCCATGCTATGGCGACATGCTTAAGGTGCTCAAATAGTTAACTTTCTGTTTTAAATGTTTGCAACCTAAAGTTTTAAAACATCACTGTCTAAATTGCTAAATTTTGAAGCTTGCCAATATAATTATACAATGAAAACAATACACCATTGGCAACGCTTGATGGGTGTTGCCAATTACATCTATTTACATCAACAAGCATCATCATCATCATCGCTACAATATAGTATCATTCTATATCATCCACTGATAATCATCATCGTTATCTTGCATCTCTACATCAAAGTCCCTTCATCAACATTCCTGCATCGTCATCCCTACAACAAAGCATCCCGCATCACCAGACTACATCAACATTCAGCAACATCATCCCTGTATCATCAATCTACCTCGTCATCCCTACAAAAAAGCATCCTGCATCATCAGACTACATCAACATTCAGCAACATCATCCCTGGGTCATCAATCTGCATCGTCATCCCTACAAAAAAGCATCCTGCATCATCAGACTACATCAACATTCAGCAACATCATCCCTGTGTCATCAATCTACATCGTCATCCCTACAAAAAAGCATCCTGCATCATCAGACTACATCAACATTCAGCAACATCATCCCTGTGTCATCAATCTGCATCGTCATCCCTACAGAAAAGCATCCTGCATCATCAGACTACATCAACATTCAGCAACATCGTCCCTGTGTCATCAATCTGCATCGTCATCCCTACAAAAAAAGCATCCCGCATCATCAGACTACATCCAACATTCAGCAACATCATCCCTGTGTCATCAATCTACATCGTCATCCCTACATCATCCATCTCTACATCAAACACTCCTACATCCCCATCGTCCTACATCACCAGCATCCTATGTCAACATCCCTATGTATCATCATCTTATCTCAACATCTTTATACATCATCAAACTACATCCACAATCCTACATCATTGCCTCCACATCACCATCATCTCTATATCAACATCCCTACATCACCATCATCATCCTATCCCAACATCCCTATACATCTTTATCCTTCAACATCATCCCTGTACATCATCAACCTACATCCACATCACTACATCATCATCCCTGCATCACCATCATCCTATGACAGCATCCCTTTTACATCAAAATCCTACATCTACATCGTCGTTCTACGACTAATTGATTTACAATGAGGTAGTGGAGTTTTAGCACACATCTAACTGGCCGTCCCAGTGAAACATACTTGATAAATATAAGCTTATACCACGACTTACATTTTAAAACATTCTTCTAATAGGTCGCTTTTCAAGGGTTATTCCTGGCGCTCCTGGCCGAGAACAAGTTCCCGCTCAAGCCGCTCAAGGTCCCAGCTTGCTGCTTTGGTGCGCATCGCGCTACGCTCACGATAACTGCGTTGTGAGACATGAGCATTATGATTTATGTATACAGGCAGTTATCAAGCGCTCGCTTTGTAGTTGGACACTTCTAAACAAAACTAATATTGCTAAATCTTCACATTACAGGAATTGTACTTTTATATGACAGAATGAAAGCAAGACGTGTTTGGTTTTTTTAATCATCGCTTTTCGTTGCTGGCTTTCCTTTTTAACTGTCTTATAGCATCAGGTCAAGTCATCACCAAGTCACATGAAAGCCTTATAAAGGATATAGGAAAATGTATGGTGATCACTGATGGAGCTTTTTAAGTACAATTGATTAATTCGTGGGGATGGTTACACTTGTATAGAATACATCTTCGCAGCGCGTCCAAATTTAGACTCTTAAAAAGCCAACTGAACTTTTTTTTTAAAAGTTTCAATATGTTTTGGTATTGTGGTTTATTTAGATCGAGTATTCACAAATTGGTAGAAAGTATTATTGTCGGGGTGAGAAGTGTTCACGAAAGATTATGTTAAAAAAAATAACCTTAAAGGCAAGAAACGATAAGTCTCTTAATGAATGAATATTAAAATTTAAATTCTACACTCACCAATGGCGATATGCCAGACGGAGGGGACATCCCCAGACCTCAGTAACAGCGTGGACTATAGTGAAAACTATCCAAATTGTGCGTAAAATTATCAGCTACAAACATCGTGACTACACTACAAAATTTCTGATACAGAATAATTGAAAGATTTCATCCATCTTTATATACAGAAATACTGGTTTTGGTCAGTAAACATCACAGAACATTTTACTTGTATTTTGTTTACCTGGATTTCGGCATCAAGACGTTCACTCCTTTTGTGCGTATAGCACACTTCGTACGCGCACAAACACTACAAACCTCAGACAAGTAAGCGTAAAGTATATCCAACAGAGGTCACTGATTATTAGATGCAATTATATTCGAACTTGTTGAAGTTTCTATAATCACACGTTTGCATTTAAAGTCCAATTATTGGTGTTAATTCGGCCGGCACATTTTATTTGTTACATTACTACCAAAAAATTGTGAACCAAATGTATGTTGTTGTTTTTTTTTAGCTTAAGAAAGGTGAAAACAAACAAAACAAAAAGTGGGGAAAAAAGAAAACAAATGTTGATAAATAAATTTACACAATGGCCACTGTGTGGACTTTTAAATATTACATTTGAATGGCTTATACAGATTCATTAAATAACTTGTCACATTTTAAATGAGTTCCCGCTCCGTGCTTCTATCTATCTCTCTTTCTCTCTCTCTCTCTCTCTCTCTCTCTCTCTCTCTCTCTCTCTCTCTCTCTCTCTCTCTCTCTCTCTCTCTCCCCTCTCTCCCTACGATATCCGTTTTTTTCAGTAACTAGTTCTGTACTAAACTATGTGTACACGCCATTGACTCTCATCAAACTCTTTGTTTTTCCTTGTGCAATTTCCAGTCACATGATCTCCAGGCGCATCCTATTGAGAATGATGCGCTCAACGTCATTGAAACATGAGCTCTACGTCAATAAAAGGACGCACTCGTCCTGTCGTCACTTCAGAAAAGTTGCGGCAAAACGTTATTTGAAGATGATGCCCTTGAACTGTGGTCCGTATGAGTAGACACGGTTGTCCAACGATGTGTGAAATGTCAATCAATAATATATGTGTAAAACGTCATTGAAACGCGCGGTGAACGTCACTCAAATATGAAAGTGCGTTTGCTGTCCGCCATCCTCTGACGAAAGACTTCGTCGAACTGCTCGTTCTGCTCCTCCGTGAACCAGTTCTTCCAGTCACCAATCTCACCTGAAAAACAATCTGTCTATTTCAAAACGCTACCAAGGCAACCCTTATAACTGACGAGTCGTGAGAAACGTATATTAGTTTTGGTATGCCAACATATCAAAATCCCAAATATTGAAGTTGATGCTCTGTGGTTATGGTCAATTCAGTAATGTCTTCTTGATATACTTTTATCCTGTTTTACTGTTTACTGTTTATTGTTGTTATACTGTCCTTTATCGTCTTGTAACATTTATATCTGGCACCACGTGTGAATTTTTTTTGATTGAGATAATAAAGTGATCGTATTCGTATTCGTTTCAAACTTAGTCTACCTTAAAAAATAACTAGACTGTGAATTGTCAATCTACACTTTCTCATCACCAACATGATTGATGTTACAGACTTCTTAAGTGGGGCCGGGTAGCTCAGTTGGTAAGAGCGTCTTGCTAGTAACCGAAAGGTCGCTGGTTCGAATCCCGGATTGGTCAACGTGTGATCATATTATTTTCCCCTTTACCAACAACTGGCCCGCTGGTGTCAGTATAAATCGGTCCAGTAGTCACCTATATGCGAAAGTGTCGTGTGACTATAATCTACAAACAACAACAACAACATCTACAGACTTCTTCTTCTTCTTCTTCTTCTTCTTCTTCTTCTTCTTCTTCTTCTTCTTCTTCTTCTTCTTCTTCTTCTTCTTCTTCTCGTCCTCTTATTGACATCTTTCTGCCACCACACTGATCACCTACTTCACCCCCCCACCCTCCCTCCCGCCACACGATCGTTCGTATTATGGCGGTCTTTCCAACTCAGCAAACAGCTTAAGGAGTAGTCACGAACATCCCGCATTACAAAAACAAACATCATCCGTTGATGTCAAAGACTGAGCTCACTTGACCAACGACGCACACTTGCTTTAAGCTTGCGCATTGTTTAATCCCATGAACTACTGAACTACTGAACCACCCAAATTAAACTACATGTAAGCTTACATTTCAAGGGCTGTGAATAATGTAAATCGTAGACGGGTTTTGGTCCAGCTCATTATTCTCTACCTCTAACAAAGTTTTGTGCTGACCTTTTCTGTAGATGGCGCCCGTGTCGGCCTTGTAAACTTGCTTCAGCTGCCGGATCTGCTCCTCCTCTTTCTCCTTCATTACATTGATGTTGCAAGCATCGGTGATGTCCTGGATCAGCTGAGAAGATCGTCCCAACCCAAGAAACTCGTTCAACTTCTCAATCTGCCCCACTGGATCCTGAGGAACACACGCATTACATGCAAACTTTTAACATGCATTCTTTTAATTTCACCATGTAATTTGATTCACGAGTTGTTACATTAGGGCACCCACAAGTCATTAATGTTTCTGCTACAAGTATTACAAACTTACAGAGAGTCTGATATCAGTTTTGTGTTTTTTTTCAAACGTCTACACTACAGATCTTACCCGATTCTATCTTATCCCGTAACTCGAAAGTCATTGGGGCACCACAGATGATCGTTTAACCAGCGTACTCCATCTTTCTCTATCCTTAGCAACCCTCATGGCTTCGCTCAGTGTCAAGGAAGTCCATTCTCGAATGTTGTCCTCTCACCTCTTTTCCTGTCTTCCTTTTCTTCTGCCTCCTTGCATCGTGCCTTGCAGGATGGTCTTTGCAAGGCCTTTTGCTCTGGTGACGTGGTCATATCATCGGAGTTTCTGTTTCTTTACCACTGTAGGCATGTCATCGTGTTGTCCAACGGCTTGTGATGGTCTGTCGGACTTCGTCGTTGGTTATGCGCTGGGTATAGGAAATGTCCAGAAGTCTTCTGTAGCACCTCATCTCCATGCTTTGTATTCTTTTTTGTAGGTCTGCTGTGAAGGTCCATGTTTCGCAAGCGTACAGGAAGATGGAGATGACAACGAAGCGCAGCATTCTACCTTGGAGTGTAAACTGATGGTCCTGTCTTTCCAAATGGGCTTCAACCTTGTCAGGTCAGTAGTTGTTTGCGCTGCGCTATCCTGGAGAGGATTTTCTGTCGGTACCCATTGTCTTATATAATTGCTCCTAAATATAGTTATGCACCGTGTTGAGGATTTGTCCTTGGACGTTGATATCTGTGTTGATACCATTGGTGTTGTTGGTCATCATTTTGGTCTTCTCTGCACTTATTTCCATTCCAAAGGCTCTGAAGGTCGTGTCAAGCCTCTGTTCCAGCTGTTCAAGTTCTTGTTCCTCTCCAGCCAATCCACCAATGTCACCCGCGGAACGGAGGTTGGAGATTGCTCTACCCCATATGCTGACTCTGCCTTCATGATCTGCAAAGGCATCTGACATGATGCTCTCCAGAAAGATGTTGCAGAGTGTTGGGGAGAGTAGGCACCCTTGACGCACGCCGATTGTTGTTCTGAACCAGTTCCCGATGGCGCTGTTGTGGAGGACTGCACTTGTAGCCTTGTCAAGGCGACACTACAGATCATATATAGAAGTTAATGAATCCACATTATTGAAAAAGATAAAGACTCTCATGTAATCCGCTATAAAACAAAAGATACTTGGTTCCTCGATAACGTTACCTCGCGAGCCTAATACTTGTCTTAATAGAAAGGTTAGTAGAGGTTCAGAAAAGTTTTTTTTTTTCGAGGCGCTCAGACCCCTGACCTAGATTGCTAGGTAGACCCCCCCCCCCCTTAAAAAAAAAAAAAAGGGTTCAGCAACCTAGGTTCGGGATCTGAGGACCTCGAAAAAAAGAAGTTGTTGAACCGCCACGAACTTTGCAATTAAGGCAGGCTATAAGCAAATACAGTCATTACGAACACACTGCGTAGGAGACTGGCCAATGAATTATGAATTAGCCTCTCTCCCAATGCAAACGTAAGGCTCGTACGGTCCCTGCTACGCAGTGTATCATAGTTACGAGTTACTCAGTACCACCAGCACACAATATTCCCCTTGGAACATTGAGGTTTAACGTCTACACCCACCATTGGCGATATGGCCGAGGGGGATAGCCGATCCAGGGAAAAGAGAGGCAGGGACCTGAATCAACACTGAACCACCAGAGCAATCATACTGCTAAAATGGACAGTGAAAATGGCCACACTTTTGATATCGTCCGCCACAGGATTCGAACCTGGGTCATCGGTGTGCCAGGCGAACGGCCTACCACTTGAGCTACGGCGGTGGGACTTCCTCTTGGTTTGCGTTTCATAGATTATAATCCCCAACACATCAGCGTAAAGGTATGGCGGCCTACTAGCGCCAAAACCTGAGAATTACAATTATCATGTGATAATTACAAATATCATGGGATAATTACAATTATCAAGAGATAATTACAAATATCATTGAAAATTACAAATATGTTCGTGTGATCATGTTTAATTTTCAGTTTTGGCTCTATCAATCCGCCTGGAAATGCGCCAAAACTGAAAATTGTAATTATCACATAATAATTAAAATGTTCACTTGATAATTATAATTTTCACGTGATCATGCTTAATTCTGGGAAGACGGCTTACTAGCGTCAAAACCTGCAAAACTTACATGTATCAGTGATAATTGTAATTTACACGTGTTCTGTGTAATTCACAGAGATATCGGTAATTCACAGTGTTAATTACTAATTTTCAGTTTGGGCCACGCTTTATTAGGGCCAAAACCCCAGGCGTGCAGGGAACAGTGCCGCTGCCGCTCATGCGCATCGCGCATCGGGCCGCGCATGCTCGTCTTGATATTTATAATTTTCAGTAATAATTGTAATTATCGCTTGATAATTGTAATTATCTCTTGATAATTGTAATTATCTCTTGATAATTGTAATTATCTCTTGATAATTGTAATTATCTCATGATATTAGTAATTATGAGGTTTTGGCGCTAGGAAAGCATGGCAAATACTTATAATTATTAATTAACTCTGCGGATTACCGGTATCTCTGTAAATTACACAGAACACGTGATAATTTCAATTATCTCGTCATAATGGTAACTGTCGGTTTTGGCGCTAGTAGGCCGTCATATAAAGGGGATTATAGTAACGTATATATTGCAGCCTGACGGTGCATGTTACGTTTACATTACAGCATGAAGTCTTCGTAACAATAGCTTTGAGCATATATACAGGAGATGCGTTTATTCATACTCACTCTTTTCATATCCTCGTAGGATGAAACGAAGAACGGATGGTGAGGGTGAGCTTCTATCTCTCTCTCCCAATCCAGCAGATGATCGAAGTAGTTTCCATGCCAAACTGTAATTTTAAAAAACAATTCAACAATAACAATTTATTAGAGTATCAACTTGCAAGTTGCGCAGTGATGATGATGATAATAATAATAATAATAATAATAATAATAATAATAATAATAATAATAATAATAATAATAATAATACAGAATGCTATTACGCGCTTTTTCTTCAGTCGAACTCAAAGCACGGCGATCTGAAGAGAGAGAGAGAGAGAGAGAGAGAGAGAGAGATTTTCAGATTCAATATTTTAATTCAATGTTATATTTGCATTCATGCATAGACAAACATTGAAAATATATTTTTTTAAAGCAACATTATATAACTAAGAAGAGAAAGAGATAGGGACAGAGACAAAGAGAGGTGTAGAGGGACGCACAGAGAGAGATAGACAGCGGTCTTTAAGACCCTTACCCTAATGCATCCCTCATCAAACCAAATCCAAACCAAAACCAAATTAAACAAAACCCATCAGGCAACAAACCAAACCAAAACAAGCAAACATGGAAAGTTAACTAACACACCGGTCAACAAAATCAAGCTAAACCAAACTAAGCCAACACTAAAACCAAGCCAAACCAAAATACAAAATACATTAGAAGTAGCACAATACTCACATCCCCACTCCAGCATAACCTGGAAAAACTGTTCCCAGGTCCCGCTGTAACCCATCTCATTCTTCATCTCACTCAGCTGAGCGAACATCGACACGAACGTGTCCTTGGGGTTGCGGGTCAAGTGCACGACCTTCACCTTCTTCTCCGCCACCTAAAGGACAAAATAAGGGTCGTTAATTTAATTGTTGGTTACGGACTAGTTGTTGAATTGTTGTGTAGCCTAATTATTACCAAGAACGACCTTCACCTTCACCTTCTTCTCCGCCACCTGAAGGACAAGGTTGAGGTCGTTAATTGAATATTTGATTGTATATTTATTGGGGTACATCATCATCATCATCATCATGTTTCTACTTCTGCTGCTGTTAATGATGATGAGAATGGTGTTTCTACTACTTCTGTTGCTGCAGAAGATGATATTTCTATTGCTCTTACGGCTTCTGCTGCTGCTAAGTCCTGCAGATGTATCTAAACTGTTTGTACTGCTTCAATCTTGTGGTGATGATGCTTGATAACTACCACATCTGCAAGCATTTCTTCGTACCTGTGCCCTTCAGAATGTGATGTATCGTCCATTCACACTATCCCGATTTTAGACAATAGACTAATAATGATAATAATAATAATAATAATAATAATAATAATAATAATAATAATAATAATAATAATAATGATACAGGATGCTATCACGCGCGTTTTCTTCAGTCGAACTCAAAGCACGGCGATCTGAAGAGATTGCTATTACAGATATCGGCATAGAGATACATAATTTAATTTTGAAAATTTTAATTGACTGCATCCAATACCATTATTAAATGGAGGGAGGAAACCGGAGTACCCAGATAAACCCCTCGCTGTCCTGAAAAAGTCTGGTACCTAAGTGACATGCGTTCGTCCCACCCGGGGTTCGAACCCGCGACCTTCGGCCTAGGAAACTAGCTCCCTATCCACTGAGCTATCAGGTCAGACACACTCACATGCAACCTCACAAGAGCTCACACTCCCACGGGTATCTATACAAACCCATCTATATATTATTTCTTGGTACCTGTGTGGGTAGGTATCTGAACAAGAGATGTGAGAAGAACACCCTGGGGCCGGTGGCCGGAGGTCGGAAAGAGTTCGGGATGTACTCCAGAACGTCGAAGGTGAAGGTATTGGGCGAGTAGACTGTGTTGTTTTGCTGGAGCATACGGATGATCTGCTGGTGCCAGTGGTTCCCTGCGGACACAAAGATAAAATGCAATCAGTTCTAGCAGTTGAGGGATGATTTGCGGATGGATGGAGGTGGTTCTTGGTGAATATCCTTGATTTGTTGATGCCGCTGGTTCACTGCAAACATAAGGACCCACTGCAATAGAAGTTCTTGCAGTTGCGAATGAATTGCTGGTGGTAGGGTTTCCTGTAACAAAACGGATACAACACAACCAGTTTTCATTATTGAAATGTGGCTTTAACGACGATGAGGTTGATGATGATGATGATGATGATGATGATGATGATGATGATGATGATGATGATGATGATGATGATGATGATGATGATGATGATGGTTGTGACGACACGAGTTTTCAGATGGTAGGGAGAGATACACTTTTCACGAAGTTACACTTCTCCGTATATCTGCTGTACATAGAATAGCGTGACCGATTTACTTTTGCGTATGAAAGTGCAGTTTCGTAGAGTCCGTGCGATTCGTAGTAGACAGGGGGTCGGCCAATTTCGAATAGGGGTACGCGTAATAAAGAACGTGCATACTGACGAGAGCTCGACTGTTTTGCTTGTGGCCGGCGCAGATTTTGAAGGGCAGAGTGGTTTGAGATGCTATTGCGTGAGGAAGGAATTCTAACGAGGCAGCAACCCTGTGACAGAGGTCATCGTAGTGTAGGGTACTGCTGGAAGGGTGTGTGTATTGTTTTATAGCCACCCAAGGTCTTATGCCCTCGTCGGGATAAGGATGTGTAGAATTCGAAGGAAGATGGTAACTGCCATTCGCCAGTGAGTGTAGAGTTCCATACTTAAGGTGCGTGTGGTTCTCGATTGAACACCCACCAAGACTTAGTGTCTGTAGCAGAGCTAAGGTGTCCTCATCCTCAGAATATATGTTATTTGGACAGTGAAATAACGTGCAAGAGCAAGAGGAAGAGACTCTCAAAAGACTAATCCATTGTGTTGTGCCAATGTTGTGACAGTGTTGTGTCGTGTTGTGGTGTTGGGGTAAAGGGCGTCACGAGCCGAGGCCTGTAAGGTAAGCAAACCCTGTCGTTCAATTCTCTAGTGGCGCGCTCCGAGAACTGCGTACGTGTATGAGTGGTAATGAGTGTGGGGAAGGGGATGTATTTTAGGATGTGTAATGAATTTTGTTGATTTTATATGATTTTCCTATGATTTTCTTATTGTATATGTGATGGGGAAAATGTCGTTGCTGTTGTTGTTATGGAAGTGGGTCAAAGGCGACGATGGGGAATATAGAGAGGGAGAGAGAGAGTGAGGGTGTATGTATGGAGAGAGCGATAGAATGTAGTATGCTGAAGAAGGATGAAGTGATGATTATGAAGGAAGCATATTTACAGTATGGATGAAGGGAGGTAATCGTGATGTGCTATAATTGTTGGGGGTGACGGTGGTGGTGAAGGGGGGCGGAATGAATCAGGACTGTAAGATGGCAGTGTGGTTGCGATAATTATGTATATTTATATAAACATTGGTGTGTAAAGAAGGTGCGAATTATTTAGCATCAAAGGGTGATTTATATTATTGAAATGTGTGTATAGTATCTTATATTATTATTATGATATTCATAACTATACAGGTCAAGATGGCGGACGGAGGACGGCGTGTTATGTTATATTATTTAGTGTTTATTGTTTGGTGGGCATATTGTTAAGACTATGTATATGTCAACAGGTGTGGGCTGATGATGATTATTACATCTACGTGTTTATTTCTACGCATTATTTCCACGCTGTTGCCTTTGAGTTGCCTGTTGTGCTGTACTGATGTTGATGTTGTTGCCGCTGACTGGGTCCTAACCAGCCTGGGGTGTACCTTTGCCTCTACGACAGAGTAGTGTTGTGGTGATTTCTTACACTGCTGCAGGTTTTGCCTATGTATCAAGGCAACGCACTTCCAGGGGGTTTTCATGCCTAATTCATGCACACACAGACTCACATTACACGCACCTAAAAACATATCCATTTAGTTAGAAGAATCATCCACTTTGTGAAAGAGACTGTTAGCTCTCTGAGCTACTTGACAAGAACATTGAGACATTACTTCTGTGCCACAGCTTGGTCTAGCTAATAGTTTATGATTCAACGCCATCGCCTATTATTTGAAGACTTGCATTTTGAATTGATTTGTTGATTTTGATTTTCTGTATACACTTTGTAAAGAAACTGCTGTTGTTTAGTTCTATTTGGGGTTTGTTGCAAGGGGAGGTAATTGTTAGTTAGCATTGGGACGGGGGTCTGTTTAGGGGTTGAGGGGAGGTTAGTTCCCATTTGTCCTGTGTTTGCTTGTGATTGTTGAATAAAAGAGTGTGTGTTTGTACTCTGGCATTTTGTGTTAGTTTATTTTGTTTGAGTTTTATTCTTTTCACTCGCTTTATGAGCTGACGTCACTGAACCCGCTCGGGGGACGTGACATTTTTGGTGTCAGAAGTGGGATAAACTCATTTATTTTGTTAGGGTATTGCCAGAGGTGTATGTTGTGTGTTTGAGTTGTTGTGTGAAAGGGTACGCAGCGGGCGGTTGGCGGGAGTGTGGGTGTATTGCACTAGGGAACACACTCGGAGTGCAGCATTAACGGGGAATTGGGTTGCAGGGTTCACTTGCTCGCCTTCAGGGGTACGACGGTGAACGATTCCTCGGCTCCTGTGACTGTTGTGTTGCGTATTCATTCTGTTAGGTGTTTGTATCAGTTAGGTGTTATTTGTTTTGTGTATACTAACATCTGTTCTTCCCTTCTTTTCCGACATGGCTACGCGGGATGCTCGAGCCGCGATGCGCCGCGACGCTAGGACTCGTAAGGAGGAGGCCGAGCAGGAGGAGCAGGACTTCCGGGATGACGGCTCTGTGACAGGGTTGTTGGAGGAACCTTACGCAGTGAGTACTCAGACCACTATGCCTAAGATGTATGCCAAGTCGCCCGGTGCACAGAGCAAAGTCGAGGTCGCGCTCAGTGATAGTGAGAGATTTAGACAGATTGGGGAAAGTCTGGGTTTCCGTGACGGAGCGCTAGCGCACTATGTGGTTAGCGAGATGAGAAGGGAGGAAGAACGGAGAGAGAAGGAGGAAGAGAAGAGGGAGAGAATGAGGAAGGAGGCAGCAGAGAGGTTAGTTAGGGAGGAAGAAAGGAAAGAAAGAGAAGAAGATCGCCGTCGAATGGAGGCTAGGTTAGAGGCAGAAAAGGCAGCGAGGGCAGATGAGAGGAGGCTTTTAGAGCTTAGATTAGAAACCGAGAGGGAAGACCGACGTCGGTTGGAGCAGAGGATAGAGAATGAGAAGCGAGAAGAGAGAGAGGCTAAGGAAGAGGAAAGGAGGATGTTTGAGATGAGGCTAGAGGAGGAACGTAGAGCCAGAGATGAAGACCGAGCTGATCAGAGGGAGAATAGGGCTAGAGATAGAGGGGCAGCATACTCAGTCAAGTTGAAACCCTTGGAGGAGAGGGAGGATGTGGAGGCCTACCTCCAGATGTTCGAACGGGTGGCAGAGATTCAGGGTTGGAGGAGGGAGGTATGGGCGGTTAGGCTAGCGCCTTTGTTACAAGGGGAAGCCCGAGATACGTACCTTCGTCTAACGCCTGAGCAAGCCCAGGATTTCGACATTGTGAGGAACGCGCTGTTGAAACGCTTCAGGAAGGACGCCGACTACTATCGTAGGCAGTTTCGAGAGGCCAAGAAGGAAGCTGCAGAGACGTTTCCTCAGTTAGTAGTAAGGCTAGGGTCGTTAGTGAAGAAGTGGTTTTCGCTCGCCGGCAAAGACATCACCGACGTAGAGCAGGTACTAGACACCTTCATTGGTGAGCAGCTTTTCTCCATTATGACTACCGAGCTAGAGATCTACGTGAGGGAGAATTTACCGACGACTAGCCATGCCGCAGCAGAGTTGGCGCAGCGTGTGGTAGATGCTAAGCGGGCAGCATCAGCACCGGCACCCGTACTACCCAGTCAGAGACGCAGTTTTCCCAGACGACCGGAGCAACCTAGCAACAGGGGAAGTCAGGGTCAGAAGATAGGGAGGACGGAAGGGGGTAGTGGGGTACGTCGTTGCTACCGATGTGGGTCGGAGAAGCATGTGGTCAGGGACTGCAAGGTCAAACCTCAGACAGTAGGCCAGGTTACAGTGGGAAGGACTATTTCCACGGAGACCGCACCTCGGGCTAGCGTGTGTGCAATCAAACCTTATGATCCATGGGGCCAAGGTAGGGCGAACGGGCAGGACGTTCGGGTGTTGAGAGATACGGGGGCGGAGATAGGGGCAGTCGCGAGCAGGTTAGTCAAACCAGCTGATTTGACGGGTCGGACTGTCGAGATTTGCTTGGCGAATCGATCGAACGTGGGTCTGCTACCTACAGCTTGGGTGGAGTTGGATTGTGCGCTGGTCAGGGGAAGAGTAGAGCTGGTGGTTTTCGAGGACGGGCCCGATATCATCCTGGGTAACTGGGTAACGTTTGATAGCGGGGAAAAGAGCCCTGTTTCCTTGTTCGGAGGTGAGTGCGCGATGGCTGCAGCAGTGCAGACTCGGGCGCAGGTGAAGGCCGAGAAGAAGAGGGAGGTACCCTTAGCAGTGGTCGAACCATCTCAGATCTCTGTTAGCACCCCAGAGTTAATCAGGATGCAAGAGACCGACGAGACGCTCGCGAAGGCGAGAACGTTGGCACAGAGTGGTGGGGCGATAGCGTCAGGTAGGGCGTCAGCTGAGTTTCGCAAGAAGAAGGGGGTGTTGTACCGGGTACACACGAAGAGAGGTAGCCAGGTCACGCAACTGGTAGTCCCGAAACAGTTGAGAGGGGGGATCCTTCAGTTGGCTCATGATCCACCCATGGCTGGGCATTTGGGAGGGAAACGTACCAGGGAGCGGATCTGGGGGACATTCTATTGGCCGGGAATGTGTGCCGAAGTACGGAGGTATTGCGCCAGTTGTCCAGAATGTCAGAAGGTAGTACCGAGGGGACGGGTGAGGAAGGTACCACTACAGCAACTTCCGCTGGTGGACGAGCCATTTCAGAGGGTGGCGGTAGACATTGTGGGACCCATCAAACCCAAGTCAGATCGGGGTAACATGTACATCCTAGTGGTAGTAGACTATGCCACACGCTATCCCGAGGCTGTACCGCTCAAGGGCATAGAGGCAGAGAGGGTGGCAGAAGCGCTGTGGGAGATTTGGTCGAGGGTGGGCGTTCCTAGGGAAATTTTGACAGATCAAGGGACGCAATTCATGTCTGAAGTCATGCGGGAGATGAACAGACTACTGTCGATCCACGGGAAAGCCACCACACCGTATCATCCACAGTGCAACGGACTGGTTGAGCGATTCAACGGGACGCTAGTGTCCATGCTCAAGAAGTTAGCCACAGAACAACCTACAGCGTGGGACCGCTACATTCCAGCGCTACTATTTGCATACCGAGAAGTAGCACAGGAGTCTACAGGGTTCTCTCCCTTCGAGCTCCTATATGGAAAGACCGTGCGGGGACCGATGGCTGTATTGCGAGACCTCTGGACCAAGGAGATACAAGAGGAGGAGGTGAAATTGAGTAGCCAGTACGTGGTGGATTTGCGTAATCGCATCGAGGAAACATGTAAATTGGCACAAGGAAACCTCAGAACCGCGTCAGCCAAGCAGAAGCGGCACTTCGATAAGAAGGCGAAACGGCGTTTGTTCAACGCGGGGGATCAAGTGTTGCTGCTGTTACCTGAAAAACACAACAAGCTGCAGCTAGCATGGCGAGGACCGTACGAGGTGATCGAACGTGTGGGAGAGTGCGACTACCGGATCAGGATGCGTGGGAAAAGTAAACTATACCACGCCAATCTCCTGAAGAAATTCCATACCAGAACGACGGTAGCCACGATCGTTGTAGACGACGAAGGGGTAGAGGAGGAGGAAACTATGCCGGTGTTTGGGGATATTCCCGTAATCACCTTGACAGCATCAGAGACGCCCCGCGACGTGAAGATGGACGACAACTGCCCAGAAATACGGGAAGAATTGCAGGAGCTGGTGTGGCAGTTTGAGGATGTCCTAACCGACTTGCCGCTACGCACTACACTGGACGTGTGCGAAATACGTGTGGACAGCGACATTCCAGTGAGGACGCGGCAGTACCCACTTCCCCATTCGCATCACGAGACCATCAAGAAGGAAGTGGAAGCGATGCTAGCGATGGGCGTCATTGAGAGGGCTAGTTCGCCATACAGCTCGCCCATCGTATTAGTAAAGAAGAAGGAGGGCACGATGCGTTTCTGCGTTGATTTCCGGAAGTTAAACAAGCACGTCGTATTCGATGCGGAACCATTGCCGAACATCGACTACTTGTTTTCCAAACTGTCAGGGGCCAAGTATCTCACCAAGATCGACTTGACCAAAGGTTACTGGCAAGTGCCTATGAACAAGGGAGATAAAGCGAAGACGGCATTTACAACGCCAGAGGGACAATTTCAGTGGACCGTAATGCCATTTGGGCTGAAGACGGCGGGAGCAGTCTTTTCTCGCATGATGCGGAAGTTATTAGCACCCCTGGGAATGTCGGAGATCGACAATTTCGTCGACGACTTGTTGGTAGCCACCATTACCAAGCAGAGACACCTGGAATGCTTGGCACGTCTTTTCCTTAGGTTGCGTGAGGTGCAGCTATCCGCCAAACCATCGAAGTGTTACCTGGGTTTCCGAAGAGTAGAGTATCTTGGGCACGTGGTTGGACAGGGAGAAATTCGTCCTGAGGTGTCAAAGATGGAGAGAATCCGAGATGCACCACGACCAACGACCAAGCGGCAAGTGCGCTCATTTTTGGGTTTAGCCGGATACTACAGGCGGTTCGTACCCAACTTTTCAGCGATTGCTTCACCACTACACGATCTGACCAAGGGAGGCAAGCCAGGGGCGGTACAATGGAACGAAGCATGCGAAGCTGCATTTTGCACACTGAAGGAGAAGCTGTGCTCTGACCCTGTGTGCTGTCTGCCGGACTTCACCCTGCCGTTTGTGCTACAGACAGATGCGTCGGAGGATGGAGTAGGGGCCATTTTGAGCCAGGACAGGGGACAGGGATTACAGCCTATTGCGTGTGCAAGCAAGAAACTGTCGAAACCCGAGAGGAACTATTCGACCATTGAGAGGGAGTGTCTAGCGTTGGTGTGGGGTGTGCAGAAGTTCAGTCAATATCTGTACGGACGTACTTTCGTAGTGCAGACTGACCATATGCCACTGCAGTACCTACAGCAAGTGAAGAACACCAACAGCCGACTGATGAGATGGGCACTTCAGCTGCAACCTTTCTCAATGTCTGTGGAGCACATTTCTGGGAAGGACAACGTTCCAGCAGATTTCCTCAGCAGAAACGCTCAGTAGGTAGCATAGGGGGTAGTGAGAAATTCGCGTCGTAGTTAAGGTTCTTCAAGGTGTTAAGAACTGGGGGGGGGGTTGTGTGACGACACGAGTTTTCAGATGGTAGGGAGAGATACACTTTTCACGAAGTTACACTTCTCCGTATATCTGCTGTACATAGAATAGCGTGACCGATTTACTTTTGCGTATGAAAGTGCAGTTTCGTAGAGTCCGTGCGATTCGTAGTAGACAGGGGGTCGGCCAATTTCGAATAGGGGTACGCGTAATAAAGAACGTGCATACTGACGAGAGCTCGACTGTTTTGCTTGTGGCCGGCGCAGATTTTGAAGGGCAGAGTGGTTTGAGATGCTATTGCGTGAGGAAGGAATTCTAACGAGGCAGCAACCCTGTGACAGAGGTCATCGTAGTGTAGGGTACTGCTGGAAGGGTGTGTGCATTGTTTTATAGCCACCCAAGGTCTTATGCCCTCGTCGGGATAAGGATGTGTAGAATTCGAAGGAAGATGGTAACTGCCATTCGCCAGTGAGTGTAGAGTTCCATACTTAAGGTGCGTGTGGTTCTCGATTGAACACCCACCAAGACTTAGTGTCTGTAGCAGAGCTAAGGTGTCCTCATCCTCAGAATATATGTTATTTGGACAGTGAAATAACGTGCAAGAGCAAGAGGAAGAGACTCTCAAAAGACTAATCCATTGTGTTGTGCCAATGTTGTGACAGTGTTGTGTCGTGTTGTGGTGTTGGGGTAAAGGGCGTCACGAGCCGAGGCCTGTAAGGTAAGCAAACCCTGTCGTTCAATTCTCTAGTGGCGCGCTCCGAGAACTGCGTACGTGTATGAGTGGTAATGAGTGTGGGGAAGGGGATGTATTTTAGGATGTGTAATGAATTTTGTTGATTTTATATGATTTTCCTATGATTTTCTTATTGTATATGTGATGGGGAAAATGTCGTTGCTGTTGTTGTTATGGAAGTGGGTCAAAGGCGACGATGGGGAATATAGAGAGGGAGAGAGAGAGTGAGGGTGTATGTATGGAGAGAGCGATAGAATGTAGTATGCTGAAGAAGGATGAAGTGATGATTATGAAGGAAGCATATTTACAGTATGGATGAAGGGAGGTAATCGTGATGTGCTATAATTGTTGGGGGTGACGGTGGTGGTGAAGGGGGGCGGAATGAATCAGGACTGTAAGATGGCAGTGTGGTTGCGATAATTATGTATATTTATATAAACATTGGTGTGTAAAGAAGGTGCGAATTATTTAGCATCAAAGGGTGATTTATATTATTGAAATGTGTGTATAGTATCTTATATTATTATTATGATATTCATAACTATACAGGTCAAGATGGCGGACGGAGGACGGCGTGTTATGTTATATTATTTAGTGTTTATTGTTTGGTGGGCATATTGTTAAGACTATGTATATGTCAACAGGTGTGGGCTGATGATGATTATTACATCTACGTGTTTATTTCTACGCATTATTTCCACGCTGTTGCCTTTGAGTTGCCTGTTGTGCTGTACTGATGTTGATGTTGTTGCCGCTGACTGGGTCCTAACCAGCCTGGGGTGTACCTTTGCCTCTACGACAGAGTAGTGTTGTGGTGATTTCTTACACTGCTGCAGGTTTTGCCTATGTATCAAGGCAACGCACTTCCAGGGGGTTTTCATGCCTAATTCATGCACACACAGACTCACATTACACGCACCTAAAAACATATCCATTTAGTTAGAAGAATCATCCACTTTGTGAAAGAGACTGTTAGCTCTCTGAGCTACTTGACAAGAACATTGAGACATTACTTCTGTGCCACAGCTTGGTCTAGCTAATAGTTTATGATTCAACGCCATCGCCTATTATTTGAAGACTTGCATTTTGAATTGATTTGTTGATTTTGATTTTCTGTATACACTTTGTAAAGAAACTGCTGTTGTTTAGTTCTATTTGGGGTTTGTTGCAAGGGGAGGTAATTGTTAGTTAGCATTGGGACGGGGGTCTGTTTAGGGGTTGAGGGGAGGTTAGTTCCCATTTGTCCTGTGTTTGCTTGTGATTGTTGAATAAAAGAGTGTGTGTTTGTACTCTGGCATTTTGTGTTAGTTTATTTTGTTTGAGTTTTATTCTTTTCACTCGCTTTATGAGCTGACGTCACTGAACCCGCTCGGGGGACGTGACAATGGTGATTATGATGATGATAACGATGATGATAATAATGATGTAGACTTGTGGGGCACCGAATTCCATGTCACAGGTTCATGCAATCAGGAGAGAAGGGGATGAAGGGTGAAAGAGAACCCAACCTAAGCTTTTAACTTCGGTTCTTAACAGAATCCCCCACCGCCGTGACTCAAGTGGTCTCGCGTTCGCCTGGCACACCGTTGACCCAGTTTCGAATCCCGTGGTGGGCGATATAAAATGTGGCCGTTTTTCACTGCCCATTTTAGCAGTATGATTGCTCTGGTGGTTCAGTGTTGATTCAGGTCCCTACCCCTTGTTCCCTGGGATGGTTATCCCCCGTCTGCCATATCGCCAATGGTGGGTGTAGACGTTAAACCTCAATGTTCCCATATCGCCAATGGTGGGTGTAGACGTTGAACCTCAATGTTCATTCAACACAATCGTTGCTCGCTGGTAAAGAGCGAGAGAAACAATTTTGGAAAGTTTTTTTTTTTTTATTAGAGAAAGAGAGAGACCGAGACAGACAGAGACAGACATGGAGACAGAGATGCAACTCGGGCATAATTGTGCGGCTCGAGTATATTTAAAGGTTGCTTAATTAAACAAGCATAGTTATGGTTGATAATAAATGGCAAATATAGGCCTTTGGAATATGTCTCTTCTTTTCTTAAAAGCTTGTTGACATGCACCTGTTGCTCTTGATTCTATGAATATTAAAAAGGCCATGTTTGCGGACTAAGCCTTGTGGATCAATGAGTTTATTGAATGAAGGAAGAAATGAACGAATGAAGAAAGGAAGGAACGTCTAGTTTGAAACATATAACGGAAGCGAAAACTATTTTGTTGCGGTTTTAACTGACTGGAACACATCAATGTGAATAGGGAAAAACACATGACACGCTAAAAATGCACCATTCTTCCTTAGTAATCATTATACTACTACTACTACTACTACTACTACTACTACTACTACTACTACTACTACTACTACTACTTATAATAATAATAATACAAGAACGTGTAACGAACACACATTTCACAAGATGTAGTGATTTATTTGAGGCGCGGATGGGTTGCGTCTCGTTTTGCTTCTACAGCTTTAACTACAAAAGTATCAAATGACAGGATCGTTGAAGTTATAATAATAATAATAATTACTGTATTTATAATGCGCTTATCTTATAATAATTATAACTCTAAGCGCGCACTCACAACTCACGCACGCATGTGCACGCTTTAGACAATGACACATGTAACAATTACGCAAAAAATACATTCACTCAAATATACTCATACCACAAACAGACCAGACACTATATGTAAGAGACAGCTGGCGATGGTTCTGAAGTTCCGAAGTTCTGAAAACAAAAGCCTTGACAGTCGTGCCCCAGTTATAAGATTTATTTTCTCACACTGAACTTAAGTGCCCTGACACCAGCTTTAAAGGAAAACATTGACAGACGCTCCGCTCCGCCTCTTTCGTTCCGCGTTTAAAGTTGTTATAACCTAGGGTACACCCTACCAGCCTAGACTCCCTGAGTGGGGCGCTCCATCCAGTGCGTTTAAATAGTCGCTTAAACATCCCCTTTACGTCGCCTACGGAGTGTATGCAAACAGCTCAGAAATGTCCACACACGCACACACACACATACGCACACACACACAAATACAAAGGAATAATTCATATTTACTTATGTCAAGAAAAAGCAATGAATAACTAAGACGTATACATAGTCCTACACGCACGCCTTGAAAACCTAAACCAACAAAAGATACATTATTTTAATTTTAGGATTTAGAAGTATTATTTTTTTCAATTGTACAATTGAACGATGAACAACAAGCTTTCCATGACAGAATCGGTGAGTGGCAGAAAAGCCAGAACGCACGCCTAAAAAGACTCTTTTGTAACCTAAACCAACAGAAGATAGGGCCTACATTAATTTAAGTTTTAAATGATTATTATTTCAAGCGTACAATTATTGAAGGGCGAGCTTTCGATGACCGTTGAATCGGTGAATGGCAGAAAAAGAAAAACAGTTCCAAATCCACAGCAGCGGGCACAAAATGCGTAGTAGATATTAGATAAGGCTTCCATTCATCTCTATTTGCGAGGCTACAACATGGGCACCAAATCACTCGGCAAATGTGACAAAGATAATAATCATAGTCAATGAATAAAACATCAGATATAATGTCAACATTCATTCACATAAACATTCCCAGACTCTACAGCAATCAAACTATTAAAAACTAAGAGTATAGCAACAATAAACTATGACTTTGATTATTCATTGATAGTTAGGCCTACCTGATTTGGGATAGCCCACGATGATGATGTCATCAGATCGGAGCTCCAACTGCCGGACGTCTTTCAGCTGTTGTCTGAAGTCTGGAATCAAGGGGGACGCGGCAAACCTGACCTCACCACCGTTGCCAAAATACAAATTGTTGCCGAATTTGTCTTTCAACTCTAAGAATTTCGGCATCTTGACTGGCATCTGGTTCTTCACTGAAGCGGCGGCCGCGAGATTGGCTGTAGCCGGAACGTCTAGCAAGGTTGACATTTATGTAAGCGGAGTCGACTGTATCTTCTTTAGGTAAACAAGATGAGGCAGATGATGCACTGATGTCAGTTGATGACGGTGATTGTGACGAAGTTCCTCTACCCTTCTTCGTATCTTGTTGAGCTGAATTTTTTTCTGGTTTTCTCCCCTGATATTATCTGAAACAAGCAATAGGAATGTTAAATTAATAGTCAATAATATTGGATTTTTTTTAAATCTTCTATTTGGAACAAAAATATCTAACCAAAAATGGGTCGATTGTGGGCCACGTTCCCTGCACAGCAGTTTTTTTTATTGATTGCGGCGTCAAACAGGTCAAGGGGGACCAAGATCCGGCAAACCCTTCCTAATAATATGTGGCCAGGCTTCACTCTACATACTCTTGCAATAAACTAACCAACAAATGGTTTGAATCACTATGATGGCCAATGCAGTTTGTCGAGTAGACTAAGTTTATTGTTGGGGCAACCTGAATCGAAATCGTAAATAATCTTTTGTTTTCATTCTTTCACATAGGCCCAGCCTAGTCGGACGAGTTACAGGAAATATTAACCTGCCCATCAATGTTTGCCTAGTCGCAATAAAAATGTCAAAACATGTACACAGTATTTTGTAATGTTATTCTAAGTTTAGCATCTTGAAGTTACTTCTATTTCAGAGAGTTTGCATCCAGGAATTTGTACTGCGGCAGGCACCACGCGCAGTTTCAATTCGTTATTTCCAGGGCAAAGAACAAAAGAACATTATAATTCGAATGTTATAATAATTTTTAAAAAAAAATAAATAATAATAATAATAATAATAATAATAATAATAATAATAATAATAATAATAATAATAATAATAATAATAATAATAATCGAATTAAAAAGTGTACATATACGGTTGTTGTAAGTTGACGCTTTAAATAAAAGCACTAGAATAGCACGCAAACTTACACTGCATAGCCCGCCAGAAAGGTATTAAACCGAGATACACTCGCCTTAAATGTACCGTAAGGAGATCAACTTAAGAGCGCTAAGAACTGCAGGCGAGCATGCCGAGGTTTCGTTCTGACCCGTAAGAACCCACGAACCACTCACATATTCCACCCTGTGAAGAACAAACACGGCAGTCGTTTTTTGTTAGCGTCAAACAGGACAAAGGGGGTCCAAGAAGCAACCAGCAAAAGTCCTTGCTAATCGGAGGCTATCTACGCTTCACTCTATTGGGGGTGGATTATTGGGTTATCCCAGGGGAGCGCGGAACCTCCCTCCTTTACGTCCCCCCTAACCCCCTCGGGCTCAAATTAGAAAAATACAATACAATACAGTACAATAACTAAAATAAAATGAACACACACATATATACACGCACGCACACACACAAACGCACACACACACGCACGCACCCACTCACATACACACACACACACACACACAAACGACAACAACAAAGACACACACACACGTTTCTCTTCCACCTGCTCCCCCCTCCTCAAACCTTCCATGCCATTATGGCACACACCCTTTTAATTAATGATTTATTTGGCCGGTGTCCTCATCTTTTGAACAAGATTGCGGTAAAACTACAGGACACAGTACAGTTCTGTCCCTTGCATGTGTATGTGTTAAAATGACATCCAATTTTGTATTGGAGCAGTTTACTGTATTTGTGGTACCCAGTTAGCCTATAGCCCAATGATGTAGGCTTGCTAGGACTGACATAGGTCTTTAACTCTCTGACGACGTCATCTTATATCACCATCCATGATCTCTTTGCCTTCAGGATGGGTGAGGAATGACCGACAATGTTTAGGCTTGAATTAGCAACATACAAAGGTGACTGTACACCTAATAATCGTTTGTCTAGTTTTTAAGAGCCAATAGAAGCAGAATGTGGAGTTGTTGTGACTTCACAATGCAATCTGTAAGCCCACCAGTAATTTATTTTATTTATTTATTTGTTTTATCAGTACCTTCTGGCAATCCAGTAGAAGCCGGGCCAGGTTAGGTCGTAATAATAATCAATATTAATAATGATATTTAAATAGCGCATTTTCCTGTAAAGGTCGGTTCAAAGTGCAAATTCTCACGCTTTTACACACAAAATTGAAAATCATTACGATACAAAATTGAATTTAAAAAAATAAAGGATACCTCAAATTAAAACAAAAAGATGAGGAATACACCAACACAAAGACGTATCCACGCTGGCAATGGTAGGCTGGTAGAGACCATGCGTAACAGACCATTGTTGTGGAAGAAAGTTAATGAGCACAGGAAGACGAGAAGAGATGAGTTTGAAGTACTGTTTGAATGAGAAGATTGAGGGTTTTGCTGGGGAGAGAAAGTGAGAGCTGGTTCCAAAGTGGGAGTTGGTTCCAAAGTGGGAGTTGGTTCCAAAGTGGGAGTTGGTTCCAAAGTGGGAGTTGGTTCCAAAGGCAGAGAAAGAACGGGATCCGGCAGAAGCGAGTTTGGTTCGAGGGACTCGAAGCCACAGAGGATCAGAAGTTGAGCGGAGGTTGCGTGATGGTGTGTACAGATGGATGCTCTCTGAAAGGTAGGAAGGAGCAGAACTGCTGATGTACTTGAAGGAGATAAGGTTAAATTTGTAGAGTATTCTGTGTGAGACAGGCAGCCAGTGAAGGAAGGAGAGCAGTGAGGGTGATGTGATCAGACATTTTATTTTTCAAGATCAGGCGAGCGGCAGGATTGTTGAACGCGTTGAAGGAGGTGGATGGGTGATGCAGGCAAACCAGAAAGAAGTGAGTCGCAGTAGTCCAGTCGTGAAATGATGAAAGATGTGGCATCAGGGGTGAGGTACTATGAATAAGGCCAATACGGCAAACATGACAGAAACATGATTGACAGGTTTTCTGACTTAACTTATGCATTGAAAGTGTTTCGACAATGGTGGCACCAAGATTTTTGACGGAAGAAGAAAGGAAGATTGTGCTATGTCCAAGAGAAATTGAATCGGTAGAGACAGAAGAAAGCCTATGTTTGGTTCCAATGAGTATTGCTTCGGTCTTGTAAGCGCTGAGTTGAAGTTTGTTGGCAGTCATCTAGTTTGGTATGTCAGTGAAACAGTCAGAAGTCCTTTGAGGAAGGTGTGGAATGTTTTCAAGAGAGTCCCTGTCGTGAGGTTGGCTATAGTCAGCGTAGAGGTGATCATTGATGTAATGATTTTTTATGATATCATAGAGAGAGGGGAAGTATACAGAGTGAAAACAACTTGGCCAAGAACAGAACCTTGAGGAACACCACAGATAAGTAGGACTGGAGAAGAATTGGCACTGTTCACCGGAGACTGTCTGAAACATGTCAGAAAGATATGAAGAGAACCGGTTGAGTAAAGAACCGCAAATCCCAAAAGTGTATTCAAGACGTTGAAGGATATGATAGAGAGATCAATGGTATCAAAGGCAGCAGAGAGATCAAGAAGAGTGAAAATGGAAAGTTTCCCAGAGTCAGTGACACACAAGAGGTCATTTAAAATATGAACGAGAGCAGTTTCAGTGGAATGATCAGAACGGCGTGAAAGTGAAATGGGCAGAGAAGGTTGTTGGAAGAAAGATGTTCATTTTACTATACTATACTATACGATAGCTTGCCTTTGTTTCTCTGTTTTTACAGACACAGCTCCTGCTTATACTTCTGAAATGTTATCCATATACACCCCTTCTCGAGCTCTGCGATCGTCTGCTGACACACGTCTTCTTAGACAGAGCCGCTTCAACAGACGATCGCATGGTTACCGCTCTCTACCTGTCTTTGGTCCTCAACTCTGGAATTCCCTTCCATACAAGATTAGACATTCTTCCTCCATGTCCTCTTTTAAATCACAGTTAAAAACACACCTTTTTAGGGAATATTTTAATTAGTCATTTACAAGAGAGTGTAAGCAGGTGTGCGTGCTTGTTTTTCATAGTTTAACTGTATTTTGTACATATGTATATTATGTATCTTTTGTCCAGTTTTGTCTGTCTTGTCTTCCCATTCCCCCAACCCCTTGCGCGCCTTGATCCTTAGGCTAAGGCGCCTTACAAATGACGAACATTATTATTATTATTATTACTATTTCAGAACAATCTTTTCAAGGAGTTTTGATATGACAGGTTGTGACTTCAAACTCCGGCTAAACAATAATTAAAATTTAAAATAATAATAAATAAATAAAATAAAAAAGAGGCAAACTAACGGTTGTCCTATTCTGCCGTCTAGTGGACAACAAAAGCCGGCTGTAGCAATACCTATCCTATCCTTTCCTATCCCGTAACTCGAAAGTCGTTGGGGCACCCCAGATGATCGTTTAACCAGCGTACTCCATCTTTCTCTGTCCTCAGAAACCCTCATGGCTTCGCTCAGTGTCAAGCCAGTTTATTCTCGAATGATGTCCTTCCACTTTTTTTTCTTTCTCCCTTCTCTTCTGTCTCCTTGCACCGTCCCTTGCAGGATGGTCTTTGCAAGGCCTGATGCTCTGGTGACGTGACCATACCATCGGAGTTTCCGTTTCTTCACCACTGTGAGCATGTCATCGTGTTGCCCAATGGGCCGCGTGATGGTCTGTCGGACTTCGTCATTGGTGATGTGCTGGGTATAGAAAATGCCCAGAAGTCTTCTGTAGCACGTCATCTCCATGCTTTGTATTCTCGTTCAGGGGCGGATCTTGTTCTTGTGCCACTTGTGCACGTGCACACCCCCCCCCCCCCCTGGCGGTAAAAAAAAATGAAAAGGAGGGAGAAAAGGAGAAGAAAGAAGAGAAAAAAAACTAATTCTCACTCACCACACAGTTTCATGTACCTCCAAATTAGTTTAGTTTTATTTTTAATTCATCAGATTTAGATCTACAGGTATTTCTTGCAATATAAAATTTTTATCCATGAAGGGAAGTTGAAGACAAACAGTTGCTGCCCATTTTTCTTTTTTCCCCCTTGGTGCAAAAAGTTGTTTGTTTGGTTTTTTCTCAATGGTTTTGATTGGTTATTTATTTAGAGGGGTGTTTGTGTGTGTGGGGGGGGACTAAAAGAGGACTTTTAGCACAAAACAATACTATTTTCAGCCCTTAAAATAATGCCCAAAATGCACCAGATTGCACAGATTTTAACCATTATTTTCAAATTTTTCCGAACCCCCCTAATCCACTAGCCTGCTTTGCAGGCTCGCGCTTTTGGCTACGCCACTTCGCATTAGCTGTGCACACCCCCTCCACAATGGAAAGATCCGCCCCTGTCGTTGTAGGTCTGCTGTGAGGGTCCATGTTTCGTAAGCGTACAGGAAGATGGAAATGATAAGGGAGCGTAGCAATACGCAGTGGTACATACATATTAGTAGGCTAATAGTATCACATAATGTAATTAGGACCCCTCCCCCCTTGCCTTCCCCTTTATGAAGAGCATTATCCACCCCTGTCATACTCTTGCAGTGCGCTAACTAACCACCAAACTCTCGACGACCAGCCCCAGATTAACGGCGAAGGACGTTTTAAAACAGCGATCTATGTAAAACTGTCATAAAACAAATGAAGTCCTATTTCTCTTCAACCCTCTTCAACCTTTCCCACTGCGTTGAAGGTGTGATTCATCTTTTTTTTCAACATCGTTGATCGTCGCCATGTTATTTGAGCAATGTTTCATGCCTGTCATAATTTCTTATAAGAGGTAATACAAATGCGTTGAATTGAATTCAACCGAATGGGATTGAACTAAATATAACGGAATGAAATTTCATCCCCATTTAAAGGTTTTCACATCTGAACCGCTGATAACGTGTCTGCCCACGGCTTCATCAACTTCCTTCAATTCTCGCATCCCGTAGCCTACTGGCCCCAGTCACCTTAAGTACAAGCAAATACACACACACACGCGCACACGCGTGCGCGCGCGCTCGCACTCCCGAAACCTTTTCTCTATTATTATTTCATGCGAAATATCGGTCGGGGTACGTTAAGCGGTGCAAAGAGATAAGTAGGCCGGAACTATGTGCAGCTTGGGCCAAATTCTTTCGGTGGTTTACAGTGCATGGAAAAACATCATGCGGTTGAGCAGCATTTTAGGTGAAGCACACACGTCCACAGCGAAGTAAACAAACAGGAAAGAAACACGCCTTAACTTGAACAGTGTTAGCGCACTGTTAAGTATATTTATTTATTTATTTACTTTGAAGACTCAACACCTTGTTTACGTTTTCGAGAATTTTTACATTCCTTTCGCTTCTTCAGACGACTCACTCCTCACCTCCCTCCCCCCACCACTCCCCTCTAACCATCTTCCGGCCACCAAAACTAAAAAAATAACAGAAAAAAAAGAAAGAACTTTTGGTTATACTGGGCGGGGATGGGAGGGGGAGGGGGAGGGGTGGGGAGAAGGATTGGGAATTAAAGGATTGGATTACTTTGTTTATCATTTTGTAAGGAATGTCTTCTCGTATACTTTGTACCCAGTCCCTGTAAAACTCAACACGAAGTTTCAAAGCGCTTAAAGTAAATTGTATTTATTTATTTATTTATTTATTTATTTATTTATTTATTTATTTATTTATTTATTTATTATTTAAATTATTTTGTTAATATATTTTATTTAAATATTGTATCCTTTTAAAAATTGTTTTGGTAGATTAAAACTCAACTAGTTCTAGTAGTAGCAGCAGTAGTAGTAGTAGTAGTAGTTGTTGTTGTTGTAGCAGTAGTAGTAGTAGTAGTAGTAGTAGTAGTAGTAGTAGTTGTAGCAGTAGTAGTAGTAGTAGGAGGAGGAGTAGTAGTACTAGTAGTAGTAGTTGTTGTTGTTGTTTGGGAATATTTGTATAAAAAGGTAATGACGTCATTATATTAAAATGTGATTTTATAGCTATATTAGTATTTAACCTGTTTTAAAAATTTATATGTTTGATATGACTGTTAATCTATTATTTGCTAACAATTTGTAATTTGTGAAGTTGTCAACCACAGCGAGTGCGTGTTTTATTATGTGTAATGTTGTGGTATATAAATAAACAGTTATTATTATTATTATTATTATTATTATTATTATTATTATTATTATTATTATTATTATTATTATTATTATTATTATTATCACAGGGGTGTCGGATAGTGCAGTGGTTGGAGCACTCGCTACTGTGTCGAAAGTGAAGCACCGTCCGGTGCGGTTAGCACTTGGATGGGTGACCGCTAAGGTGTGAAGCGACAAACAACAACGCCCCCAGTTGACTCAACTGTGATTGAGTACCTACTCTCTTGAGGGTGGGGAAGGTAAAGCAGCGAGGGAGAGAGTTGGGCATCACCCTCATTACGCTGGCCCAAGATAAGTGTGACCTCCAACATCACGCTCCCCTACGGCCACAAGGCTATGGGACAACCTTTACCCTTACCTTTACCTTATTATTATTAAGTACGTCATGTTAGGATTATAATTTTACGTCATCAGAAACCGCAGACGAAGCCGGGTGCTGCTGCTTGGTCATTCAATAAAATTGTACTCTGCATAATAATACCTGGACTCCACTGTCTTAAATATTTGTGGTAAACAAGCAGCAGCAGCAGCAGTAGTAGTAGTAGTAGTAGTAGTAGTAGTAGTAGTAGTAGTAGTAGTAGTAGTAGTAGTAGTAGTAGTAGAAAGCTTAGAAGAAATAGTAAAATAACTACGGAATCTGTTCTCTTGGCATCATCACAAAAGAAAAAGAAAACTACCAACAGCAAATTATTCCCACCAATATTTCGGGAAATTTTCTCATCTTTCTTAAGTACTGATTCTAGAATATGGGCACCCAGGTAAAAATGACGTAGCAAGCATGACTCTACGTCGATTGCGTCATTAGCACCTGTCCATTATTATTCATTATCACAACGGCATAATTATGGGATATATTTATTTGTTTATTTATTCGTTCTTAAATAGCGCCTTTCCAGCTCCAGATCTGCTCAAGGCGCTGGTCGATGCAGGGTCTACACAACTCAAGCCGCCCGATGCGCCCAAACAACTAAGCGTAATCCTGGGCGACCCTGTAAAGAGAGTGGGAGCGTGGGAAGGGAGAAGGGACCTAGTGCGTGCTGGGCGTATTTGTGTTTCCGGCACTCACGCGTCTGGGACATGAGCGTCAGGATCTTTAAAGTCCGTGCGATGGAATGCGTTCGTTCGTGCACAGACTAGCCCTCGGTTTATACTCTCATCCCAACGATATCACTGAAGTGCGTGAAGGTCAGTAGCTCGAACTTTGTACATGTGATAGACCAATTAATGCAAGACCATTACTTCTCTTAAAGAAGAAGAAAACGCGTTTCTATCTTCACAAAGAACAGGGCCAGAGACATCTTTACTTTCGCATTTTAAAAGTCAGTTGTCCATAGGTTTAGAGATCTAGACAAGTATAAATATCTTTTAAAAGATTGACTTAGCATATTGACATTCTTTCTTTGTTCTTGCTTGCCAATAGTTCCGACAGTGGCCCATTGTTCCATGACTTCCTTTCTCTTCGTTACTATAAAACGGAGACAAAACACCGGCACGGCCAGGAATGAGAAAACTGAAGCCTTTGAAATGTTTATTGTTCGGCTTTGTGTGTCAAAGTGTAGTCTGGAAATATTACACGCATTTGAATGGTTTCCTATCCTATCCTATCCTGCCCCGTAAACCGGAGGTCGTAGGGGCACCACAGATGATCGTTTAACCAGCATACTCCATCTTTCTCTGTCCTCAGCAGCCCTGATGGCTTCGCTCAGTGTCAAACCAGTCCATTCTCGAATGTTGTCCTCCCACCTCTTTTTCGGTCTCCCTCTTCTTCTACCTCCTTGCACTGTGCCTTGCAGAATGGTCTTTGCAGAATGGTTTCAGATCTTTTTTGTTTGTTTGTTTGTTTTATAAGGTATTAATAGTAAAAGTGGCGTGAAAGAGTCTTAACTATATCATGATATTTGTGAGTATAATATTTGTGAGTTTTGCTGCAGTTGTAGCATTCACACTCTTGGACAAAACGTATGCTGGCACGCTCTCTCTCTCTCTCTCTCTCTCTCTCTCTCTCTCTCTCTCTCTCTCTCTCTCTCTCTCTCTCTCTCTCTCTCTCTCTCTCTCTCTCTCGTCATCGTCGTGTTTCTTCTTCTCTTCCTTCTCATTCTCCTCCTCCTCCTCCTCCTCCTCCTCCTCCTCCTTCTTCTTCTTCTTCTTCTTCTTCTTCTTCTTCTTCTTCTTCTTCTTCTTCTTCTTCTTCTTCTTCTTCTTCTTCTTCTTCTTCTTCTTCTTCTTCTTCTTCTTCTTCTTCTTCTTCTTCTTCTTCTTCTTCTTCCTCTGTCTAGATAACAGTCAATACCCGAATTCTTCTTCTTCTTCTTCTTCTTCTTCTTCTTCTTCTTCTTCTTCTTCTTCTTCTTCTTCTTCTTCTTCTTCTTCTTTTGTCTAGATAACAGTCAATACCCGTCTTCTTCTTGTTCTTCTTGTTCTTGTTCTTCTTCTTCTTTTGTCAATACCCGTCCGTTGTAAATTGCCTTTATTTTCATTTTCGACAGTTAATGAAAAGAGCATCAAGAGCATCAGGCTTAATGTTCATCCAGACGACCACCCCTGACTGAAGAAGTACAAAGTGGCTGAATTAGAACTTTCCTAAATACTACTGCATTTGCCTGAAGCAAAGCCCAGTGTGATCCTTGTTGTAGCAGAATGTAAATGCCTTTCTCACAGTTTGACAAGAGCAGCCCCAAAAATTGGTCTGTCACTTGGCACTACGTGCGCCAGCCCAAGTGACATAACGGTTAAAAGATTTCTCCTTTCTCCGTTCGGTCGGTCGCTGGAGAAAGAGACAGCCAGAAAGAAAAAAGAGAGAGAGAGAGAGAGAGAGAGAGAGAGAGAGAGAGGGGGTGGGGTGGAGGAGAGGCGTTTAGAACTTCTTTTCTCTGGGCCAGCTTAATGAGGACGATGACCATCTTTTCTCTCTCTGTCTCTCTCTCTCTGTCTCTGTCTCTCTCTGTCTCTCTCTCTGTCTCTCTCTCTCTCTCTCTCTCTCTCTCTCTCACGCGGCCTTACCTTCTTCCCCTGTTGGTGGGTTGGTAGAAATATGGGTGGAGGGGTGGGGAGGGAGAAGGGCTCTGTTCGCGCACGCATGTTTCACTTTGATGTGTGTGTGTGTGTGTGTGTATGTGCGCGCGCGCGCGTGTGTGGATTTTGGGGGTTGCCTTTCCAAAGTAGGGTCACCTTTAGCCAACGATCTTAACCGAGCTAGCTCGACGTCGGTGAACAGGAAAACATTTGTAGCAAGTGTGGTGTGTCCAAATCATTACCCTACTCCGCCACCCAAATAGCTCACGCAAGACATAAGAGGGCCGAAGACCACAAGTGACAGGCGACGACCTATAATGGGCTACTTGTGGTCACTGCGCGGTAAACTCAGAGATAGCATTTTCATTCTATCACTATACGTATTAAAAAAACACACGTGTGTTTCATGCAAAATAATGCAGTTCTATTTACAAAAGTTGATAAGCGATTGTATACTACTACTACTACTACTACTACTACTACTACTACTACTACGAAGAAGAAGAAGAAGAAGAAGAAGAAGAAGAAGAAGAAGAAGAAGAAGAAGAAGAAGAAGAAGAAGAAGAAGAAGAAGAAGAAGAAGAAGAAGAAGAAGAAGAAGAAGAAGAACAAGAACAAGAACAAGAAGAAGAAGAAGAACAAGAACAAGAAGAAGAACAAGAAGAAGAAGAAGAAGAAGAAGAAGAAGAAGAAGAAGAAGAAGAAGAAGAAGAAGAAGAAGGAATAGTAAAAAAACGCTTTGGCGCGCTTTTTCTTCAATCGAACACAAAGCGCGACAATCTGAAGAGATCGCTATTAACAGATCGAGGGTAGAAAACGAAAGATTCGAGGTTTGCTTTTTTTTTTAAATTAGATTGGCTGTGTCCCATACCATTACTAAAAGGTGGGAGGAAACCGTAATTAATACCCGGAGAAAACCATCGGTGTCCTGAACAGTCTGGTACATAACGTAGACCTAGGTCTACTAAGTCAAGGGAGCTTCGTCCCCCTACGGGGCTCGAATCCGCGACCTTCGCCATAGGAAACCAGCTTACTATCAGCTGTGCTACCAGGCCAACCCATTTTTAAAAAGGTAAGCTAGTTAAGCTTACTTTCCAAGCATCCTCCGTCAGAGTACATGCCATTCCACGTGACTGCGTACGACAATACGATAATTCATGTTTTATAAGTGTACCTGCCCTGTAGAACAAAATAGTCCGTGTGGTCAAAAAGGTAAAGGTAAAGGTAGTCCCATAGCCTACTGGCCGTAGGGGAGCGTGATGTTGGAGATCACACTTAACCAGCGTAATGAGGGTGATGCCCATCTCTCTCCCTCGCTGCTTTACCTTCCCTACCCTTAAGAGAGTAGGTACTCAGTCACAGTTGAGTCAACTGGGAGCGTTGTTATTTGTCGCTTCACTGTTTGCGGTCACCCATCCAAGTGCTAACCGCACTGGACGGTGCTTACCTTGCGACACAGTAGCGAGTGCTAGAGTCCGTGTGGTAAAATGAAAATGAACGACTGTTTTAAGGAGCATGCGAAGTCGTTTATTCAGTTTTAGGGCAGTATACTTTATATAAAAGAAAAACGCATACAAAAACTTTCATTGTTCATTTTCGTAGTTGTGAAATGCAAAAATGTTAATTAGGGTTAGGGTTAGGGTTAAGGGTGTTAACCTTTAATATTTAAGTTAACCATCAACCACAAACGTATACAACACATAGTTAATTTCAGAAGAAGAAAAGACCAACACCCCAAAAAAATCAAACAAACGATTGTGAACTATTGGGCATTATTTGGAAAGTGTCAATCGATTTATACTTCAGTGCTTAGAATGAGTTCACCTTCGAAGCCACAGTTTAAAAACACGCCTTAAGGATAGAAAGAATCCACGTAAACACACGGATAATCATGTTGTTGCTGGTGACTTGCAGGGCGCGGTACTCCGTGTCAACAATTATAGCCTATGGACATTAGTGCCTCAGCCTTTAGATTAGATGAAATTTCTGTCCCCCATACGCTCAATGTGTCCGGGGACGTTAATTTACTCAACAACAACAACAATAGATGAAATACAAAGCAAACAACCCAATGAATTCAATTGGTAGGTAGGAAGTCCCATAGCCTTGTGGCCGTAGGGGAGCGTGATGTTGGAGATCACACTTATCTTGGGCCAGCGTAATGAGGGTGATGCCCATCTCTCTCCCTCGCTGCTTTACCTTCCCCACCCTTAAGAGAGTAGGTACTCAGTCACAGTTGAGTCAACTGGGGCCGTTGTTATTTGTCGCTTCACGGTTTTCGGTCACGCATCCAAGTGCTAACCGCACTGGACGGTGCTTAACTTGCGACACAGTAGGGAGTGCTCCAACCACTGCGCTATCCGACACCCCATAATGAATTCAATTGACATAGGTTAAAGAGGGTGATATTTATGAGAAATGTAGTTCGATGTCCACTAGTTAACAGTATTATTATTATTATTATTTTTATTATTATTATTATTATTATTATTATTATTATTATTATTATTATTATTATTATTATTATTGTTATTATTAGTATTAGTAGTATTATTATTATTATTATTATTATTATTATTATTATTATTATTATTATTATTATTATTATTATTATTATAACAAGCAAAGAAGGAAAACAAAATCCTTACCTGTACCAAGGTTTGAATAAAATCCTGTGTTTGAAACAAAACTGTGGCTGATGAAATTTTCTTTGACAGGGTTTATATTGTAGAAAGAAAAGAAATTAAAATGTAACTTCTCAAATAACTGGTGGTAACTGAAGTTTCAACACTGGAATTGCACAAAGTACACCGATAATAACTTAGAAGTCGGCAACACTTTTTTTTTTTTAAAACTGCACGAACTCAGTTCATAAATAAACTCTCTATTAATTCACCATCTCTCACACAAACACAGCTGTTTCGGGACTTTTAAAAAAAAAGTTTTCAATGACTTCTTTTTAATAGTTCGCAAATGCTAGAAGTTTTAATACTCAAAATCAAACAAATCCTTTTTTTTTCTTCCTTTTGGTTACAGAATTCACATTTGTTTAAAAATGGCCAGTCAAAGACCAGTTCCAAACACACACCAATAAAGCTGGTTTACAAGAATGTTGTAGAATGTTCGTTTTTCTCTTGGTGTTTCTTTCTTTCTTTTCTTCTTTTCCTATGTTTCTTTCTCTTCTTTTTTTCTGTTCTTTTTTTTTCTTTTGTGGTTCGAAGCTTGCAATGAAGCTGAAATGGATGGGATGTCTTGCGTAGCGCGAGTTACGTTTAAAGGGAAGGCCTCGCCATAGGGCGGTCTTTATAGCTACACTCCTCCTTCCTTCCCTCCCTCCCTCTTCCTCCTTCTCATTTCTCCCTTCAACCCCTCTCTCTTCCCGACTCCTTCTCCGGCTTGGTGAATGGCGCAGGACTAAGTTGGGTCAGCGAGTACAAGTTTTTTCTAGGCGCTACGCTCGCTATGCCGGTCCGCTCTTTCTATGGAGACTGACTACAGTGCTGCGCTCTCTCTCTCTCTCTCTCTCTCTCTCTCTCTCTCTCTCTCTCTCTCTCTCTCTCTCTCTCTCTCTCTCTCTCTCTCTCTCTATGTTTAAAGGGAAAGAAGGTATATTAAGAAAACCCATGGATTCTTCAGTATAGTTTGTACTTCCATGAAGAAAACATAGTGTGAATACTCACGCATGCTTGCGGGTGCGCATGCAATGGGCCAGAGACCGTTTATACACTGAATTGGCAAATGGTGAGGAAAGCTGATCACGATTCAAGCTTGGTTTACGAGTTTTGATTTCTAGTGGTAGCAGCAGCAGTAGTAGTACTAGTAGTAGCAGTTGCAGTAGTAGTAGTAGTAGTAGCTGCAGTAGCAGTAGTAGTAGTAGTAGTAGCAGCAGCAGCAAAGTGCCTATATCAATAAGAGCGACAAGTTCAGGCTTATGTGGAATCCCGATGCAGAGTAGCGCCCCTTAGGACGAGGGTGATAAACTTTATGTGTGTATAATTATGCACTGTTATGTAAACCGTTTGACGACTGTTTATGACGATCAGTTACATTACATTACATTATTAATGCTTTAGGTCCAGCGGACTCTTCCGAGCTCAATCAGGACCGGACAACCCCCGATCCGCATAAAAGATCTGCTGAAACCACCCTAGTGGTAAAACCGAAAGCTCTCCCCAGCCAGTCACTTTACAATAAAGACATCCCACGCAGGGGACGGCTGAGGCTTCACCCCAACTTATCGAACCCCCGTTTACAAAAACAAAATAGAATACAAACATCATTATAAATTATCAACAAAACCCATACATATAAAATGCCTACATTGCTAAATAATAACATCATAGGAAGCCCTAGTGACCACCTGGCAGAAAGCGTCCAATATTCCCAAGCTGATCCAACAGACCTCATACACAAACAAGGAGTCTTGTCCCGGAAGAGTTTTCAAGAAAAAAGGTAGGAGACTGGTCTAGCGAAGAAGACGATAGTATAGCAGATTTATAGAAAAGAGCAGGAATGAGAAAGAGCAAATGAGAAAGACAGCGACAGTGGGAATTTAAAGCACTAAACTTCCAGAAAGTTGGGATACTATTTATACTGAAACCCCCGGCACCCCAACGGGGGTGACGATCAGTTGGCTCAGTGGTGTGAACAGTGTACACAGATGTCAGACAATAACATTTGCGCCCTGTACCGGCAAGTAGTTCCAAACCGCTCACGGCCTGCAGTAAAATAATAAATAATAATAAAATAATACATTTTAAAGAAATAAAATTAAAATTTAAAAAATATATTCAGGGGCACTGCGCCCCTGCTCCTTCGAATGAAGGTATAAACCGAGGTCTAGTCTGTGTCGCATACATTCCATCATAACGGACTTTAAAGATCCTGACGCTCATGCCCTAGACGGGTGAGTGCCGGTAACAAGAACACACCCAGCATGCACTTGGTCCTTCTCCCCCCATCCCTGGCTGTCCAAGATAGTGCTCAGTTGTCCGGTCGTCAGCCCAAAGGCTGCGGGTGGGCGTCTCGGGCGGTTTGAGTTAGATCCTGTATCGGCCAGCGCCTAGAGTCTAGTCAAGTACGGCGAGATAAGTGCGCTATAAAAATCCTCAATAATAATAATAATAATAATAATAATAATAATAATAATAATAATAAGAAGAAGAAGAAGAAGAAGAAGAAGAAGAAGAAGAAGAAGAAGAAGAAGAAGAAGAAGAAGAAGAAGAAGAAGAAGAAATCTCTCCCTCTCTATCTCTTTGTGAAGAAATATAATATTATAATTTAATATCAGACATGAAGATACAACACCGAAGCAAACATAAAACTACATTACATAAAAAAGACGAGACAAATAACACAGAGAAATAAAAAACAGAAGAAACCCCCCCCTCCCCCCCCCTCCACCCCTCCAAAAAAAAACAGTGCCAGGTTTGTTTAAAATTTGTTTAAATATTATTTTATTCCACAGAAGACAAAAAATCTTCTCACAAACAAAACAATCCAAACTCTACAGTAATTAAATACTACAAGAGTTCAATACTACAATATAATTACACTATCGCAAGTGTTTTAAAATCCACTTCCCACCTCTTTCTCGGTCTCCCTCTTCTTCTACCTCCTTGCACTGTGCCTTGCAGGATGGTCTTTGCAAGGCCTGCTGATCTGGTGACGTGTCATACCATCGGAGTTTCCGTTACTTCACCACTGTGAGCAGGTCTTAGTGTTGTCCAATGGCTTGTGTGATGGTCTGTCGGACTAAGTCGTTGGTGATGTGCTGGGTATAGGAAATGCCCAGAAGTCTTCTGTAGCACCTCATCTCGAAGCTTTGTATCCTTCGTTGTAGATCTGCTGTGAGGGTCCATGTTTCGCAAGCGTAGAGGAAGATAGAGGTTATAATAATAATAATAATAATAATAATAATAATAATAATAATAATAATAATAATAATAATAATAATAATAATAATAATAATAATGCATATGATTTATAAATCGCGGTGTTCCAACCTAGGATCAGTAACATGTACAGCAACAATTACAAACTAAAGAAAGTCAAATAAAAGCGACTCCTTAAGTTTATATGACACACTGACAGCCTTAGGCGTAAATATAGCAGAGGGAAAGAAGAATATTTTGTATGTTCTCCTGCTTGCTTGCCTTTAAGATCTTTTAAGCTGTCTTGACCATGGCTATGCTTGACCCCTTGGCTTGATCCTATGGCTTGATCCTATAGATTTGTGAAAGTTATCACTTGATTTTAGTCCCCATACATGTAATCATAGGTAGCTTTCCTTCAAGCATTATCGCGTACCAGCACCCCTGACCCGAATAGGGTCGTGTGAAGACAGGGAAACAAACCCTGCACGTGACGTAATGGCCGCCAGAGGGTGCTGGGAACACAGACTAGGATCACAATTGAAAGGCTTGCCCAAATGTTATTAAATTTTAGTAAATTCCTGTAATAAAATCCGTTTAAAAAAAAAGAAATTGTGTTATGCACATATTTTTAAAATGAAAAAAGTCAACTACTGACGAGTTACCAATCCCCACTTATGTTTGTCATTGCAGGTACGAAGTTATGCAACATGGTAATATGGAGAAGATCATCTAAAAACGCAAAACCCCTGATGAACGACCAGTATATTACGTCTCTATTGAGAACACCTATGATGTCGCCAAGAGAGCCCACATTGTCACTGGCCATAGTTGACGGGACAGAAGAAGACAAAACAACCAGCCCACACAGATGAACAGCTCTCAGACGGCTCGCAGCTTAAGAACATGGTGTCTCCTTGTTGTTGTTGTTTGTAGATTATAGTCACACGACACTTTCGCATATAGGTGACTACTGGACCGATTTATACTGACACCAGCGGGCCAGTTGTTGGTAAAGGGGAAAATAATATGATCACACGTTGACCAATCCGGGATTCGAACCAGCGACCTTTCGGTTACTAGCAAGACGCTCTTACCAACTGAGCTACCCGGCCCCTCTGGTGTCTCCTCTCAGTCCCTCACCACTTAAACTGCGGCGCCGCAAGATTATGATTGAAAGGAAGAGGGCAAAAGAGTGCCTGACCAACCTAGCAGAAAGAATGGTAGGGCTATCACGCATCAAGCTGCAAGCTGGCAACATAGGAGACGATGTTGCCATGCCAGTTCCTTTAGTAGACAGGGGCAAGTGTGATCCTCGGAACAACCTAGGTGTCAACATCGACAAGAATGAAAATGACCTGTACACCATTGCCACAAGACAAGGTATCCTGTCTCATAAGTACGCAGAAGCTGACTTCACTCTCTGTCCTCAAAAGCTGCTGAAGAACAGTGACATTGACAGAGACAGACACGTTTCACTTCGCTGACACTTACAACATCTGACGGTCAAGGATTTGTCAAATGTAATTGTGCGGACTAGCAGAAAAAAAAAACGTCCTAACTTGAGATGTAAATGTTTCAAAGCTCAGATGAAATGTAACAGCCGTTGTCATACCTGGGCTAAGGTGGGACTAACTTGCCTTGTCCACAGGCCAGAAACCAATGGCGCCTGACAGGTGTGGGTTCGATCCAGCATGTGAGCGTTATGTTTCTCCGAATATTATTTACTTTCGACTCGGGCAACGTCTCGGGGGTTTTCTCCAGGTACTCCGGTTTGCTCCCCCAGCAAAATTTCAAAATCACAACTAATGTTAGGTAGGTTGGGTTTGGGCGCGCCACCGCCTGCGACTACGCTTTCCCCAGGGGGAGGCGGCCCAAATTTTCCCTATGGAAAAAGGGACAATAAGGTAAATAAAATAAATTAAAATAAAATAAATAAATAAATAAAATAAACGTCAGTCTTGTTGCAACAAGTAAATTACTACAAAAAAGTTACATTCTTCTAATGACTGTAATTTTAAATTGTTTAATAAAATGATTGAAAAAAAATGCTAAGTGAGTTTTTAAGACTCATAAATAGATCATCAAGATAAGTAAATTGACATGGTCGTAACTCTTAGGCATTACGTGAAATACCTGACAGTAAATGTCAGTGGTTACATGGTGTCCTGAGATTTTAGTCCTATCATAAAATGACTGAGCGAATTTGTCATTTCATGTAATGCCTGAAATGTTTATGCCTTACACGTAATGACTGGTTTCACTATAATGCTTGTAATATATAAAAGTCGTTGGGTCACCACAGATGATCGTTTAACCAGCGTGCTCCATCTTTCTCTTTTCTCACAGTCAGATAATAATTGTAGCAAAGAAATGCTAGACTAAAAACATGATGTTGTACACGCACTTTTCCTGAATCAATCAATCTCAAAGTGCGGCGACCGTAAGTGGTGATCGTTATTACCATCCCCGTTGGGGTGCCGGGGGTTTCAGTATAAATAGTATCCCCACTTTCTGGAAATTTAGTGTTTTAAATTCCCACTGTCGCTGTCTTTCTCATTTGCTCTTTCTCATTCCTGCTCTGTTCTATCAATCTGCTATACTATCTTCTTCTTTGCTAGACCAGTCACCTACCTTTTTTCTTGAAAACTCTTTCCGGGACAAGACTCCTTATTTGTGTATGAGGTCTGTTGGATCAGCTTGGGAATATTGGACGCTTTCTGCCAGGTGGTCACTAGGGCTTCCTATGATGTTATTATTTAGCAATGTAGGCATTTTATATGTGTTTTGTTGATAATATATAATGATGTTTGTATTCTATCTTGTTTTTGTAAACGGGGGTTCGATAAATTAGAGTACAGCCTCAGCGTCTCCTGCATGGGACGTCTTTATTATAAAGTGACTGGCTGGTGGAGAGCTTTCAGTTTTACCACTAGGGTTGTTTCAGCAGATCTTTTATGCGGATCGGGGGTTGTCCGGTCTGATTTGGCTCGGAAGAGTCCGCTGGACCTAAAGCAATAATGATGTAATGTAATGTAATGATCGTTATTACCGAAGCGAAGATATCAACTTTTTTCCTTCTACTGTTCCAGACTTAAACTGAAAATACTTTGAAGTAGTCGGGAGAGGGGAGAGAACAGAGGGGAGGGGCGAGGTGGGAAACCCAAGCTAGCAAAATGTCGATCCATCGGTCTGCCTTATCTCAAGGACCACTGATCGGATTTTGACAAAAACTTCATCGAAACATTACCTAGGTTAATGGCCTGCTTTTCGCGTGCCCTCATATTTGATCTACCGCAAAGGTTTGGTATACATACACTTCAGATCTTAAGCCATCCTTCAGTAGCAGGTGGACTGTGGGTCAGAGAGTCCATTGTGAGCTCCGTTATGACGTGCCTACTAGCGTCAACACCTGATAATTACAAATATCATGAGATAATTACAAATATCATAGGATAATTAAGCCCACAATTATCAAGGGATAATTGCAATTATCATTTGAAAATTTATAAAATCTTCGCGTGATCATGTTTAATTTTCAGTTTGGGCTCTAGCAATCCGCCTGGAAATAGGCCAAACCCGAAAATTGTAATTATCACATAATAATTACAATTTTCACTTCATAATTACAATTTTACGTGATCGAGCTTAATTCTGACTAAGGTGACTTGCTAGCGCCAAAACATGCATTTACAGGTAGCAGTGATAATAGTAATTAATACGTGTTCTGTGTAATTCACATTATGACGGCCTACTGGCGCCAAAACGTGCATTTACAGGTAGCAGTGATAATAGTAATTAACACGTGTCCTGTGTAATTCACATTATGACGGCCTACTGGCGCCAAAACATGCATTTACAGGTAGCAGTGACAATAGTAATTAACACGTGTCCTGTGTAATTCACATTATGACGGCCTACTGGCGCCAAAACGTGCATTTACAGGTAGCAGTGATAATAGTAATTAACACGTGTCCTGTGTAATTCACATTATGACGGCCTACTGGCGCCAAAACGTGCATTTACAGGTAGCAGTGATAATAGTAATTAACACGTGTCCTGTGTTATTCACATTATGACGGCCTACTAGCGCCAAAACCTGATAATTAGAAATACCATGTGATAATTACAAATATCAACGACCTATTTCAATTAACCTGTACAAATTCTAATTACGAAGTGAACATTAAAATTTTTGGCTTTGGCCCATTTCCAGACGGATTGCTTGAGCCAAAACAGAAAATTAAACATGATCACGCGAAGCTATGTGTAATTTTAAATGATAATTGTAATTATCCCTTGATAATTGTTCCTATGATATTTGTAATTATCATATTTGTAATTACCAGGTTTTGGCGCTAGGAAGGCGTGACAACTACTGATAATTATTAATCATCACTGTGGATTCCCGGTATTAAAATTTTCTGTAAATTACATAGAACACGTGTTAGTTTCAATTGTCTAGTGATAATAGTGGGGTGTCGGATAGCGCAGTGGTTGGAGCACTCGCTATTGTATCGCAAGTTAAGCACCGTCCAGTGCGGTTAGCACTTGGATGGGTGACCGCTCAACGTTAAGCGACAAATAACAACGCCCCCAGTTGACTCAGCTGTGACTGAGTACCTACTCTCTTAAGGGTGGGGAAGGTAAAGCAGCGAGGGAGAGAGATGGGCATCACCCTCATTACGCTGGCCCAAGATAAGTGTGATCTCCAACATCACGCTCTCCCTACGGCCACAAGGCTATGGGACTCTTTACCTTTACCTACACTTTCGGCCTCAGGGCAATAATAACTGTACCAACATTAATCATTGTTGCTTTTGCGGGTACTTTAACTGCTGCTAAACGTGTGAAATATGTCGCATTATTTTGTACTTTCTCAAAGGTCAAGGTCATTGTTCTTCACCATTTTCTAAACACGTTTTGCGTTGTGTGTAAGACGTGGCTGACCCGATGTACATCATTGTCGTGCTTGCCGATAGTTCAGCTAGTGGCCTATTATTCCACCTTTTCCTTTGGCTTCGCCGGGATAAAGCCCACCACAAGCCTATCAGTCCACCTTTTCCTTTGGCTTCGTCGGAATAAAGCCCACCACAAGCCTATCAGTCCATGTTTTCCTTTGGCTTCGTCGGAATAAAGCCCACCACAAGCCTATCAGACCACGTTTTCCTTTGGCTTCGTCGGAATAAAGCCCACCACAAGCCTATCAGACCACGTTTTCCTTTGGCTTCGTCAGAATAAAGCCCAGCCACAAGCCTATCAGTCCACCTTTTCCTTTGGCCTCGTTAGAGTAAAGCTTAGCCACAAGCCTATCAGTCCACTTTTTTCTTTGGCTTTGTTAGAGTAAAGCCCAGCCACAAGCCTATCAGTCCACTTTTTTCTTTGGCTTTGTTAGAGTAAAGCCCAGCCACAAACCTATCAGTCCACGTTTTCCTTTGGCTTCGTTAGAGTAAAGCCCAGCCACAAGCCTATTAGTCCACGTTTTCCTTTGGCTTCGTAAGAATAAAGCCCACCACAAGCCTATCAGTCCATGTTTTCTTTTGGCTTCGTTAGAGTAAAGCCCAGTCACAAGCCTATCAGTCCACGTTTTCTTTTGGCTTCGTTAGAGTAAAGCCCAGTCACAAGCCTATCAGTCCACGTTTTCTTTTGGCTTCGTTAGAGTAAAGCCCAGTCACAAGCTTATCAGTCCATGTTTTCTTTTGGCTTTGTTAGAGTAAAGCCCAGTTACAAGCCTATCAGTCCACGTTTTCTTTTGGCTTCGTTAGAGTAAAGCCCAGTCACAAGCCTATCAGTCCACGTTTTCTTTTGGCTTCGTTAGAGTAAAGCCCAGTCACAAGCCTATCAGTCCATGTTTTCTTTTGGCTTTGTTAGAGTAAAGCCCAGTCACAAGCCTATCAGTCCACGTTTTCTTTTGGCTTCGTTAGAGTAAAGCCCAGTCACAAGCCTATCAGTCCATGTTTTCTTTTGGCTTTGTTAGAGTAAAGCCCAGTTACAAGCCTATCAGTCCATGTTTTCTTTTGGCTTCGTTAGAGTAAAGCCCAGTCACAAGCCTATCAGTCCATGTTTTCTTTTGGCTTCGTTAGAGTAAAGCCCAATCACAAGCCTATCAGTCCATGTTTCCTTTTGGCTTCGTTAGAGTAAAGCCCAGTCACAGGCCTATCAGTCCACGTTTTTCTTTGGCTTCGTTAGAGTAAAGCCCAGCCATAAGCCTATCAGTCCACGTTTTCCTTTGGCTTCGTTAGAGTAAAGCCCAGCCACAAGCCTATCAGTCCACGTTTTCCTTTGGCTTCGTAAGAATAAAGCCCAGCCACAAGCCTATCAGTCCATGTTTTCCTTTGGCTTCGTTAGAGTAAAGCCCAGCCACAAGCCTATCAGTTCATGTTTTCTTTTGGCTTCGTTAGAGTAAAGCCCATCCACAAACACTGCCAAGAAAATAAACACTTTTGAATATGTTTTTTTTTTTTTTTTTTTTTTTTTGGTTATATGCGCGAGTGTCTGAAAATGCAATTATATGGCTTGTCACCTTTTTTTTTTGTTTGTTTATAAACTGTTGATCTTTGTATAAAAGGCATTTAGTTTAATTAGTAAAGAAATTAACTCTTTTTTGTATTGAGGAACTTTTCAAACACTGCAACTAATACCCTTAGTATGGGATAATAATTATGACGGCTGTTCCTGGAAAAATCCCTCTGTGACGTGGAAAGTCTTATACAGTAAGCGAGAAAAAATAATCCCACCAGGCATTGTTCGAATTGTTTATCAGTGATGTAGAAAGTAACTAGCTGAATAATTTATACTCGTAAAGAGACAAATAAGCGAACAACTTAAGAGCGTGGAGTCCGTTACGATAACACCAACAATTATTGGCTTTTAAATTAAGTCAACGTGAGAAATATTTCAACGGCGACCCAAGTTCACCAAGTACTCCATTTACATTATCACATATCTGCCGCGTGAAGAAAACTTCCCAAGCAAAGGTGAATGACTCAAGTGGTAGTTAAAGTTATGGGCGCATAGTTAAAATAATCACAATAGGTTAAGCCATTCTTGAGAAAAGGTCAAACTGAAGTTTCGAATTTAAAGAAAACAAATAATGGACCCTAGCGGAGTCTTTGACTCACGTCTCTCGGCCACCACCTTGACAAAACGGCCCAACCCCAGCTGCTATTTTCATTTAGCTCTCGTGAGAGAGGCATGCACATTGTTTACTTACAAGGCGGGGGAAACATGTTGATAGTAAACCGGATTGCCGGCTACTAGTGCCACGTCACTCTCTGCAGGTCGCTGCCACTAACCTGCATAAATTGACTGCCGATGATGTAGTCCTGCTCACCACCAAAAGCAGAACACGAATGGTCAAACGTACGTCGTGTCACCTTGTCCTGCATAACCCAACGGCCACACCAAAGGATTCTGCACAGCCGGAGCCACCCAAGGCTAGACTAACCAACAAATGGAAGGTAGACAACCTACTCGCAAGCGTGAATCAGTCGCCTCCCATTCCGCTACAAATTGTAGCCGAGCGGAGTATTTGACTCCCGCCTGTCGGCCACCGCCTTGGAAACACGGCCCAACCCGAACTGTTATTTTTTATTTTTCCCTCGTAAGAGAGACATGAAAATTGTTGCATTGCAAGGATGGGAAACGTGTTATTAGTAAACAGCGTTGCCGGCTAAAAGTGCCACGACACTCTCTGCAGGCCACTGCAACTAACCTGCATAAAATGCCTGCCGAAAATGTAATCCTGCTCATAACCAAAAGCAGAAGACGAACGGTCAGGCGGGGAGAACATATGTCGTGTCGCCTTGTCCTGCATAACCCAATGACCACCCCCCAAAGGATTCTGCACAGCAGGAGCCACCCAAGGCTAGACTAACCAACAAATGGAAGGTAGACAACCTCCTCCCAAGCGTGAACCAATCGACTCCCACAATCAAATATATAAATTCCGACCAACCGATCGACGAACGGATAACAACCACATAATTGGCCTTATGTTTTGAAGTACCAGCATATTAAAAGTCATTACAATCGGTTCAGCCGTTTTTTTTAGATAAGAGCAAATCGTGATTAGCACCCAACAACAAAGTACTTCATAAACCTTTGGGGCTGAGACGGAGTCATGAGAGGCTGGCTCTTAGAAGAGGAGGAAGAGGAGGAGGAAGGAAGGGAGGGAGGAATGGGGAAGCAGGAGTGGAGGAGGTAGAGAACGTGGCAAACCTGTATTGTTTGTGTAGTTGTGGTGGTGATGGTGCTGGTGGTGGTGGAGGTGAGGATCTAATCTAAAGAATAGCCAAAGCATGGTAACATGCGATAAGGAGTTTCTTAGTGCAGAAGGAGGAATGTACCACCTGGGTGGAGGTTGGGAGAGGAAGGGAGAGGAGGGCAGGGTCATCCAGTGAAGGCTTAGAGCTAGAGGACACGGGAGATTGTTATCCATTGTTGATGTTGTGGTTTTGCATTGCAGGGTCAACCGAGTGTGCCGCGGTCACGCTTCAACGCCTCGCCTTTCTTCATTGGTTACTCATTCCTTTCTCTCTCTGGGGTGTCGGATAGTGCAGTGGTTGGAGCACTCGCTACTGTGTCGAAAGTGAAGCACCGTCCGGTGCGGTTAGCACTTGGATGGGTGACCGCTAAGGTGTGAAGCGACAAACAACAACGCCCCCAGTTGACTCAACTGTGATTGAGTACCTACTCTCTTGAGGGTGGGGAAGGTAAAGCAGCGAGGGAGAGAGTTGGGCATCACCCTCATTACGCTGGCCCAAGATAAGTGTGATCTCCAACATCACGCTCCCCTACGGCCACAAGGCTATGGGACTACCTTTACCTTTACCTTTACCTTCTCTCTCATTTTTCCACCAGGTCTTCCAAGTTCCACCTGTCTTGTTGGCTAGAGCTGGGGAGGGTAATTTGCAGGTAAACCCACCGTGCTAATTAGCACACGTACCGCCAGTGCAAGAAAGTGGCAAACATATGTAAACTCAACAGAGTCCGCCTAGGTTCTCCAAGGCAGTAGCTGTTGGCTAAACTAGTAGTAGTAGTAGTAGTAGTGGTAGTAGTAGTAGTAGTAGTAGTAGTAGTAGTAGTAGTAGTAGTAGTAGTAGTAGTAGTAGTTCTTCGCCTAATCTAGACTTAGCTTTAGGCGCTTACATGAATACAGAACACCCTTAACTATAAAACAAAACGAGGAAAACTCATGAACTATTAACAGTAAGTTTATAATAATAATACAATAATAATAATAATAATAATAATAATAATAATAATAATAATAATAATAATAATAATAATAATAATAATAATAAGCATTTATAAGGCGCGCACACACCAACATTCATCTAATCATATATTCATGTTTTATATATAATACTAGACAGCATACAAACGCACGCAAGCACACACAGACACACAACCCATACACAGACACACACACACAACAAGAATACTAAATGAACAAAGAATGTAAATTATGTAAAGTGCTGCTGAAAGAGAAAGGTTTTCATGCTGCTGTTAAAACTTTGAATTGAAGGAGAGTGTCTGACATCGGAGGGAAGAGAGTTCCAGAGCTTAGGTCCTTAGACAGAAAAAGAGCGGAGCCCATGTGATTTTTGTTTGTAGCGGTCTTGGCGGAGGAGTCGAGTATCGCTCGAAGAGCGAAGGGTGCGAGAAGTTTCATGCCTCTCTCTCTCTCTCTCTCTCCCTCTCTCTCTCTCTCTCTCTCTCTCTCTCTCTCTCGTATACACACACACACACGCACACACACTCACACACACGCACGCACACGCTCTTTCTCTCTCTCCTTCTCTCTCTTCTTTCTCTCTCTCTCTCTCTCTTTCTCTCTCTCGTATATATACGCAGCACGTCCTGTATTATTATTATTATTATTATTATTATTATTATTATTATTATTATTATTATTATTATTATTATTATTATTATTATTATTATTATTATTATTATTATTATTATTATTATTATTATTTATTAATTTATTTATTTATTAAAACACGATTTTACTATTACTACTACGGCAACTGCTGTTACTACTACTACTACTACTACTACAAGTACTACAACTACTACTACTGCTACTACCTCTACTACTGACCGTTGTTTGTCTGTAGTCTCGAAATATAACCAACCCTTTTTATGCGTGCCTTCATGGGTTTTCAGAGAGCGCAAGCACGGCGCTGTTGCGTATTGCGTTAAGTCTAGAACAAAGGGTCATTTCACGCAGAAAGTGTATCCTTGAAAGCAAAGCGGTAGATAGCGCACAGTCCTATGTAGGTAAGTCATAGATAGGCATTATACACGTAGGAAGTGGGTCCTCGCTAGCTAGGTGGTAGATAGCTTACTTATGCATCAAAAAGAGAGAAGGGTATGGAGGATAATATTATGTGCTCGGAGAAACGAATCCGCCTCCCAAACGGTAATTGTTCTCAAACCGCCCAAGAACGAACGGCTCTTACCTTGGATTGAAACGATATAGGCCTATGGTGGGTGACAGTTCTGCATTTAATACAATAGGCCTATATCAATGCACCCTCCCCTCCTCACCTCCCCCCCCTAAACCCCTCCACTTCCTCGGTTATAGGACTGTGTTTTCGTTTTTTTTTTTTTTTGTTGTTGTTGTTTTTGTTTAAATATCTCATATTTATAAACTATAGGTTCGTTCTTAACGCGGTTTGGAACTTCTGTTTGTTCATTGAATGTCTTCAATGCCCACTCTGCAGTGGCATCCTTGCAGCATGCAGGTCATCTTCTAATCGTTTTTACATTCTTATGTTTTCTTTTCTTTTTAAATTGCTTTTGTGCTGTCAACTTGTCCAACAGTTCTATGTGTACTTTAACAAAATGTTTGTGTGTTTGTGCTGCATGCAGCATTACAAAAAAAACAACAAACACTTATTCCTTGTGCCTTAACTTGGGAAGTAAATAATTGGTACCTTGTTATCTTGTATTTCCTTGGGATCCTTGGGGAATCAATGTAGACCAATATCTTTCTGACAGATCACAAGCAGTCACCGTCGATGGCTGTTTCTCCAGCACAGCAGACTTGGTGTGCGGCGTGCCTCAGGGTTCCGTTTTAGGGCCGGTGTTATTCACTCTGTACACCAAGCCACTGCTTCTCCTGCTTAGAAAGCATGCTGTTGAGAGTCAGTCATTTGCAGACGACACACAACTGTATAAATCCACCGCCCCCTCTCTCATTAATTCCACTGTTCAGACTTTGGAGAACTGCATCACAGACATTAAGTCATGGATGACACTCAACAAGCTTAAGCTTAATGACGATAAAACCGAAGCCCTCCTCATTCACAAGCACAACACCTCCTCCTCACTCTCGCCTCTCCCAACATCGCTTACAGTAGGGACAACAAACATTCAGTTCTCATCCTCAGCAAGAAATCTCGGCTACATTTTCTCCGATGACCTGTCCCTCAACAACCACATCTCCAACGTCTGTCGCTCTGCATACACGGCCATACGCCAAATCAGCTCCTTTCGCCACTATCTTACAGTCCCTGCCACCAAAACCCTAGTCTGCGCTCTCGTCCTTTCTCGTCTTGACTATTGCAACTCTCTCCTTGCTGGCTCCCCGAAACACATCATTGACAAACTACAAAAGGTTCAGAGCTCAGCAGCTAGACTAGTATTCTGAACTAAGAAACGCGATCACATCACACCTCTACTTCATTCCCTTCACTGGCTTCCTGTGCAAGCACGCATAGAGTACAAACTCTCTGTTCTCTGTCACAACTTCTTCACAGATTCTTGTCCTTCCTACCTTGCTGATCTACTGTCTGTCTACTCCCTTTCACGCACTTTAAGATCTTCTGCTGACACTCGCACACTCAAGGTTCCCGTCACCCGCACTAAGACATACGGCCAACGTGCATTCGCTTACTCCGCACCTAAGCAGTGGAATCCCCTTCCCTCCCATATCCGCAACATACAATCAACACAAGCATTCAAAAAGGCCTTCAAAACCCACCTCTTCAAACTGCATTATTCAGATTGATTTGTATTCCGCTGCCATTCTCTCATCTTTTGTCTATGTCTGATCCGTAAGTGTATACACGGCTGTAAATATTTATACTGTTTTTCTTCCTGGGCCTAACCGGGCATATAAATAGCTGTGAAAAGGTTTTTGCTATTCTATTTCTGTCTTTTTTGTCATTTGTGCACATAGTTGTAAATAGTCTATTTCGGTCTTTTTTTGTAATTTATGTACATAGTTGTAAATAGTCTGTACCTTTACTGTTCCGTCTTTGGTGTATTGTAACAAAAGTGATGTTTTATCGAGTGCATGTATTTATATGTAATGATTATATGTAATGACTATGTAAAGCGTGGTAAGTCTGGTCATAGGCTGGAGTACCCGCTATATAAAAAATCCGTTATTATTATTATTATTATTATTATATTAGATGGGTTAGGGAGACGGGAGAGTGCGCGATTGGGGGAGGGAGGGGAGAAGGAACACATATTGCCCTTGAATTCTTGTAACTGCTGTTTCGCCTATACTGTACACAGACCCACCTTCTTCTGCACTAACAAGCTAACACCAGTGAATGGGCCTGGCCGGACTTAATAGCAATAATGACTTACAAGGTGTACGAGCTCACTGGCAGTCGTCAATGCACCCGATGTTGCTCTGCCGTAAATGCCTTGACATGTACCCCCAGCCTGTTTTCGGTGCACTTCACCTCAGCAGCCCAAATTCCCCAACCTAGTCCCTCCCACACCCGCCTCCACCCTCACCTGCCCCTCCCTCCTCACTCTCTGTGAATGGAATGCAACCTGATGCTTTCCTTGTACGGTGGCATCACCGATTTTAAAGAAAGTGCACATGGCTTGGTTGCCCAATGGTAGTGGCCACGTCACCAGATCATCAGGTCTTGCAAAGACCATCCTGCAAGGCACAGTGCAAGGAGGTAGAAGAAGAGGGAGACCGAAAAAGAGGTGGGAGGACAACATTCGAGAATGGACTGGTTTGACACTGAGCGAAGACATCAGGGTTGCTGAGGACAGAGAAAGATGGAGTACGCTGGTTAAACGATCATCTGTGGTGCCCATACGACCTCCGAGTTACGGGATAAGATAGGATAGGATAGGATAGTAGCCTGCCCCCCCGTGGCCCTTAAACAAATGAAACGGATCCTCGATAGCAAAGATATATACAATAAATATAAAAAGGATTGACTATAATCAACCGTAAGCAATAAATCAGGTTTATCCTGTTGTTCAGTATGGTCATCAGTACTGTGCGTCTTATAAGTATAGCAACGTTTCCCTAATATACCCAATCTGATCCTTGCTAATAATAATTATGATCAATTAGCCTACATAGTTAAGTCGCAGCAGCGCAAGACATTTAGCCAACAATTTACCATTTGAAATTGTCAAGGAAATGGGCCTCCAGGTTTTAAGTTCATTTCTGGGTAAATCTTTACCTTTATGTATGAGCGTGATCACAGCTAGCACGACCTTGGGAAAGAGAAAGCGAGTCATGGCATTAAACCATGGATACCACTACGTGTCCAAAATATTGTAAGTATTCGATAGTCAGACCATCATTGCCTGGGGCTGAGCCATTTTTTAAACTTGCTTGAGTGCACTCAGTATTTCATCTGCATAAAGATTTTCCCTCACAGCAATCTTATTTGTTCTTGTGATAAATGAGGTTAAGCAGTAATGTTCAAGAAATTATCCATTTCACACTCAATGTTTTCACTGTTAACTTTCTTTTATACATTATTAGCGAAATAGCTATGTTGCATTTTCATAACATCATTTTGACTGCTATTACATCAAGTTAATTTTTTAGACAATCCACAATTTTCGCCTTTGCTCTGGATTTTTTCAGATTACAAAAAAATACTTGGTATTTTTCTCCCCACTTTTTTTTTAACCCGTTTGGCTGTTTAGTCTAATCTGTGCTGCGCATGCTTTGTTTTGCTCTGCAAGGTCGATGGCTAGTTTTATCCTTTCTCGTTCATTTTCAAATGTCTACACAATCGGGTCTTTAGCCAACGCTTAGTCAAGGTTATTTAATGCGATGTATTGTTGTAGTAAGGCATTCTATAATTTATTGAGAAATTATTCATTCGTAATGCAAGCAATTCCCAGAAAGTCTGAGAATCTTGTCCATCAGTATTTTCTAATTTGTAAGCTTCAATAAGTGAATTTCCTGAACTCTGGTCCCTTTAAAATATATCTCAAAATTCAAGATCAAGCAAGCATCCTCTGTGGTCTGACAGTGACATTGACACAATATCACACCGAATCGCTTCCTCAAATGCAGCGGTGTTAACCAACATATAGTCTAACCTTCCAGCAATAATGGACATCTTTTAGACCAGGTATACTCTGTGTCTTTTGCAAATCATGCAAGTTTAAACTTATTAACCAGAGGCTCTGAATGTTTGTTTAATATCACAGATGCGAATAGACGTTAAATTAAATAAATAAATAAATGTTTATCCCCGCTAATAATGCCCTTATCACTATTCAAAACACAGTTGAAATCCCCGCTCAAAACAATATTTTCAAAGTATGCATAGGTACTCAAAACTTCAGCAATAGTTTCGAAGAATTTGCTTTTGTCTGTATTTAAATATTGATGACAACAAATTAATTTTCTTCAATTTGAACGGACACAACAAGAATCCTGACTCCTTCTGAACGCTAACACAAACCACTTTACCCCTTTTCTCATCAAAATCACGTGTCCCCCTTTATGTGCAGTCCCTGAAGAAAACACAATGTTGCCACCCCATTCTCTTTTCCAGTCGTCACTTACACATTTTGATTTTTGTACGTTTCGTGTAAATAAATTATTACATATTTATTATGCCTCAGAAAGTTGAAAACTGACTTTCTTTTGCTTCTTGACCTCATTCCCCGAGTATTTGGGAATAAAATACGTAAAGCCGAATCACAAGCTATAGTCCACAGTCCGCAATCAAAAGCAGAAGTGGCATAGCCTGGGAAAACAAAACAAATAGGCCTACGGAGAAGCAGCACAGCTACCTGACTCGCCGAGTGTGTTGTACGCAGCCGTACTCTTCTCATTTCGCTTGACCAGCTTGACCAAATTGCGAGCATCCTTACTGCCAGATCTGTAACGCTTGGGGTTGTAGGAACGGGATCGAGCGCAAAATGGAAGCCAGCTTTGCTTGTTTCCAATCCCTGCCAGCTTCTTCACTTCTCTGCCTCTGTCCACTTGTGCTTTTCTCTTTTGATCCATGGCGTCTTTCTCCACAATATTTATCTCTTCACACTGTTCTGCAAAAAACCTCTTTGACATTGTAATTGCAATAAGGGGAGGTATTCACACTTTTCTGCTATCCTATGTACCAACAGGAATCCCCTCTATGAAAAATACTTCCGTTTTTTTTTTCTCCGCGTGTTTTAGTGAGTTATTTCCAAATATTCAAGAATAATAACATGTGTCACTGGCCACCTGTATCGTACCCTCACATATTTTTATTTTTTTGCTGCAGTTTATTATCCCTTTCTATCGCCAGTGGCGCGCCTAAACCCTACCTACCTAACATTATTTGTGAATTTTTGAAAAATATTCGGAAAAACATAACGCCCAGATGCTGGCTCGAACCCACACCTGTCAGGCGCCATAAATTTATAGCTTGTGAACAAGGCAAGTTAGTCCCGCCTTAGCCCACTTGGCCACAACTCTCACCTAACATAGACAGTTACTTCGTGTTTTGTGAAGGTGCGACGGCGAAGCTATGGAAAACTACAAGAGTCTTCAGGTCTTGTTTCACTTTCTGTCGATGATCGACGCACCTCCGAAATCGCCACAAATACAGGCCTCTACGATTGTTTTTTGCATCCTTTCACTGAGCATGTACTTCCTCCACCGTTTTTATACTTATCCCACTCGTTTTCTGGCTCTAACAATCGTCGTGTTCGGCAATTTGCCATATTTAAAAGTCACGCATCAAGCTTTGATAAAAGCAAAACAAGCCAAACCGGAACTTGGTTTCATATAACCTCGTTTTAATTTATAATGGCGATACCCACGAGTTTTTATGAGAGGTGCCGGAAAGTTGTGAATACGGGGAAAGAGAGACCTTCACAAACTGGATCCCCGCATTTGTGACCCTCTAAATGATAGTCTTCACATTGTACGTTATTTTTACACCCAAATGCTCTGCGACCACGCTCAAGGCATTTGTTGCATTTCCACTGTTGGTGTTTTACTTTTGGATGTTCTTTATGATAGATTTCAACAGTAAACCCTCCAAAGGTTACCGTTTTTTCCCAATGGTTTGGTAGGGATCGTTACAAAGATGAATCTCCTACCAGTGAGAAGGCATGTCAATTTGCCAACCTTGTTCCTCACCTTTTCAAAAATCAAAGAAGACCTGAACACACACCCATGTCTCTCCAACGTTGACTCAATATCTTTTCCATCAACAGAGATAGTAACATCAGAAATCCACACCTTTTTGACAGGAATCTCGCTACCCCCATCGCGTACTGTGAATGGATTCTTGACGTGCTCCTGTATCGAGCATGAACGCAGCGTATCGCCATTCAGCATGTGGGCGTTCCTAGCCTGTCTTGTCAACGGATAAAATATGCCACAGACCTCGAATTTCTTGCGCACCAAGTATTGTTTCGTTGCCCGACACGTTTTCGCCAGCAAGATCTATCCCTAAAATGTCATAGCCGGTTGTTTTGCTCGGGAGGAAATCACGAGGCAATAACAACAAAATCGGCGCCGCATTTGCAGAGACATGTTTCAAATGTCAACCTCAACTCGGTGTTAGTCTGTTATCTGCTATATTTATATTTTTTTAAATTAATTTATTATGTGTGTAAATGAGCTATTAGTGTGTATGAGCCCTTTAACGGGGCCATTGATTGCATTGGTTTTATGTATTAGTGTTCATTTGATCTTAATCCCTGTTTAGTCCTTATTAATTAGATGTTTTTATTGAAGTCTCCCCAATGTTTTACCGTGGTTCTGAAATTTTAACCTTGTTTTAATCACGTTCCTCTATTCCAGTGCGTCCGGGGGTAGCAAATACATAAGAAGAAGAAGAGAACCTTGTATTGGCCCTTGGGCTTTTTTCCTTTCTCTGATGCAGCGCTTCATCCTGCCAATACTTCGTCGAGCGAGTTCGAATTTACATCTCCCTCCTGCGTGCCAGTTCCTCATTTATATCTATCATTCTGTGGATCTATCAATATTAGTCGAATAGACACTCATATTTGGATTTCCTAATGTATTATGATATCTTATCTTGTCCCCTATAGGCTCTTGTGTTTGGGGAGGTTAATCTAACCAATGAATGAATGAATCAGTGTTAGTGAACTCGGGGTTCGAAACGAAATTATTAGCATGGCTAACCTTTCAGCAACTTCAAACTTTTCAGTTCTTATCTCAGCATCCAAGTGGTAAACTTTAATCCAAAAGAAAAAAAAAAGACGAAAGCCAAACCACCATAGAGAACGAAAACCAGGTGAGTAGACTCCTATCAGAAAAAAACCCCCACATCTCCGACATCGCAAGGGAAACAACTCTCCCGAGCAACTAATAATAATAATAATAATAATAATAATAATAATAATAATAATAATAATAATAATAATAATAATAATAATAGCAACAACAACAACAACAATAATAATAATAATAATAATAATAATAATAATAATAATAATAATAATAATAATATTAACAACAACAACAATAATAATAATAATAATAATAATAATAATAATAATAATAATAATAATAATAATAATAATAATAATAATAATAATGGGTGTTATGTACGCACTTTTTAATAGTTTAAATCACATCACTAATCAGGCCCAAAGTGCCGCGCGGTGATCTGTAACCAACGTAGGATACACGTTCACATGTTTTAAAGACTATCACAAACACAAGAAACTCACATCGATCACTCAAACAGGTGGTGTAAAGGCAGGGAGGTTGTTATTAGAAGACGGAAATGAAATCGATTTTTGTTATTGTTGTTTCTGTTGTTTGTGTTTTTTGTAAATTTTGGATTGACTGCATCCAATACCATTACTGAAAGAAAGTCAAGTCAAGTCAATTCTTTATTTCAATAAACTGGAAGACAATTACAAAAAAATTACAAATATTTTATTTTAAATGGAAGATAAGGAAGTAGGAAACTTAAGTACCAGGAGAAAACCTTCGGTGACCTGAATCGTCTCGCCCCTAAATCACCCAAGTTCGCTCCTTGCAGGAATCGAAACCGCGATCGGATACTTATTCTCAGCCTGTCACCACAATGTAATGTGAATTAATATTCCATGAATTCCATGATGATGATGTGATCTTGTAAGGCGCCAAAAATCCATGTACGTAGTGTTCATGCTCTATGCGCACTAAGACGGTGATTCAGCCATATTAAAACAAGTAAGTTTTTAGTCCTTTCCTGAAGCTTGGCAGGGATGGAGCTTGCTTCAAGCTCAGGGGAAGGGAGTTCCACAGAGTGGGTGCAGCATTTTTGAAGGAGCGCATTCCAAGAGTCTTTTTGGTTGTGTTGATCATTATGACAATCAGAATCACAATCTACATTGTCACTATAAATAAATAAAAAAATAAAAAAAAAGAAATACAAGAAAATAATACCTACATCGTGTACACATTTGGGGGGAAAAGGTCCAGACTCACTTTAAGCAAATTATATCTACGTAGTGTAAAAATTTGAACACTAAAAAAAAAAAAGGTTGAGACATACTTCAAGCTGTCAACAAGTCAACAGTTCAGTGTAGGTGTCAAACATCAAATTATAACAGTGTCATAAATTGGCTAGTTTTAACTCTGCTTGTTGACTATTTAGCCATGTGTAGTCTTTGTAACAGTAGAGAAGTTAGACTATTACACAGCAGCAATTAAATTACACAGCAGACCACACACCGCGAGCCCGACCCACATCGCAGTGACTCAGCACTTGAGCTTTGAATCGGACCGTTTTAACCAATCAGAGCAGGCTCAGTGGGTAGAGCAGTTTTGAATGTGTCAAAACCTAAGCGCAGTTTGAATCAGTCGTGTGTGAGACGAGGTAGAGTCAACATCTCCACAGCTAGAGAAATCTCTACACTCATAGACCAGGAAGCAGGACTTTGAAATCTTAGAATTCTCTCAAGTCATCACGGGCCTGAACTTGTCAAACAGGTAAATGAACACCCTTCTGTTTCATCGTGATATATTTATATTATTGTTGAAATTATGTTTGTGGAATTTGCTATGCATAAATGTGAATTGTTAATCCGAATTTGCCGTACCACGTGGAAGAGCCGACCACGAGCCGAAACACGACCGGTTGCGCCGCCATGTTGTATACCATACGGAACCACTGTTGTTTAACTTATATGTATGTTTGCAGACCAGTGGCTGTACCACTGAATGTTTATATTATTATTAATTCTGTATGTGTATAGTTAGCCACGTTTGATATTTATGTATGTATAGGAATTTAGAGTTGAGATTCCAGTGGACCCCGGAAGTAGCAGAATGTTCGTCGCTTATGTATAGAGATGTGGAGCTATCACTGAGGGCTACTTGGCTTTCAGTGAGACGCTCTGCACAAACCGATTATTCAGGGTTGTGCAGAATTTCGTCTCTTATATTACAGACGAGCAGGCGAGCTATCCCGAGCTATCCCGAGCTATCCTGTGCGACCCACTCCACAGAAACGACAAGTTGGATCAGGATCCTCTACCGCACAAGACGGAAAGAGCTACCCTGAAAAACTCCCTGTCAGACCCCACAGCGTGGCAAGGGAACCCAACTACACAACGACACAGGTGGACCAGAAGCTACCTCACAGAAGGACTTCGAACCCCCACTCATGACTTAAGTGCATAACACGAAGGTGCACTTAAACTGATCATAGCAGGACCACAGTAGTCCAACTCTTCAGAAACTGTAAAACGGACCACAGTAGTCCAAATCTACATGAAATATTATAGCAAAGTGCCCGAGGAAGATATAACAGCTGCCTAGACTATCAGCGATTGAACTATTAGCATTGAAAGAGACTTTTTAAGTTAGATTAGTACTTAGAGAATCTTGTATAGAGGAGAAGAAATAAATGTGTGATTTTAACTGTTATCAAGTGGCTGGACTACATATGATTCATAGCCGTGTGAAAGCTAGTGTGACAGTAATCTTTTACCATTTTTCTATCTATTTCTGTATCCCAACCTTAACACAGAACGAGCTAAACAAATAAATTTATTAAAGTAATTCATAGGGTGACTTACTAGCAGTTCCCACCGAATAAACGTGAGGGTCCATAATTCCATTGTGCAGAGCCCATAAACCCCGCGTGACAAACAGTACAGAGCAATTCAGTTCAAAAAGAGCTTAAGCTTTAAGTTTGTCAACACTTTTCCTTGCTGAAAAAAGGTGATGAAGTATAAATACTTTTGTGAGTCATCTGCATCTAATTATTTTCATTTATTTTAATGTTATTTTAGTTGATTTTATTGTTGCTTGTGTCTTAACGAAATTTCATGCTAATATAATTAGTCTGTAAATTATTTTTTTTAAATTTAATTTAATTTTACTCCGTTGTTGTTGTTGTTGTTGTTACTATTGTTGTTTTTAAGTTTTTTTTAAATTTATTTATTGTCACTATATTGTATTTTCTTTTATTTCGATCTTCTTTTTCAGTAAGTGTTGTTTTGAGGCGTCAACTGCTTTCCACAGTCTGACGTGTTGACTATAGGTATTTCCCCCAACACCCATCTCTCTCTCATTTCTCCCCGCCATCAACTCCCTCCTCGGCTATCTTTCTCCGCCCCTAACCCACCTCCCCAATCCTCCTCCCTCGCTATTTTTTTTAATATCATCCAATGTCCACAAATTTTACGTATGCCATAACGGCCGCTGCTGCGACCATTATTATCTCTCTTTTACACAGACTTAGACGTCGGATAGCGCAGTGGTTGGAGCACTCGCTACCGTGTCGCAAGTTGAGCACCGCCCAGTGCGGTTAGCACTTGGATGGGTGACCGCAAAACGTGAAGCGACAAATAACAACGCCCCCTGTTGACTCAACTGTGACTGAGTACCTACTCTCTTAAGGGTGGGGAAGGTAAAGCAGCGAGGGAGAGAGATGGGCATCACCCTCATTACGCTGGCCCAAGATAAGTGTGATCTCCAACATCACGCTCCCCTACGGCCACAAGGCTATGGGGCTACCTTTAACTTTTTACCTTTTACATAGACGTCCTCATATATCTGAATAACGAGAGCGCCTCTCTTATTTCAGTACCAGCGCTTCGCTCTCTGTTCTGGTATGGTAAGAAGAATGGTATTGGATGTATTCTATTTGAATTTTTTACAAAAAAAATCGAGTTTCTTTCCCCCTCTGCTACCATCGACTTGTCTGTACCCCACATGTTAGAATTATGAATGTGCGTTCGTTGTGTGTGTAGGAGTAAGTGTCTGGAACATGTGAGCGTGTAGGTTTGGTTACAGATCGCCGATCTTGGAGTGTGATTTAGGAATAAGGCGCGTACCGCCTCCATTATTAGGATTAAGACTGTAATGGGAAGTCCCGCTCTCTATAGAGGGAATGATGCTCTCGTCCCGATACGAGCTCCTGTGGAACTATTTCGCTGAAGTGAACCCGAACGCACTGCACGTGTCTACCCTTAATTTTATCGCCCAGGCTCCGCTACCATGGCTCGTTAAAGAAAGCCCGAATCAAACGATGCTCTGCTTTTTTCGCAGGTTCACACCGCGTAGCAGAGAGACTGGCCGGGGCCTCTATATGGCGGGCTATTAGCGCCAAAACCTGAGAATTAGAATTAGCAGGCGATAATTACAAATATCATGGGATAATTACAATTATCAAGAGATAATTACAATTATCACTGAAAAATTGCAATTATGTTCGCGTGATCATGTTTAATTTTCAGTTTTGTCTCTAGCAATCCGCCTGGAAATGCGCCAAAACCGAAAATTGTAATTATCACATACTAATTACAATTTTCACTTGATAATTATAATTTTCATGTGGTCATTCTTCATTCTGGTAAGGCGGCTTACTAGCGCCAAAACCTGCATTTACATGTATCAGTGATGATTGTAATTAACACGTGTTCTGTTTAATTCACAGAGATACCGACACCCAAAGATATGTATAATTTTCAATGATAATTGTAATTATCCCTTTATAATTGTAATTATCTCATGATATTTGTAATTATCAGGTTTTGGCTCTAGGAAAGCGTGGCAAATACTGATAATTATTAATTAACACCGATATTTCTGTAAATTACACAGAACACGTGATAATTTCAATTATCTCGTGATAATGGTAACTCTCGGTTTTGGCGCTAGTAGGCCGTCATACCTCTCCGCTCCACTCATCTATGCCACTTGCTCTGTAGATTTTGCGGTGTTATCTGCAGTCCTAATTTAGTCTCTTTTTTTTTCTTGTTTCTGTGCTTTTTTTTTCTTTTCAGATTTCTGTTGGCTTTGTGTGTGTTTTTTGTTTTTGTTTTTTGTTTGTTTGTTTGTTTTTTTTTTTTTAAATATATAAAGTAGTGGTGAAGAAGGGTTGTGGTTAGGGCACACGCTAGATGATAATGTTTAGTGAAGCAACGTCGGGACCGGTAAGTACTTGGATGGGTGAGCATACTTGGAAGACAAACCATAGAATGCCCTTTCCACACACCCCTCCCCACCCCACCCCATCCCCTCCAAAAAAATGCAGGAATGAAAAAGAAAAAAAGAAAGGAAAGAAGCGTACAACACGCTTCAGTCCTCCCAACGCTGAATGGATACCTGGCTCTGATTAGAACCGGGAAAGGTAAAGCAGCGAGGAAGGAGAGGTGGCCAACGCCCTCATTAAGCTGGCCTAGAGAAAAGAGAGGTCTCAAACGATTTTTTTATATCCCAGACGACCGAAAGATTACGGGAACACCTTTTGCTTAACAATTTAAAAAAAAAAAAAACAGGTACTGAGATTCATGAACAAAGGTCTCGAATAAGGCAGTGTAGAGCGCCGAAGAATAAGTTGTATAAGGAAATACACCCACACACAAACACACACACACACACCCACACCAGTATGTAAAACATCAAGACTGGGTTTTATTAAGAATGCAAGAATCGGAAAGTGATTTTTTTTTTTTTGCAGAAAGAATGCAAACTTCTACTAGAAATGTAAGAATCTAATGCAAAATTGGCTCTTTCCGTCTCAAAAGTCGACCTAGGTCCTCTCCCTATAGGCGACGAAATAGGTCGAATTTTCTTGCAAAATTTCCCGAAAATTTACTGGATTTTCTCCGTCCCGGATAGAGCCCTCCCTTGTACTTAAAACACTCTCATGCACTACAACTGCACTCCCATGCACTAAAAGAGCACTCCTGTGTACTTCACACACCCATTTCCTGCATAAAAAGCAAGGTTAGTTACCCATTTCAAGGATTATACCTCCGCACACACACACACACACACACACACACACACACACACACACACACATACGCAAACACAACTATTTTTTTCTTTCCAAAATCATGTTTTAAGGAACTATTTTACTGGACAAGCGGTGGAGACAGGAAGAAACGAAGTAAGCATCGTTCACAACACACATGAGTGGTGCATGAGAACTCGCCGAGATGCGAGAAGCAGTATTGCGCAAGCCTGGGTAAGGCTCGGACGCGCAATGCGCAGATGGAGGTGGGAGAAGAGAGGGGGGGGGGGGAGGGGAAAGGTCAATAGAGCTAGGTTGAATATAGCTAGACCTTTTTAATTTAAATAGCGGCAGAAGTGATGAGTACAGAGGCGCACGTTAAAAGGCCCCAGTTCCAAAGTTTTGTTTTCGTTTTGGCGAAAACGAGTTTACCCTAAAATTCGCCTTGTTATTATTACATTTTAAACAATGATAACGTTGGTTTTCCTTGCTGCTCAAGCCAGCCGCTGAAGTTTGAATTTTCCATTTGGGATCTGACAGGGAGTGCTTTCCCTTTTGTTGTTGTTGTTTGTTTGTTTGATTGTTGTTGTTTTTTAAACGGTGCTTCGATACCAAAGTTCCTCCGTTGGGGGTGCCGGGGGTTTCAGCATAAACAGTATCCCCACTTTCTGGAAATTTAGTGCTTTAAATTCCCACTCTCGCTGTCTTTCTCATTTGTTCTTTCTCATTCCTGCTCTGTTCTATCAATCAGCTATACTATCTTCTTCTTTGCTAGACCAGTCACCTACCTTTTTTCTTGAAAACTCTTCCGGGACAAGACTCCTTATTTGTGTGTGAGGTCTGTTGGATCAGCTTGGGAATATTGGACGCTTTCTGCCAGGTGGTCACTAGGGCTTCCTATGATGTTATTATTTAGCAATGTAGGCATTTAATATGTATGTGTTTTGTTGATAATGTATAATGATGTTTGTATTCCATTGTGTTTTGGTAAACGGGGGTTCGATAAATCAGAGTATAGCCTCAGCGTCCCCTGCGTGGGATGTCTTTATTGTAAAGTGACTGGCTCTTGGAGAGCTTTCAGTTTTACCACTAGGGTTGTTTCAGCAGATCTTTTATGCTGATTAGGGGTTGTCCAGTCCGGATTTGGCTCGGAAGAGTCCGCTGGACCTAAAGCAATATAATCATGTAATGTAATGTAATGTAATGTAATGTAATGTAATGTAATGTAATGTAATGTAATGTAATGTAATGATACCAAAGCCGTGTTACCTTTGCCGCTATTTGTGAACGAACCACGCGGCTTCAATAACGCATCTTTGGTGTCTGGGGAGAGGTAGGATCTATTTTATCAACCTAAAATTAAAAGAAGGAAAAAAAATTAAGGAGCAGTACTTTTTTTTACAGGTCCTATCTTTTACCGGTTTTGGTAGCTGCCATTTTTAGCTCCGGAATGCTGGCTGGCTAACCAACGGCTGTTGCAATGAATAGGCACAAACACTACGGAATGTATTCATTATATACTTTCGAAAAAGTTTTTTTGTTTGTTTCTTGTAAGTTTTTTTTTTTCCAGTGGGACAATACTCACTGTTAAATGTTAAAAGGGTCTGTCGAGGGGGCGTGGTCAAAGTGGGTCCCTTTAAACCTCGGCGGGTCTCAGCTACGCATTGCGTAGGCTCCTACGGGTCTCGCAGCTTCCGTAGCGATGAAAGGTCTGCTGGCAAGCTTTGATGTCTGTTTATTAGCCCAGGAGGTAAGGACCTTTACCTGCCAATCTAAACACCTTTGTAAAGCATGGAGCATAAGCTCATATAGCTGTATGTAGCCACCTGTCTCTGTCTCTGTCTGTCTGTCTATCTGTCTCTCTCTTTTTCTGGCTCTGTCTGTCTGTCTGTCTCTCTGTCTCTCCCTCTCTCTCTCTCTTTCTCTCTCTCTCTCCCTCTCTCTCTCTCTCTCTCTCTCTCTCTCTCTCTTATGCACCTTCCTATCTTTCTTCTCTATAAAAAAAAAAAAAAAAAAAAAAAAAAAAACACTGCCGGATCGTCCACAAAATTAAATGTTCCAATTCCAAGAATTGATCTCTTCAAAACTAATCAAGCTTATTCCGGTTTCACTTTGTGGAATAACTTTCCTGAAGATCTCCGCACTCCAGCATCTAAATTTACATCATTTAGAACACGTCTCCTAAAACCCATTAAAAATTAAATACACATTATTCGTTAATGTTGTTGATTGATATTAACAACATTAACTTGATTTCAAGAAGGCGTTTGACAGAGTCGGGCATGCAGCTCTATGGACAACAATGAAAGTGTACAACATCAGCCCTAAAATTATTGAAGTCATCAAAAGCCTGTATGACAAGGCTACCAGTGCAGTCCTCCATAACAACGCCATCGGGAACTGGTTCAGAACAACAATCGGTGTGCGTCAAAGATGCCTACTCTCTCCAACACTCTTCAACATCTTCCTAGAGCGCATCATGTCGGATGCACTTGCAGATCACGAAGGCACAGTCAGCATAAGGGATAGAGCAATCTCCAATCTTCATTTTGCGGATGACATTGATGGATTGGCTGGAGAGGAACAAGAACTTGAACAGCTGGTACAGAGGCTTGACACCACCTCCAGAACTTATGGAATGGAAATAAGTGCAAAGAAGACCAAAATGATGACCAACGACACCAATGGCATCAACACGGACATCAAAGTCCAAGGCCAATCCCTCAACACAGTGCATAGCTTCAAATATTTAGGAGCCATTGTATCAGACAATGGGTCCCGACAGGAAGCCCTCTCGAGGATCGCACAAACAACTGCTGCCTTGACAAGGTTGAAGCCCATTTGGAAAGACAGGACCATCAGTCTATATTCCAAAATAAGACTGCTGCGCTCCCTTGTCATCTCCATCTTCCTATAATGCTTGCGAAGCATGGACCTTCACAGTAGATCTCCAACGAAGAATACAAAGCATGGAGATGAGGTGCTACAGAAACTTCTGGGCATTTCCTATACCCAACACATCACCAACGACGAAGTCCGACAGACCAGCACACAAGCCATTGGACAACACGATGACCTGCTCACAGTGGTGAAGAAACGGAAGCTCCGATGGTATGGCCACGTCACCAGATCATCAGGCCTTGCAAATACTATTCTGCAAGGCACAGTGCAAGGAGGTAGAAGAAGAGCGAGACCGAAAAAAGGTGGGAGGACAACAGTCGGGAATGGACTGGTTTGACACTGAGCGAAGCCATAAGGGTTGCTGAGGACAGAGAAAGATGGAATATGCTGGTTAAACGATCATCCTACGACCTCCGAGTGACGGGACAGGATAGGATAGGATAAGAATTTGATTTCAATTGTTTGAAAATGATTTGTTCTAATGATGACTTTGTTTATTTGTTATTGTTCCATGATGTGAATGTTATAACTCTGAGTTGTATTTAATAGTTATTGTTCAAGCCATTGGACAACACGATGACATGCTTACAGTGGTGAAGAAACGGAAACTCCGATGGTATGGCCATGTCACCAGATCATCAGGCCTTGCAAAGACTATTCTGCAAGGCACAGTGCAAGGAGGTAGAAGAAGAGGGAGACCGAAAAAGAGGTGGGAGGACAACATTCGAGAATGGACTGGTTTGACACTGAGCGAAGCCATCAGGGCTGCTGAGGACAGAGAAAGATGGAGTATGCTGGTTAAACGATCATCTGTGGTGCCCCTACGACCTCCGGGTTACGGGACAGGATAGGATAGGATAGGATGTTCAAGCCCCAAGGGAAAGATCTAAAAAAAAAAGCGCATCTAGCGCTTATTCTTTTACCCTTGCAAAATGAAATTGTTATCTTAAATAAAAAAATTGTTATCTTATATAAGTGTGAGTGTTCGTGTCTTGTTCTTGACCTTGATTGACCATTGAGAAAGTGCAAATACGACTGATCTAACACCTAAAAAAAAAAAAAGAGATTTCTCTTTTATAGCGCAGGTATATACAAGCTCAGAGAGCTTCTCAAGGCGCTGGCACCTAACATGCTTAGCAGTAGTTAAAGTAACCCCCAAAGCAAAACTAACGACTTTCGGTTTAAGTTATTGTTGAGATAAGGCTAACAGTGTGTTTATGAACATACACGTTAAATTCCGAGCGACGGACCAAAACGACTTACCGACTGTCCGGCCTGCAATTGAAGGATGGCCCATGATTTGAAGTGCCTGTATACTTGCCAAAACTCAAGGAAATCTCTTTAGCCGGTTTTGAGCGAACAATATGGCGACAGTGGCCGTGACTTTGCAGTGAAGCAATGTAGAATTATATTGGTTATTTTTTGCAGCTATTTAGAATAGATAATGTGTGCATCACCAACAGCAATCTCTTGTGTTTGTAGACTTTAAGAAAGCGTTTGACCGAGTCTGGCATGCAGCTCTGTGGGCAATAATGAGAGTGTTCAACATCAGCCCTAAAATTATTGAAGTCATCAAAAGTCTGTATGACAAGGCTACCAGTGCAGTCCTCCACAACAGCGCTATCGGGAATTTTATTGGTTATTATATGCATGACTGTAGAATTTTATTGGATACTAGTGGTTTTTTGTACCCTGGCAAGCCAGGGTACACAGGTTGTTGTTTAAAATGTAGACAGAGAGACAACTGTTGTCTGCGAGTTTCATTTGGACGATGATACCTCCCCATATCCCCCTTGATACCTCACCATACCCCCCCCCCTGATATCTCCCCGTCCCCCCCCCCTGATGCCTCACCATACCCCCTTGATACCTTTCCGAACCCACTTGATACCTCCCTATACCCCCTTGATACCTTCCGTACCCCCCCTTGTAACCTACCTGTACCCTCCTTGATACTTCTCCGTTGATCGTTTCGCAGGTATGGATGAAAGACAGATGGTTCTGTGCTAGAATCATCCGATGCAGGAGCGGCATATGTTATACCAGAATTCAATGTAAAAGAATCTTTTTATTTAGGTAAGGGGATTTCGATTTTCACTGCAGAATTAATAGCAGTTTTAATGGCTCTAAGCAAAATTGAAAGTCTGTCTACAAATATTTTACAAATTGTTGTGTGTGTAGATTCAATGACCGTCCTGGAGGCATTGCAATCAAACAAGTCTAAGGAAAGAAAAGAAATTGTTATTGAAATAAAGCATAAAATCAACAATTTAATTGTTAACGGAACAGATGTAAGTTTCTGTTGGATACCGTCACATAGTGGGTTTCTCTATAATGACTGGGCAGATAGGGGGGCAAAACAGGGTGCATCAAATTTGAACTCCAAGGTTATTGCATTGAAGAAATCCCCTAGAGAAATACAACATCATATTGAACAATTTTTACTTCGAACAATTATATTTGACACACATTTTGAAGAGCAGAGTAAAGTCTCAAGAGCTATTTCCTCAATGGCAAATCGAATATGGTTAAATGCAATAAGACCGAAATATTGTAAAAATGTTTTATGTGCCTGTGACAGACCTTTGTCTTTAGAACACATGTTGTTTGCATGCTCTACTATTGCCCCTATTTTGCCGCTGGAGATGAATGACAAAACATCCTTAAAAGAACTTAATTATCCTTTGTGTATTATCTTAGCGAAAATACTCTTTGATTCACCTGTTGCAAGATTAATATAATTGTTTAATTTAATTTAATTTAATTTAATTTAATTTTTTTAATTATTATTATTATTATTATTATTTTTACTATTATTATTATTATTATTATTATTATTATTATTATTATTATTATTATTATTATTATTTATTTATTTATTTATTTATTTCTTTATTTATTTTTTTTTTAAATTATTATTATTAGTATAATTTTTTTCTTTTTTTGTTATTTTTTTATTTTTTTATTTTTTTTTTATTTTTTTATTTTTTTTTAAAATTTTATTTTTTTTATTATTTTTTTTTTATTATTTTTTTTTAAATTTTTATTTATTTATTATTTTTATTATTATTTTTTTATTTTTATTTTTTTATTTTTTATTTTTTTGGTCTTATCATCTTGATGAATTAAGACAATAAAAATCAACAACAACAACAACATGGATGAAAGGAATCGAGTTCAGTTCAGTGGGTAGATTACCGTCCCCGGACGCGAACTTGTTTTTTCCAACCTAGTTCCAGTCACTTTCCCGAAAAAGGCAATTACCGAAGTCGAACGAAGCTCTCCGAGTCGAGCGGAGCTATCCGATGTTTTACGAACGAATGCTGGCAGGACTACGTGAAACCACAGGCTGGGAATTCTCGTCTTTCGTAGGCCTCAATTACATACTATACTACGTACGTATTTAGGAGTTTACAAAGACAAAAGAAGACTTCAGAGCCTGTGGGGAAACATCCGTGCATAAAAATAGCCGCTGCTAGATCTAATTCTATTTCGATCTGCACAGCTTCAAGCTCAAGTCGAGATTTGCATTTTGAAGCAGTTAGTATTATTATTATTATTTTATGATGAATAATAATACTGACACAATTAGTAATAAGGAGTAAAAGTAATACATAACACATAAAGCACACATACAACGATTTCACATCTATATCAACAATAAAACCATGACAAAACTTCAAAGCGCTATGGATATGTTGATGTCCCTTCAGCACAAGGCAAAGCAAGTTTATAATGGTCTCAAAAAACAGTGACATTTTTATTGCAAGCACCAAAGCAATTATTTCTTTAACTAATATTATTCATTTTTACTGATACCGTACATTTGTTATGTGTATTTCAATGATATGTATTTTAATGAGAAACACGTATTAAAAACATGTTGCGTGGCGGGCGGAAATTTCTATAAATCATCTGAAAACTTTGGTAAATCTATAAGAAAAAATAACCAGTAACACTATCTGAATATTTCGGGTTACACCCAACTTCAGCAAAAACAAACAAAACGTCACTGACCATATTTACACCATTGAGCACGCACAGCAGCACACTATTCTTTTTTCTTTTTTTTTAAGTAGGAATAATAATAATAATAATAATAATAATAATAATAATAATAATAATAAACAAACAATAATAATAATAATAATAATAATAATAATAATAATAATAATAATAATAATAATAATAATAATAATAATAATAATAATAATAATAACACAAACAAAACAAATAAATAAATTAAAGATTTAACTAAATAACTATACTACTACTACTACTACTACTACTACTACTACTACTACTACTACTACTACTACTACTACTACTACTACTACTTGCGAAGTTGTGGTCTCGATTTTGTGTTCCTGATTCGGCTCTTTGCAGTCCGCTGGACTCTGTAAGCAATGAATAACTAATAAGCTTTTAATTTAACTCTGATCTCGAGTTGTCTTGATTTTGTGGTTCTGATTCGGCTCTTTGCAGTCCGCTGGACCTTGTAAGCAATGAATAACTAACTATTAATTTAACTCTGATCTCGAGTTATTTAAAAAAAATTCGCTTAGCCCTACTCGTCCTTTTCCGGAACTTTCAAGATTCGAATATTATAAAGTATAAGCCTAAATATTATTAATTAGAATAGATATAGTTTATACATTTATTTACGTATAAAACAAACAATACAGGTCTAATAATTATATTCAGCTAGTGAGCTTCTTCGCTGCGCGGAGACTGCCTTATAATATAATAATGTAGATTAAGCCTATGTATACTGTATAACAGTGTCTACTTGGTTCTAGGCAGGAAATGGGCAATGCTATTATTAGCCTTTACTGCTGAGAACTAACAAAATGCAAATCAAGGAACGCAACTATTAAATATGGTCGATAATAATTGTGCTCATATTATGCTCATATTAACAAAGTATACCGTTGCGATATGCTAAATCTGTGTAAATCGAACAGAATTAGAAGCAACAGCGATCATTTTTAATGGCAGCTAGTCGTAGTCATGCAAGCATCATTTCGTAACACATCGGAGAGCTTCGTTCGACTTCGGTGATTGCCTTTTTGGGCGAATGACTGGAACTAGGTTGGAAAAAACAAGTTTGCTCCCCGGACACAATAGCGTATAGGGGACTTGAGGAATCGACCATCACCATACCCCCTTATATATACCCGTATCCCCGTTATGCCTACCCATGCCCCTTTAAACCTACGCGTAGCCCCATTTTACCTACACGTACCACCCCATCCCAATCCTTGGTTGGTGGGTTGTTTTATTAACGTCTTTTTTCATCAAGATGATAAAGACCATACATACAGATTCACGCATTTAAACAGACACATATAAACACATACATACACACAGGGACTATTAATATCTATCTAACAGAACAATAACAATTTCAGTTAAATAAAACGAGCGACTGGAGAATTGATTAAAGCTTTTGCCAATCCCACACTTAATTCATTACTAATGTTTTTAACTGATGTTATAGTATTTACTTCAAGGGGCAAAAGAGGGTGAATCTGAATACAATCAAATAATATATGTTTTAGAGTTAGAGGTTCATCACAAATGCACTTTACATTTTTACAATATTTGGTTTTAATTGAATTTAATAATATTCTGTTTGCCGTAGATGAAACTGATCTGGGAAATCCACGAAGATTTTTATAGTTTGTATAGAACTGAAGTTTCTTTACAAGATCATTTTCAATATTATTTTGAATTTCTTTGGAAGACAGATTTAATTTAATAGATAAGGAATTAATATTTAATGCACCTAATTTTGCAGCATGATCAGCCCAATCATTGTATAAAAATCCACAATGTGATGGAATCCAACAAAAGGTCACTTCAGTACCACTAATTATCAATCCATGAATAATGTTCTTAATCTCAAAAATAATTTCTTTTCGTTCACAATTAATATTAGCTTTTAGAGCATCTAAAACAGATAGAGAATCTACGCATAGAACTATACTAAATATATTCAGATATAAACTAGAAATTTTATTTAGAGCCATTAATACAGCAATTAATTCCGCAGTAAAAATAGAATAACCTTTTCCTATATAAAACGATTCTGATATTTTCAAATCTGGGATAACAAAAGCAGCTCCTGTTTCCCAATCCTTGGTAATAATAATAATAATAATAATAATAATAATAATAATAATAATAATAATAATAATAATAATATTGAATATACAATAATACAAATAGAAATCATAAAAAACACCAAGATTTTAAAATAAAATTTGATATAAGATATAATAATAATAATAATAATAATAATATTATTATTATTATTATTATTATTATTATTATTATTATTATTATTATTATTATTATTATTATTAGTTTATAAATAATAATAATAATAATAATAATAATAATAATAATAATAATAATAATAATAATAATAATAATAATAATAAATAAGTTAAAAGTAAAAAGCCTAAATTAAAAAGAAAAATATCCATATTGTAGAGTAAAAACAAATATAAAAAAATATGGCCCGCGAGAGATTTGAACTTGGGTCGCCTGCACGGTAGGCGAATGTCTTAATAATAATAATAATAATAATAATAATAATAATAATAATAATAATAAAAAAAAAAAAAAAAATAATAATAATAATAATAATAATAATAATAATAATAATAATAATAATAATAATATTGAATATAGAATAATACAAATAGAAATCATAAAAAACACCCAGGTTTTAAAATAAAATTCGATATAAGATTTTATAATTATAATAATAATAATAATAATAATAATAATAATAATAATAATTATAATAATAATAATAATAATAATAATTATTATTATTATTATTATTATTATTATTATTATTGGTTTAAAAATAATAATAATAATAATAATAATAATAATAATAATAATAATAATAATAATAATAATAATAATAATAATAAATAAGGTAAAATTAAAAAGCCTAAATTAAAAATAAAAATATCCATATTGTAGTGTAAAAAAAAAACTACGACCCGCGGGAGGTTTGAACTCGGGCCGCCTGGCACGGTAGGCGAATGTCTTACTAAGTCAGCTATCAAGGCTTCATATAAAGAACAGCAATTTTTTGGTCTATATGGGAAAACATGCTGAAACCTCGATTCGATTTTCAATTAATCAAATTTAATTAGTTAAACACAAAATTTTGTCAGATTGGTGACCAGAGTGCAAAAGTGTTTTGAATGGAAATAAAACAAAATTTGCGGTATTACGAAACGGCACGTTCTTGACATGGGTTGAATGGAAACCGCACGCGGAATGAGGCTATTGTAGTTTGTGGACATTTTGTTTATTTATTTATCTCAGAAACGGTTAAACGTTCGGTAAGGAAATGTCGGCTATAATGATTTCGTGGGTTTTGAGCACACAGCAGGCCGATCCGCAGTACCCATCACCTGCCCAGATCAGCATCCATACCGGACAAACTTTACAGTAGAGGCGAAGGACTTCCGGCTAAGCAATTTATATATATGCTGTCTCAAAAGGTCAACCTAGGAATGTGACATTGAAGCAAAAAATTGAAAAGTGACTGAGACTTGCAGTTTTGATGTTAATGTGTGGTCTTAAGCTTAAATTTCATGAAAATAACATTTTAAACAAAATGTCTTTTCTGTTTACAGAGATATGCTTGGTAATAGGGGTGAAGGTGGCATGTGTCGCGTGTGACAGTGGACAAAAGAAATTTTTTAATAAATTAAAGAAAATAACAGCTAAGCAATTTCCAAACACAGCCCAAGTAAGCACATTACTATTGAAGAAAAAGTATTAATTTACTTTTAGTATAAAGCATTTACCAGTACAAAATTTTGAAATGATAACTTTGTCCTGTCACACGCGACCAAACCATGAAGTTTATTTTTTCAAGAAAACAATCAAAACAACTTTAATAAATACCATCCATAGTTTATTTGCCAGTTTACATCTCAAGAAATAAGATATTTTACTATAAATTAATAAGTTCTATTTTAATAAGCATGTACCATCCATATATTTATGTATTTTATCTTTGTCACAACCGACACGTCACAACCAATGAACACTGAAATCATGAATTTACTTGTAAAAAGATGGTCATGGAAGAAAAAAGTAATTGAAGCATAAAAAATAAACAAAAAAGGACAATGCTTTTAAAGAAAATGTATACATTTATTTCAAGTATATCATTATCAGTAAAAAAGGTTAAAGTGAAAATGTTGTCCTGTCGCACGCGACCAAACCATAAAAGTATATTTTTTCAAGAAAACAATCAAAACAACTTTAATAAATACCATCCATAGTTTATTTGCCAGTTTACATCTCAAGAAATAAGATATTTTACTATAAATGAATAAGTTCTATTTTAATAAGCATGTACCATCCATATACTCTTTTTTTTGTCTTTGTCACAACCGACATGTCACATACAATGAACACTAAAATCATGATTAACTAGTAGAATTTTTAAAAAGTAAATTGAGTAGAACAAAAAAAAGGTGAATGGCATATTTACTCATTTGCATATAGCACAAGAAAGATTTAAATAAACTCTGCAAAACAAAGCAAAGGAATCACTTCATCTTTGATCACTAAAAGTAAAAAACAAAAGCAAATTTAAAAGCACGTGTTTTCATCAGTGCATCAAGTGCGAAACATGTAAAATAGCATCTGTAATTGAATTTTTAACATAGAATAAACCAGTTTATGTTAAGATAAAAATATTTTCTTACAATATTGATAGACTCTTTGATTGGTCGTGACATGTGGTCGGTCGTGACAAGGAAAAAACAAAATCGATAGAGAAACACCAACCTGGTCTTTTCAAAGCATCCATCTTGGAATGAAAACTTTGGATTGGAAATCTCAAGAGACTTTCGCTGTAACTATTTCCGCGTTAAAAGGTACTAATCGTCATCAGTTTGTTAAATTTTCGGATTGGAAATGATGGTTACCGAAAGACAAAGGAATTACTTACGTTCAATTTACGATAAATTTACTATGAAAGAATTATTATTTTCCTACAAAAAAACATAAATTAGTGAGGATAAGTAATGTTTAATCTGTCAATGATTTATTTCTTATTTAATCAGCATGGATGTTTAGCTATCTAAGAAGAAAGGCAAGCAACGTTGAGACAAAGTAGGTCACGACCGAACACGTCATTTTTACAAACCCCCTAAACATAAATAAAAATGTTTTGCAAAGCTGAAAGACATTTAAAGTTAAAAATTAACATTAATGCAACACATCAAATATAAAAAGTTCATTTGTTTCACTCAATTTTATTGAAAACGAGATGGAGTTTTTTCAGGTCACACAGAATGTCACATTCGCGCCAACAAAGTTTTGTCAATTTTTAGTGGAAAAATAGCAATAAAAAACTTCTTTCAACCTTTGTGTGTGTAATGTTGATATATGTTATTACCTAGTTATATTGCTTTTTTATAAATGCAAAGAAAAAGCTTTAATACATAACCGAAATATTTTTTTTATGGTTCAAAGACTGCATGCTTCCTTTTGGTCACCTTTTGAGACATGCATGACTGTAGAATTGTATTGGTTAATTTATGAGCGTTATAGAATTTTCTAGGTTAGATATATTATATATGCAATACTGTAGAATTTTATCGTTTATTCTATGCAGCTCTGTAGATTTGTATAGGTTATTATATGCCACACTGTAGAATTGTATCGATTGCATCTATCACAGGCAGCACTGAAGAATTGTCTAGATTATTATACGCAGCACGGTGGAATTTTAGGGGTGTCGGATAGCGCAGTGGTTGGAGCACTCGCTACTGTGTCGCAAGTTAAGCACCGTCCAGAGCGGTTAGCACTTGGATGGGTGACCGCAAACCGTGAAGCGACAAAATAACAACGCCCCCAGTTGACTCAACTGTGATTGAGTACCTACTCTCTTAAAAGGTGAGGAAGGTAAAGCAGCGAGGGAGAGAGATGGTCATCACCCTCATTACGCTGGCCCAAGATAAGTGTGATCTCCAACATCACGCTCCCCTACGGCCACAAGGCTATGGGACCACCTTTACCACAGTTTTTTTACGGTGGAATTTTAAAGGTTATCATTTGCAGCACATGAATTTTAAAAGTTATTACAGTAAAATTATGCAACACAGTAGAAATGTATAGTTAATGTTATGGAGCACTGTAAACTTGTATAAATTATATAATGCAGCACTATAGAATTTTATAGGTTATATCTATTATATGCAGCATTGTGGAATTTTATAGTTTATTATATACAGCACTGTGGAATTGTTAGGTTATTACAAACAGCACTGGAGAATTATATCCATATGCATTTCTGCAGATGCACAATTGTGTCCGTTAGATTTATTTTATGTAGCACTTTAGATTTGTATAGGTTATTATAGGCAGCACTAGAGAATTTCATGGGGTAAATCTGCAGAATTTAATAGGTTATTATATGCAGCACTGTAGAATTGTATAGGTTATTGTATGCAACAATGTTGAATGTTATCCGCTAGATCTATTATATGGAGCATTGTAGAATTTTATAGGTTATCATAATTATGCAGCTTATATCTATTATTTGCAGCAGTGTAGAATTTTATAGGTTATCATATGCAACAGTGTAGAATTTGGTAGGTAATTGTATGCAGCACTGTGTAATTTTATAGGTTATTGTATGCAGCACCGTAGGATTTTGTAAGTTATTGTATGCAACAATGTAGAATTGTATCGGCAAGATCTATTATATAAAGCTCTGTACATTTGTATAGGCTATCATATGCTGTACTCTAGAATTGTAAAGGCCAGTATATGCAGCACCATAAAAGTTTGTAGGCTATTATATACAGTACCATAGGATTTTGTAGGGTATTGTATGCAGCACTATACAATTCTGTAAGTCATTGTACTATGTGTGTACACGTAGCGTGAACGGCTCCACTCTGTGACCTCACACGAGGTGAACCAGTGCAGACTTGTAAAGCAAAACTGCAAGACGATTGATGACAGCACTTTCAAGCTCTCACTCATGGATGTCATTCTGCTTACCTTGTCCGTACACAGATAAGGACTAAGGGTAGAAAATGTGTTCCTTCTTCTCCTTTCTTTCTTTCTTTCTTTCTTTTGCTTGCAAAAAGGTGAAAAGGGTGGTTGGAGCTGAAGAGTGGCTACGTGGTGGTGGATTGGCCGGCTTAGCGTGGTGGAGAACATTGGATCGAACCTAAAAGGTTTTAAAGGGGAGCTGTTTTCTTTCGTCACAGTAGTCGACTTAATAATAATAATAATAATAATAATAATAATAATAATAATAATAATAATAATAATAATAATAATAATAATAATAATAAATAATTATTATGTATAAGCTTCCTACACCCTTAGGGATCTAGGTTCACAAGATGTGGGGATGGGTAGGAAGAGAGAGAGATGCATTGTGTATGTGCGAGACCTAATCTCTCTCTCTCTCTCTCTCTCTCTCTCTCTCTCTCTCTCTCTCTCTCTCTCTCTCTCTCTCTCTCTCTCTGAATCTCTTGCAGCAGTACTGTCATTAGTCAGGACTAACAGATAGGTGGTGTGTGTGTGCGTGCGTGTGGGCATGTAGAAACGACGTTCTGATGACACACACATGTGTGTTTGTGTATGTGTGTGTGTTTGTGAGAGAGAGAGAGAGAGAGAGAGAGAGAGAGAGAGATGCATTGTGTGTGTGCGAGATTTATAATCTCTCTCTCTCTTTCTCTGTCTCTCTCTCTTACACACACACACACACGAGAGAGAGAGAGAGAGAGAGAGAGAGAGAGAGGTGAATCAAGGTATAAAGAGTCATTGCCGAAAGTAAAATCCTTATGAGAACCAGGGAGAGGTGGGTTGTGGAGAGGAGGGAGGAGAGGAGGAGCGGGGAATAAAATCTTCCATCGCAAACCGAGAATCGAACTGAGCAGGTCCTCTCTTAATCCACGTGTTTATAGTCTTTGTAATGTTAATAATAATAATAATAATAATAATAATAATAATAATAATAATAATAATAATAATAGTCAATAGTCACAGTGTCCACTTCACCGTGCCGTTGCACAGGCGCTTGTCTCAGGACACTTCAGCGCCTATGCCTGTGACGCGTCTCCCTTTGGTTATCTATAATACGATAACCAAAGGGAGACGCGTCACAGGCATAGGCGCTCGCGTGTCCTGATACAAGCGCCTGTGTCCCGGTGTGTGCAAACAGCCTGATAGCGGGCCGTGGCGAGCCACTAAACACCGTACCGCATGACCTGTACTAGAAGGACTTCGCTCTTTCTCCTGCTCTTCCTGCTCCTCCTCCTCCTCCTCCTCCTCCTTCTCCTCGTCTATGGAATTCCCTTTTAAAAATATTTATTAGCGATATTCTTCTGTGTTTTGTTCCACTTTTAGCTAAATAAATCTTTATATAGAAGCATATTTTCTAAATAATCATTTGTTTACGATGTAAAATGTTTCTAAATGATATTTTTTTTCTCGAGAAAAAACTTACCATTTACCTAAACAATACGTTGTTTACATAAATAAATCATGATAATTATAGGTAAATAAGGCATTGTTGCTAAACTATTTTTTTTTACAAATGTTACTTATATACATTATTTAGCAGATTGTTTTAAATAATGTGTTATTTAGAAATATTTCTAAATAATTTTATGTTTACCTATATAATGCATTATTTAGCAGATATTGCTAAATAATGCATTATTTAGGTAAATAACACATTGTTTAGGGACAATTTTCATTATTTAGGGGATTCCAGGATTCGCTTGAAAAGTTGGTTTTTATAATTTTACTGCTTTCTATAATTAAATGCAAGACCTTTCCAAAGATTGTGTATCCAAAATGTTTCATAATTATTTATTTTTTAAACAGAATTACTCAGCAAGTTCGAAGATAAAACGTCTGTAACCTCCCGAACAGAAACGAAAGGCCAAGGTCAGTTTTTGTGCGGGAGTGTTCAGTTTGTTGAGTATCCCGTAAAAAAAGAAGCTTTGTGTGTGTGTGTGTATTTATTTACCCAAAAACTGTTGAGGCTGTGTTTCCCTTTGTTCTTTTGAGTTGCATTATGTTTTAATTTCAAACGAAAAGTGTCAGCTTATTCGAAACACCCAAGAATTTGGTGGAAATACATATATAGGCAAGGACACCAAAGCAGAAATAATGATGGCTCCCTCTTTACCGGAGCCAATACATTTGCAGTCTCGTATAATAATACTATAGGAGTACTTCCTAAATAGCTGTCAACATGTATTTTGACCGCTTTTCAGGGGAAGCAACTCTCATTGACCTACTTTACCTACTTTCGGTTTATGCTGTCAACATGTATTGTGTAACGGCATTTCAGGGGAAGCAACCTACTTTCGGTTTATTTAGGGATAATGCCTATTGCGAAGGAATTAAAAAAATGGGGGTGGAAATAAAGTACTTGCCCCATTTTGAATCGCGAAACAGCGTAAAATCACGAGTTTGCTATTTTCTGTATCACTACCACATAAATTCACTGTAATACGAAATGCACCTGTGCATCCCCTAAATAATGAAAATTGCTGTCCCTAAACTGTAACATCTGAAATGTTGATTACAAAAATGTGGTAACTCAGCTTCGGAGATAAACATATAGTATTGAATAAAACCTGACATTAAGTTAACAGCCTTCTAAAGGAAAGTTTGCATAATTATGTTAAATTAACCTCTTTGAGACGTTCACTCCCTAGACGACCAAGCAGACCTCGCTAAACCGGAATGTTTGTTGGCTTATTCAACCATCTGACCAGGGTCTCTTGACTGTTAAGTAGCCATGTGACTCATATCTCTTTTAGATCTACTCTGCGTTCCGTCCCTGACACGCGAAGTTGAGACGTAACCGGTAGGGGCTCAAAACACGGACAGGAGAGCAGAATTTCCAAAAGAAGATTCATGTAGTCGCGAGAGCGAGGCGAGAACCGCGAGAATTAAATGATTGGTCAAAGATGAGGTAGAGACCCCTGCATATCCCCGTGTACGGCGCGTTAGCCTTTCAGTTGAATATGAAGTGTGGTGCCACGAGGGCCAAAAAGGAGCAAACTGAAGTGAATGATTATCCTTGGTGATCACCAACAAAGTGATAGACTAGGGATGGTTTCACGTATCCCAGAGACTAGAAGTAAGTTAACACTAGTAGTTTTTAGTATGTGTATGTTTATATATTATATTGATTGCCATGTATTAGTATGTTCATGTTATATGTATTTACAGAAATTAAAGTTAAATGTATTTACAGAAACCGATTATTGTTTCTGACACGTTGTACATATTGCTTGATATATCTTAGCCTTAAGATTCGGATAGAAGTGTGCTTATGGGAAACTCGGCAGATGTCTGATGCTATAGACTCCTTGCAGAGGGCACCACATACCAATATATCTGAACAGAATATTGTAGCCAGAGTTCTGGATTTTACAGTTCAGCTCCGAAATGGTTTGCGGAGTCAACGCATGACGCTTGCTCCCATGGAAAAGAAGGAGATCATCTAGATTTTACCTCGCCACGTCCGTCCCCGTAGCTACATGACTCGACCGATCAGCCTGAGAGCGAGCAGATTCCCTCAGGGTGACCACCAGACTCAAGCACTCGCAGATGCAGAACAGCTATGTCCCAGCAGTAACCAGCAGACGTTTGTCCCCTCTGCAATCACGCTACTCAACGACCAGTTAAAATAAATCTCCATAGCATTTGGGCTGGGTAAAGGGGGTGGGGGTGGGTAGGAGTGGGGTAAACAAACTGTCTCAATAAGAGCTACCTTCATCAGTTTCTTTCTATTTACTGTATGCCGTATGAATGTGTGCGAAAATTACCGATTGTGTGCGTATAATGTATACTCACTAGTCATGTAACGTATTATTGGTGATGATATCAATTGCGCATTAGGCCTATGTATTTACTGGTCATATTGTGTACTAGTCATGATAATTTAAATGGAATCTTTGTTCATGAAGTATTTTTTATTACAACCATGCTGTATGAATGTGTGCGAAAATGTATTGATTGTTTGTGCATGATGTATAAGAAAATTGACTATTAATGTAATGTGAACTGTGAGGCGTTGTATGTTGGTTTAATCAATTGACGTATAGACTGTGATGTGGGTGCTTGACGCGATTAGGTGACATGATATATATTGACAGTGTTTGCGGTTCCATTTTGTGATCTGATTGCCTGATGTGTGATGTCTGTTTACTTTTGATAGCCTATTTTGCGTAAATGTGAGAAAGCGATGTGTCTGCTTGCACTGTGCTGTAATGTATTGTATTGCGTATGAACTTATAACCTATATTCTGATGTATTCCCATATGCGTAAAACAAATTTTTCACATGAAGTCTGTTACACTCAGTTTGATGTTGGAGTTTTCTATCAGTATCTGATTCAGCCCCGATGCTTGAATTCCTGATAGTTGTGTAACTCAGATTCGTTTATTCACGCAACCCGCTCAAGCAGCATACAATTCACAAAGTCGACGTATGAAATTTTCCACTTTTATTCAGCACACATCAACAACTGCATACAATTCTCAATTCAACTCAACAGCTTTTACAGCAACTTTCCAAATCACTATCAACAACTTTACTATCTCTCAACAGCAACTCGGCACACGATTAAATAACCTCTCTCTTTTCTGGAACAATTTGGTACATGGTAGAAATGACGCACTGCCACCAATCGAACTAAAGATCGTCATCACTGGCTTACGTCATTACACATTTCTTCTCCTTCCGGATCGTTCCTTCAAATTTCTACAATTATCCCGAATCTTCGATCGATAGTAAACAAGCCGATCCAGAAGATTCTACAACAATATCGACTAACGAAAATTATCAACGTTATACAAAGCCTTTCCTAACAACAATGCAAACTCAAATCAAAGGTAAATAAACTCTATTATTGAATACTTTGCAAAACGAAACGATTAGATCTATCGTGCGCGCTTTAGACACACTTTCGTTCGTTTCAACGTAACATAACCCCCCACTCAAGAAGAAATTTACTTAATTTCTTTCAACAACGTTGAAACGTAATGCACAAACAAAGTACAGAATTAAGACTTATTTCAGACTGTCTGAACACTGTCAATGTTCTCAGCTCATTCACACAGAGTCAATGGTTTTCATCTTGAAATCTGTCTGGATATTGTCAATGTTCACAGTTTATCTACACGGTCAATGTTTTTTTACTCACACACTCTGCTGAGGAAGTCCGCACCAACATTGTCTGATCCTTTGATAGATTCTACTCGCATGTTAAAATTCTGCAAGTACATAGCCCATCTCATGATGCGACTGTTCACAAACTTGGCAGAGTTCAAGTAAGTTAACGGCTTATGATCAGTCTGCAGCACGAACTTCACTCCTTGAAGGTACAGTTCGAACTTCCGGATTCCCCATATGATGGCAAGGCACTCTTTCTCCATGGTCGAGTAATTTTTCTCAGCCCTGGACAGCTTCTTGCTGGCGTAACTGACCGGAAATAGTTTCCCTTCGTGTTCTTGCATCAGTATGGCGCCGATGCCTTCGTCCGCTGCGTCTGTTCTTAAGACGAATTCTTTGGAAGTGTCAGGCAGTCGTAGCACCGGATCCTTCGAAAGGAGGTCGCGCACAGTCTGGTATGCCCTCTCCTGAGACGGTCCCCACTGCACTTGGTTTGGACAGCCTTTCCGCACCAGGTCCGACAAGGGTGCTGTGATGGCGGAGTAGTTTGGTACAAACTCCCTGTAATATCCAGCCAACCCCAGGAAAGATCGCACCTGCTTCTTGGTTTGGGGACGTGGAGCGTTCAGAATCTTGGTGACGTTTTCTAGTAAAAGCCCCTTTTGTCCTTCTTTCAGCGAATGGCCGATAAAGTCTACGTTGTCAGTCCCCAGAATGCACTTACTGGGTCTCACGGTCAGGTTGGCTTCTGTGAGACGGTGAAACAGCTCCCTCAAGGTCTGCAGATGCTCTTCCCAGGTGCGAGTGTGGACTAGCAGGTCGTCCCAGTAACACACGACATTGTCCATCCCTTTGAGCATCTTCTTCATCCCTCTCTTCAGGGTAGCTCCGCTGTTGACCATGCCAAAGGGCATCCTTAGGCACTCGTACGTCCCATCAGGGGTTATAAAAGCAGTCTTTGGTATGTCCTGTTGACGCACGGGGACTTGCCAATAACCTTTGCTGAGGTCAATCTTTGAGAAGATTCTAACTCCCCGATAATTGGCGGAAGAGGTCTGCTGCGGTAGGCATCGGCTCAGGGTCGAAGACGGTGATCTTATTAACCTTCCTGTAGTCGATGCATACTCGGTTGCTCCCGTCCTCTTCTTCACGACCACGACAGGGGACGCGTAGGGGGAACTGGACTCCTTGATGATGCCCATCTTCAGCATCTCATCGATGTCTTTCTTCAAGGATTCACGGGCCTTGAAAGGGATCGGGAAGGGCTTGGATCGAACAGGGATATTCGAAGTGAGGTGGACTTCGTGTTCGACCAAAGTTGTAGAGCCAGGGACATCGCTGAAGTTGTGGGGAAACTCGCCCATAAGGTCCTTGAGCTCCAACTTTTGACCTTCCGTCAAGCTCGGTCCTAGCTTAACATCATCGATGCCTTCTTTGCTGTGGAAGTCTCCCAGTTCCAACAGTTCTTCGCCGTCAAAGCTGTCGTCGGTCACAGCTGCTGTGGCTGCGTGCACAGTCTCTGATGGCCTTTCCACGTACAGCTTAAGGAGGTTGGCGTGGTATATCTTGGAATGCTGGCCGACCTTCACCTTGTAGTCGTTGATTCCCACCACGGTCTCCACTTCGTACGGGCCTTTCCACTGCATCAGCAACTTATTATGATCAGTAGGTAGCAGCACCAGCACTTTGTTGCCAGGTTTAAACTTCCTGTTCACAGCCCTACGGTCATAGTAGTGCTTTCCACAGTCCTGGGACTTCTTCAGGTTTTCTCTGGCTATCTCGAGAGTCTGCTCCAGCTTCTCCCGTAGCTCAAACACGTACTGGTAGCTGTTCTTCACCTCTGGGGTGTCTACTTCTTTCGTCCACAGTTCTTTTAGGATGTGCATCGGCCCTCGGATGGTTCTTCCGTACAGCAGCTCGAACGGAGAAAAGCCGGTGGACTCCTGCGGTACTTCTCTGTAGGCGAAAAGTAAGGCGTTGATATAGCGATGCCATTGTCTGGGCTGCTCGCTGCACAGTTTCTTCAGGGTGGACTTCAGCGTAGCATTGAACTTTTCGACGAGCCCGTTGCACATTGGATGGTAGGGTGTCGTAGTTAAATGCCGGATGCTCAGCAGTCTGTTGACCTCCTTCATGCAGTCAGAGACGAACTGCGTCCCGAGGTCTGTCAGGATCTCTTCAGGCACTCCAAGTCTGCTGAACATGTCCACTAGTGCCTCTGCTACAGTCTCAGTGTCAATCTTCTTCAGTGGCACTGCTTCTGGGTACCGAGTCGCATAGTCCACTAAAGTCAGTACCCATCGATGACCTTCTTCACTCGGAGGTCTTATTTCGCCGATTAAGTCTAAGGCCACCCTCTTGAAAGGTCGGTCGATCAGAGGCATCCTCTGCATAGGCACTTTCGGGACCCTTCCTCGAGGTATGGTCTTCTGGCAAATGTCACACGATCGGCAGAAACGGCTGACGTCCGCATGAAGTCCTGGCCAGTAGAACACCGCCTGGATTCTGTCTGACGTCTTCCTGATGCCTAGGTGACCTCCCATGATAGAATCGTGAGCTACTTCCATCACTTGGCGCCTTAGGGGTAACGGTACCAAGACTTGACGTAGTGGTTTACCTCCGTTGACCCTCGGGTGCTGGAATCTGTACAGGATCTTGGCCTTCACCTCAAAATAGACCGTGCCACTGCCCTTGTTCACGTGGTCTTGGCGGTTCCTGTACTTGTTTAAAGTGCTATCAGCTTCCTGGAGCTGGATCAGCTTATCTCTGTCCACGATGGCAGCTTTGGAGTTGTCGGCGACCTTCAGTGGCGTAGACACCTTGTCTCTCTTGGCCTGGGCCCTGGTAGTAACAGCACCGACGATCTCTGGTCGGCAGGGCTGAGCCGGAGTAGCCACATTGTCCCGTAGCAGCTCTGAAAGGTCTCCATCGGGAAATGGCAATGGATCCTCCTCCACAACTTCGACGCGTTGGGTTGAGGCAGGACTCCACTCTGGATCGGGGTTGTCGGGTCGTCTCGCGCCGTCGATATTCCCGATCATCAAATCGTATAGCGGCTTCTTCAGGCAAACCGCTTCGACTTCGCCTACGTAGAAAGGGGTGTTGACATGAATCTTCGCAACTGGCGCTCTCACACATTTGCTGTCGGCCATAAGTGTCCATTTTGAATCGCCGGTGAACTGTTCTTTAGCGATTAGGTCTTCTCTGATGATGACCCCACTGCAGCCAGAATCTCTTAAAACAGTCACTTCATGATTTCCGACGCGTCCCTTGGAAACAGGCATGTTCTGTACGGTCACAGCTGCGCTGGCGACGACGGGGATGGATTTCCCGTTGGCAAGGAGAAGTTGGCCATCGGTTATGCACTCTTGCACGTCCGCGGGAGTAGCTGCGCGCTCGGTCTCACTCGGAAGAATGACGCTCCCGCCGCACACTTGATGGTCAGATCTACTGGTTTGCCGTTGGTTGGAGAACCGCCTCTGCCGGTTGCCCGCCGCTGCGTTGTCCGTACTGCTCCGCTGTCCGCTACTTTTGTTTTGAGGACAATTAGCCGCCCTGTGGTCTGTAGCGTTGCAGGTGAAACAGCCTCTTGAATGCCCTTCCCTGAAAGGTGGCGTGGAGTCCGTCTGCCTCTGGCTCGTCTGGCTCCCTTGGATCTGGTTCCCATGGTTTGCAGTCTTCTGAAAATGTTTCGTCGCGCTGGGTGGCCCCAGGGTTTTCCCATGAGCGATGAGATATCTTTCAGCAGCCTCAGTCACATCTTTAAGCGTCTGCAGCTTTTGTTCTTCTAAGTAGGTCGCTAGGTCCTTGTGACAGGCATTGAGAAATTGTTCTTTCACAATCAGGTCATGGAGACTGTCGTAAGACTTCATTTCGCCTGATAACTCCACCCACTTGTGTAGATATGACGACAGGCGCTCCACAAACTGCTTTGGCGTCTCGTCTGACTTAGGCCGGCATTCACGGAAGCGTTTACGGTAGCCCTTCTCTGTAAAGTTGTAGCACTGCAACAGGGCCTCTTTCAAGACGTCGTAGTTTTTGGCGTCATCGTTCGACAGTCTGGTGTAAACTTCGAGAGCTTGCCCCGTCAGAAGTGCACTCAGTCGAATCGCCCAGTCTCGAGGTTGCCAATTGGAGCTTTCGGCGAACCTTTCGAATCTCGCCAGATAGCTGTCGATCTGGTCCTTCCCGTCGACGAAAGCTGGCAATTTTGGAGCCGTATGGTCGTTGGTGACTTGTGGCGCATGCTGATTGTTTTGGATACGCGCCAACTCTAGCTGGTACTGACGCTCAGCCTCTCTTTCCTCTCTTACTTCTTGGCGACGCTGCGCTTCGAGCTCTCTTTCTTCTCGGCGTCGTTGCTCTTCTATTTCTCTTTCTTCATGACGTCGTTGCTCTTCAATTTCTAGACGCTTCTGTTCTAATTCTCGTTCTTCGCGGCGACGCTGCTCTTCCTTTTCTAGACGCTTCTCCTCCAATTCTCTTTCTCTTTCTTCGCGCCATATTCTCTCTTGAGACTTGACGTACTCCGTCAGCTGTTTGCCTTTTAGATTTAGTTCAACCCCTCTCTGCCAGAAGTCAGCCATCTTGATGCTTCTGGAAAGTTCTTTTCTAGAAAGTTCTTTTCTGGAAAGTTCTTGACTGTAGAGTTCTTTCTTCTTCTCTTTTTTTTTCTGGAAAGTTCTTGACTGTGCTGTACCTTTCTAGACTGTTCTAGAACAGCACGCTTTCTGCAGTAGCGCTGATGCTTGTCACTAGTCGCTTTCGCTGACGCAGGCCCCGCTGTCCTCGTCGTATGCGACGCTGCACCACGCTGGTGTTGATGTACACGCTCCTGTGCTGAAGTGGACGCGACGTCCGTTCGTCGCTCTCTCTAATACTGGCGATGTAGCTCCGAGACTGTCCCTCGACGTAGTCTAACGGCAGCAACGTAGTCCCGATCTGTTGTTCGCTCACGAAGCAACTCTTCAGCGACTACACGCCCTTGCAGTCAACCCGAATCTATCGGATGTAGTCCCAGTATGTTGGCCCCTCTCGACGCAACTCGTTGGCGGCTACCCTCGATGACTACTTCTCGTAACGTTGACTCGCTTGTTGTAGCAGTTGAACCCTTGGCTATGGCGTGAATCGCGGCTTGACCCCCAAAATGTTACACTCAGTTTGATGTTGGAGTTTTCTATCAGTATCTGATTCAGCCCCGATGCTTGAATTCCTGATAGTTGTGTAACTCAGATTCGTTTATTCACGCAACCCGCTCAAGCAGCATACAATTCACAAAGTCGACGTATGAAATTTTCCACTTTTATTCAGCACACATCAACAACTGCATACAATTCTCAATTCAACTCAACAGCTTTTACAGCAACTTTCCAAATCACTATCAACAACTTTACTATCTCTCAACAGCAACTCGGCACACGATTAAATAACCTCTCTCTTTTCTGGAACAATTTGGTACATGGTAGAAATGACGCACTGCCACCAATCGAACTAAAGATGGTCATCACTGGCTTACGTCATTACACATTTCTTCTCCTTCCGGATCGTTCCTTCAAATTTCTACAATTATCCCGAATCTTCGATCGATAGTAAACAAGCCGATCCAGAAGATTCTACAACAATATCGACTAACGAAAATTATCAACGTTATACAAAGCCTTTCCTAACAACAATGCAAACTCAAATCAAAGGTAAATAAACTCTATTATTGAATACTTTGCAAAACGAAACGATTAGATCTATCGTGCGCACTTTAGACACACTTTCGTTCGTTTCAACGTAACAAAGTCAATAAATCTTGAATCTTGAATCTTGAATCCCTCTCAACTGCAATTGAAGTAGAACTACTCGGAACAATATTAGACCACCAGAACAATATTAGACCACCAGAACAAACTTAGACCATCAAAACATAGACCTGCTTAGCAAATGATGAAGAACAACTGCTAAAGAAATAGCCCAGCACATTGAACAGTTATAGTTATTAATTTACATTTAATTAATCTCATGTTAGAATTTGTGTTGAACATATAAAAGTTGAAATCACATACTTATGCGACTGCTGTCATTCTATTTATAGGCTATTGTTGTGTGTCCACTAACTCTTCATCTTTGAAGACCAAGTAAACTAGTCAGTTGATTAGTAAAAAGCATTTCTTAAAGTGAGCCAATAGTACTTTAAAACCCGAGAACAAATATACATTTGTGTGTGACCAAGCACCGTGATTAGTCTCTCACATCGCTTTGGAGTTTCGGTAAAGAACGTCTGATAAGGCCGCTTAATGCCCCATCTGTCTTCAAGTCTTACTCCCCTTGTAAGATAAGCGTATCTTCTCCAGGATATCATCACAGAAACAATGAATTGTTTACGTAGATACTATAGTATTTAGCAGCATCTTCTAAACACTATATTCTTCAGCAAACTCAGCTAAATATGGCATTATATAGGTAAACAAATTATTATTATATTATTATTATTATTATTATTATTATTATTATTATTATTATTATTATTATTATTATTATTATTATTAATTATAAATTATAAATAAATAAATACATTATAAATAATAATTATTATTATTATTAAAAGAACACTGACGAAATTAATAATATATTGTACAACAAGATAATAATAGAAAAAATAGTCAGCATTATTCTTAGTACTGATTTAATAAACATTTTTTTTAACATTTCTTTGTGCATATGTGTATGTATTTATATTTGTATGTATATATGTGTGTGTGTGTGTGCGTGTTTGTGTATGTTTCTTTTGTGTGGGTGCGAGTTTGCTTTTGATTACGTGTTTGTAATTTTGTGAATGTCTAAAATCATTGAACAAATGAATAGCCTTTAAATAAAAGAACTGAACTGAACTGAAACATTGCAAAATAATACATTATTTAACACAATCTGCTAAATATTGCATTATATAGTTAATTAATTCCTTATTTAGCAGCAATGAATAATTTATTCATGATTTATTTACGTAAACATGTATGATTACTGTAAATAATATATTGTCTCCGTAAATTACCTATTATTTATCTAAACAATATATTGTTTAATTAAATTTATTTTTAAATTAAAAATTGAATTAAATGAAACAATTTATTGTTTAGAAAAATAATAGGTTCTTTACAGAGCGATTTTGTTGAGTTGGCGACGTCATATTATTAATAATAATAATTTTATTTATAAAGCGCACATCTCAGACAACATTTCTGCTCAAAGCGCATAAAACATAAAAACACACAATGCACATAAACATCACAATAGACAACCATAATGACTAATGAATAATCACAATAACAATGAATTGGATAACAATTTACAATACTTTGAGGTTTTAAAATCATAGTAATAAATACAATAAAATGTGACAGATAATGAACACACGCACACACACACACCTACACACACACACACACCTACACACACACACACATGCACAAATAAGTAGGAAGGTAAAAGCAAGCATCAAACAGATAAAATGCATAAGATAAATGAATGCATACTAAAAACATAACAGTTTTAAGTAAAACTCGTATGAGGGAGAGGGTAGCAGGCAACCAAAGGTGAGGGACTCAGGAAAGGTACTTATTAAATAGATGAGTCTTGAGGAGTTTCTTAAAAATTGTGAGGCACTGAACTTGTCTAAAGGCGGCGATACACGGTAAGACTAGATCTTATGATACACGCATATGACTACGGAAATTCCCGGATCGGTAGGAATTGTCGTCAAGTCTTATCGATAGAGCATGTTCTATTTTTTCACGGCGCGATACGACAGTGGAGGTCAGACAGCCAATCAAAACAGCTATTTGATTGAACTCCTTCTTCTTCTTCTTCTTCTTCTTGATGTTGAGGGCCCACGATCAAGGCGTCGATCATTCTGGCTCCTATGGGTTGATGAGGGGGTTTGCGGTTTCACTATATTTTGTGTGCTGTTGCAGACTAACTATCTTTATCAACTGTACAACTATTTTCAAAAAGTATTTACATAGTCCAATGCCATAGTTTGTAGCCACGTTGGTGTTTTCTGGCTGGTTGTATGGGGAGTGGTAGGGATGAGGGAAGGTGTTAGTGTCTTGGAGAGTATCAGGAGCTGGAAGTTGGATGGGAGCAGGCTCTTGGCACAAACGTGCCAAGTGTATTAGCCTCTGCTACATCTTTTGGCAGATTGTTCCAGTCTCTGATGGTCCTTGGCAGAAAAGAGCAGCCTCTATATTGTGTTCTTGTTGTGATGAGCCTAAACTGCTTGTCGTGACCTCGTCGCTGTCGAGAGGGGAGAGGGATGAGTTTTTGTTGAAGGCTGGGGCAGTGGGCTAGCCCATTGTTTATCTTAAACAACATGGAGAGTCTGGCTAGTCGTCGTCTCTCTTCCAGTGTTGACCAACCCAGCGTCTCCAGCATGTTGCTAACACTTGACGTGTTTCTGTATCGGTTGAGGACAAAACGTGCTGCACGCCGCTGGACTGCCTCCAATCTGTCGATGTTCTTCTGGGTGTATGGGTCCCAGACGTTAGATGCGTATTCCAGGATTGGTTGTACAAAGGCTTTATAAGCCCTTTCCTTTACACTGGCATTACTAATCTTCAGGTTTCGTCTGAGGAACCCAAGGGTCTTGTTTGCTTTGTTGCATACATTGTCAATATGATCGTCCCATTTGATTTCTCTATGAATTGTAATGCCTAAGTATTTAACTGAGGAAATTGGTTCCAGAACATGGCCGTGCAGTTGGTATGGGTGGTGTAGAGGGTTTCTGCTCCTGGTGACGGACAGAGTCTGGCACTTGGCAGGATGGAACTCCATGTCCCAGCTCTTCTCCCACTCAGCGAGGTGGAGGAGGTCCTGTTGTAGCCGGTCTTGGTCCAAGCTGTTGCAGATCGTCCTGTACACCGCCGTGTCATCAGCGAACAGTCTTGCCAGCGAGGACAGCTTGATTGATTGATTTATTGTTGCTTTAGGTCCAGCGGACTCTTCCGAGCCAAATCAGGACCGGTCGAGGACAGCTTCTCAGGCAGGTCATTGATGTACGCTAAGAACAAACAGGGACCCAGCACCGAGCCTTGAGGAACGCCGGATTTGACGCTGACGAAGGAGGAGCTTGCGCCATCCACCACTACTGCCTGGTACCGGTCGCTGAGGAAGCAAGAGATCCATGTTTTGGTTGTGCCCTTAATGCCGTAGCGCTGGAGCTTGTGTAACAGCAGGCTATGGTTGACACGGTCGAATGCCTTCGAGAAGTCCATCACAAGGACGTCAGTCTGCTTGCCGCCCTCCAGATTGGTCGTCAGGTCCTCCACAAACTCAAGGAGCTGGGTTTCACAGGATCTCTTGCCTCGGAATCCGTGTTGATTGTCGTTCAGTATGTTGTAGCTTTCGAAATGCTTCATAACTGCGCTGACGATAATGTGCTCCAACAGCTTACATACTACACTGGTGAGAGATACCGGCCTATAGTTGGCAGGGTCATACTGCTCTCCTTTCTTATAGATTGGTGTAACATGCGCTGTTTTCCAGTCTGTTGGAACGATGCCTGTGGACAGTGACGACTGGAAGAGGATCGTCAATGCAGGAGCAAGTTCTTTGGCTAATTCTTTGAGTATTCTTGGTTTGATGTTGTCAGGGCCGCAGGCCTTGTATGGATTCAGGTTCTTAAGGAGTGTCAACACCCCCTTCTCAGTAATCTGGATGTCTTCTATGGTGGGGTAGGTTTTATCTGGCATGTTGGTCTTCTGAAGAAACTCAGCCTCTGTGTACGCCTTTCCGTCGCCAAAGACCGACTGAAACTGCTGATTTAGGACCTCCGCCTGTGCTTTTGGGTCGGATGTTAACTGCCCATCTCTCCTAAGGGGGGCAACGCCAACATTTGACGACTTCTGGTGCTTAATGTAGCTCCAGAAGCGCTTGTTCTTAGCAGCCTGGGTTGGGGCGTCCTCCTCTGAGAAGATGCCGTTCAGGTAGTTCCAGTAGGATCTGCGCAGCAAGCGTTGGATGGCGCGGCGTAACCGCAGGACCTCGGACTTTAGTTCGTCTGACCCAGTCTTCTTCATCCGCTTGTACTGACGGTCTCTCCTGTGGATGAGTCTTCGTATTTCCGCAGTAACCCATGGCTGGTTGGTCTTAGGTCTAATTGTCTTGTGGGGGATGTATGTCTTGACTGCTTCAGTGATGGTTGTCTTAAACTTCAGCCACAGCTCTTCTGTCGTTGCAGTGCCCTGAGTCTCCCGCATGTTGGTGCTCAGCTCTGTCGCTGCCTTTCTCAGGCTATCCATATCTGCTTTCGCATAGATGGGGATCTCTCGTATAGCCTGCTTCCTTTTCGGCGCACTGACCTGGAACTCGCAGTATGGGATGCAGTGATCTGATATCCCAGGGATGATCTCGACTCTTGGGATGAGCTGTGGACAGTTTGTAAGGAGCAGATCCAAAGTGTTTTCCCCTCTTGTAGGTTCTCTAACCATTTGTTCTAGTCCATTGTTGTTGATCATGTCCATGAAGTCAGAGTGTAAGAGGGGGTATGGAGACTTTGGCTTCATTACAGGGATCTTCCAGTCCCAGCCAGGAAAGTTGAAGTCTCCTCCTATGAGGAGAAACGCATTTTTTAGCTGCGATGCTCTCTGGAGCGACAGATCAAACTTCCTCAAGCTGGGTTCGTCTGCTGTATTTGGTCTGTAATAGGCACAGACATAAAGGGTACGTCTCCCTTTCAGTCTCACTTTCACCCAAAGAAGTTCGCAATCGTCAATTTCTAGCTCTGGAACAGCATAACAGTCCAGATGGCCGCGAATGGCAACAAGCACACCTCCCCCCACTCGATCTTCTCTGTCTCTCCGGAAGGTCCTGTAGTTGTCTGGCAGAATCTCTGCATTGGCTATAGATGGATTCAGCCAGGTTTCTGTACCCAAGATGATGTCAGGTTTTAAGCTGTCAATCAAGTTAGCTATCTCTGCTCTTTTTCCGCTTGCTGATTGGAAGTTCACATTCAGTACACGCAGTGGTCTATGTTTCCATTTGTCTTGTTGGCTGCAACGCGTTGGAGTGGAGCTGTGTGGTGGTCGAAAGCCCTGAGAGTCAGTTGGTGTAGCACAGGAAGGATTTAGGGAAAAATCTGGAAAAGTTGAGTCTGTCCGTGCACTATGGAGGTCAAACACGATTTGGCTGTTAGGACTACCGCAGACAGCGCAGTACCATGACATGCTAGAGTTCTCACCGAGCTGGTTGTAGTAGGCCGTGTCAATGCTTTGGCAGTGGCCGTGGAACCATTGCCCGCATTGTTCACATGCAACTCCCCTGTCATCCCACTGGACAGCAAGGTCACAAGTACCGCAGATCCATGATGATTGGGACTGGGAGCATGGGCGGGTGGGAGAGGTAACAGGGCCGCCACTCGTAGCGACAGTCGGACCAGGGTTGGGTTCAGGGGAGTAGGAATTTGACAGGAGGATGCCAGCCAGGTACAACAATACGAGCCTCTGGCGACTTATAGGCCTCCACCCAGGGCGAGATCGAGCCACACTACACAAAATGTCAACAAACACACAGTGGCCAACACCTGCTGTTCGGAAAACTGTCTTCTTACTGAAGTCTACATTGTCAGTTGAAATATTTCCGTCTGGTCTCTTCACATCACAAATTAAAAGTTTATTGACGAAGATCGCGGCCACAATGGCGAATAGTGTTATATTGTATGTAAACATACCTCCGGTGAGTGACACACTGACAGTCCGAGAACACAAACAGCACACTGAAGCAGGCTGACATTCACATTTGCAATATTGTAGCGGATAGAAAAGATAAATGTATCACAGTTGGTTCGAAAGAGAAGTTTGTCGAGGTGAAGGTCACTGAAAAACCGCGACCTGCAAACTGAAAAATGGCAGACATGTCGAAGCACCAAACAGGACTTTTGATTGAGTTGTACCATGAACATATAGCTGCTTATGGGACACATCATTGCAGGTCTACAAAGACCAAGGGACCAGAAACCGCGCACTTTCATCAATACAGGCGCGGTTTCATGAAGCCTGCAATATTTTGCTGGATCGTACGACAGTGTGATTTTTGTTGTTGTGGGACTCATGTCAATGAACGATATGAAAATAAAGAATAATATATTTGTGCAATGCATATTAATATTACTTTAAAAAAAATGTAATGACGTTTTGAAAAACAAGCGTCATCAATTTATCACGCGCTAACAACAATTGCTTTTGCAACTATTTAGATCTAGTTAGCCGTAGACTACGAGATAGTTGGTACTGAGCAGCAATTTAGTTACAGTTATTAGGAATCATGCCCATGAGAGTATATAGTTACAAATAAAAGTTTGAATATAAGTATTACTAATTTTTACAATAATCGATTATTTTCCATGAATAATATGATTATTTTCTGGACGATGGTAGATGTACTCATTAAGCCATATATAAAAAAAAATAATGAAAGTACGACATTACATCAGCGACCTTGGCCTTTACCGACAGGCTTATGACTCATACATACCGTGTATCAGCAAAGACATCAGATCTGCAGCGGCATACGCGGGTATCATAAGATCTAGTCTTACCGTGTATCGCTAGCTTTAGAGGTACAGGAAGAGAATTCCAAGTTAAAGGTCCAAGCACACTGAAAGAACGTTTTCCAAAAGTAATCAAGGAATAACCTGGGACAGTGAGAAGAGAGGTACTTGCAGAACGTAACGAACGTGCAGGTGTGTATGGATGAAGCAGATCAGAGAGATATGGTGGGAAAGACTCAGAGTGTAGGCTATGGAAGCAGAGAATGTTATTATTATTATTATTATTATTATTATTATTATTATTATTATTATTATTATTATTATTATTATTATTATTATTATCATTATTATTATTATTATTATTATGTAATTAGACTGTACAGAAGTTGTTTATTGCTCTCTCTCTCTCTCTCTCTCTCTCTCTCTCTCTCTCTCTCTCTCTCTCTCTCTCTCTCTCTCTCTCTCTCTCTCTCTCAAATTCATGTGTGGATTTGATTCTATATTAAGTTCATTATTTATGGTGGACGCGCATGTGTGAATTGTGTGATGTTATCATGTTGTGTGTGCTGACTTTGTCCTTGATTTCAGATGCCTTATTGTCCTCAATTTTACAACAAAGTTTGACACGCTCACTTTTTGGTCATGGATTAAGTACCTTAAACCCGCCTACTTCACTCGTTAAACGTGAACAATAATTTTAATTTAACATTCTGTCGCAGGCCTATCCTATCCTATCCTATCCTATCTCGTAACTCGAAGGTCGTAGGGGCACCACAGACGATCGTTTAACCAGCGTACTCCATCTCTCCCTGTCCTCAGCAACCCTGATTGTTTCGCTCAGTGTCAAACCAGTCCCTTCTCGAATGTTGTCCTCCCACCTCTTTTTCGTTCTCCATTTTCTTCTACCTCCTTGCACTGTGCCTTGCAGGATGGTCTTTGCAAGACCTGATGATCTGGTGACGTGGCCATACAATCAGAGTTTCCGTTTTTTCACCAGTGTGCAGGTCATCGTGTTGTTCAATGGCTTGTGTGATGGTCTGTCGGACTTCGTCGTTGGTGATGTGCTGGGTATAGGAAATGCCCAGAAGTTTTCTATAGCATCTCATCTCCATGCTTTGTATTCTTCGTTGTAAATCTGCTGTGAGGGTGCATGTTTCTCAAGCATATAGGAAGTTGGAGATGACAAAGGAGCGCAGGAATCTTAACTTGGTATTTAGACTGATGGTCCTGTCTTTCCAATTCGGCTTCAACCTCGCCAGGCCGGGCAGCAGTTGTTTGTGCGATCTTGGACAGGACTTCCTGTCGCAGCCTAATTCTATATTAACTTATCTGTTCTTTTGTATTTTCTGTCCGCATTCAGACAACAATTGAACATGCCTGTTTGGGGCATGACTTTTGTCATCATCTTCATCGTCATCATCATCATTATTATCATCATCATTACCATCACACTTATTAAACCTGTTCCCCTTTAAACGATCGAACTGAATTCATGCAGTTAATTAAATTCTCTCTCTTTTTTCTCTCTCCACTACCCCCCCCCCCCTCTCTCTCCTATCTCTCCACTCCCTTACCGCCATCCTCTCTCTCTCTCTCTTCCTCTCTCTCTTCCTCTCTCTCTTTCGCCCGAAGGCAAGAGTGAGGCGTATGGACGTCAAGCTTTCACCAATGACCGCATACAAATGCAAAACAAACAAAAAAACTAAAAAATAAGTCAAGAGAAGAGTGAGTGTGTTTACCACAGCAGGTCTGTATAATAATTCTTTTTCTTCAAGCCTGTGTGCTAGCAATGAACTTGCATTTTAGACAGGCTCAGATTCAGTTTTAGCAGATCCAATTTTTGTCTGGATCTTCACAATAAATGACGCCCAACCGCTTAATCACCCGTTTCACCATTCTCTTTTGACGTGCTTCGTCTACCATTTGCGCCTTTCCCTCATTAGCGGAACCCGTTTGCACCTCCTCCAGCATAATCCCCATCAATAGAAACACCATCAAGGCCATCACCATCTGCATCAGACAGCCAGAGACAAGGACAGAAATATATATAGACTGCATCATTGGCACAAACACTTCATTTATTTAGTTCCTGAACGAAAGCAAATACGTCTGTCTAAGAATGTCTGTGTCTGTGTGTGTGTGTGTGTGTGCGTGTGTGTGTGTGTGCACTTGAATAAACGCACAAATGGGTAGCAGACCTTGACTTTCTTAGTAACAAATGGGTTTATTTGCTTGGAACCCACTTTTTTCCAGGACCCCACTTTTGAAATGCGCGGGAGTGCTCTTTTAGTGCATGGGAGTGCAGTTGTAGTGCATGAGAGTACTTTTTAGACGGAAAGATCCAATTTTGCATTAGATTCTTACATTTTTGGAAGAAGTTTACGTTCCTTCTATCAAAAAAACACTTTACGATTAATATATTCTTAAATAAACCCAGATGTGGTGTGTGTGTGTGTGTGTGTGTGTGTGTGTGTGTGTGTGTGTGTGTGTGTGTGTGTGGGTACCTGTAAAACGGCACGAATGAGGAACGAAATTTGCCTTTTTTAGTACTAAATGAGGTAATTTTGTCGTTCCCCGTTTGTCTGCCGTTCCTCATTTGTTCTAAGTACACGGGAGTGCTCTTTTAGTGCATGGGAGTGCAGTTGTAGTGCATGGAAGTGTTTTTAATGCAAGGGAGTGCTCTATCCGGGACGGAGAACTTCCATCCCGTTTTCGAATTTCCTCAGCTATAGAGCGCGAAGTAGGTCAGGTTTTGCTCAAAAAAAGTACGTTTTAGAGCACAGTTTTCTCAAAAAGTTTGACCTAATTCCGCGCCTATAGGAGAGGATCTAGGTCAAGTTTTGAACTTTCCTCGACGATTAGGGTAAGGCAGTGCCTCGACGATTAGGGTAAGGCACCCGTTCCACAAAAGGGTTAGGGTCAGGGCTAGTTGCAGCGCTACAACTAGCCCTGGCCCTAACCCTTTTCTTGAAGGGGTGCCTTACCCTAATCGTCGAGGCACTGCCTTATCCCTAATCGTCGAGGAAAATTCCTTATCCTAGCTGTGTTTTTTTAACAATTTTGACCTAATTCGGCGCTTAAGGAGCGCGAAGTAGGTCAAATTACCCCATTTTACACCTCGTACACGCATGTGTGTGTGTGTGTGTGTGTGTGGCGAAAACGGGTTTACACTAAAGTTGGCATTGCTGTTACACTAAATAATGATACAGTAGGCTTTCGTTACGCTAACCAACCGCTGAAATTTGAATTTGAATATTAATGTGTGAACAGATTTTAAATAAATTGAGTTGAATTACATCATTACATTACATGGTTATTGCTTTAGGTCCTGCGTTGATTTGGGTATGTTTTATGATTGCATAAATAGTAGAGCAATGGGATATGTCACCAGGGGCGGATTTTGCCTTTATTGAGGGGGTGTGCACTCTTTCCTGAAACCATGAATGTGAAGTGGCGAAAGCACAAGCGCCAGCCTGCAAAGCATGCGAGTGAAATAGGGGTGTGGGAGGGGGTCTGAGGGCTTGCCCCCCAGAAAAATGTGAAGACAATGGTTAAAATCTGTGCAATCTGGTGCATTCTGGGATTATTTTGAGGACTGAGAACGGTATTTGTTTGTTCTAAAAGTCCTCTTTGAGCCCCCACCCCTTACCTTCCTCCCCCCACACACCCCTCTGCAAACTCTGATGATACAATTTACAATAGCAGAACATCTTGCATAAAGGTTTATAAAAAGACAGGTTATCTGCAAACAAAACAAGAAATGGCCACTCACATCAGTTTTATTCAAAACTGACTTAATGCATGTGCAAGAAATACCTGTAGATCTGATGAATAAAAAAATTACCAAATATTTTTAAAAAACTAATTTGGAGGTACGTGAAACTGTGTGGTGAGAGAGAATTAATAAAGTTTTTTTTTCCTCTTTGTTCTTCTTTTCTCCCTACTGTTTTTTCTTCTTTTTCTTTGACCGCCAGGGGGGTGTGCACGTGCACAAGTGCACACCCCCAAAATCCGCCCCTGGTCACGTAAATAAACTAAAAAGCTCTAATGAAGATTAGTTGAATATGACTATCGCGACTGGGGTCAAATTTCCTTTTAGCGTTTGAAAAAAACTAACCCCACCATAATGGTCAGGGAACGAACTAGCAGAAAGAAAACGAAACTCACCAATACAGTCTTGGCCATTTGGACAAAAGATTGACGTACTACTACAAGGATTCACAGTGACGATGCAACAGTAAATTCAGATCACAGTGTCTTCTGGTTGGAGTTGGTGAGGCACGCGAAAGGCAATGTTGAAAATGATGCAGCATATGGTGGCACATTCACGTTAAAAACCAGCCAGTCACGTGTGCAAACATGTGACTTGTGTGTCGACCTTTAGAGTTTCTTGGCTAACGTCCGACCGGGAAGCACTTTTGCAACAGTGTTCTGCAGTAAACAGTTTTCAAGATGGCCGACTTGGTGACAGACAGACACAATGCAGACATTTCCTCTCAAATTTGCAATTGCTATTGGTGGAAAAATTAGCCGTGAAAACGAATCAGTATCTCCGTGCATGTATAAATAATGAAAATTCGCATTCCTATATAGCAAAGAATCAAAAAAACTTACCGCAAAGCTATTGGGCATTTGTGTCGCCATTTTGGTTCCTGTGGACAGAGTAGTGTCCTCGACTTCACTAGCGACCAGAAATGTTAGCCTAAAGAGCCTTTTAAATGTAGTACCACTAAACATTCCAAGTGAAGCGGACAGCTTCGTACAAGGGATGTTGATTTTAGGGGATTTTAATCGTCATCCGCGCTGGTGAAATTCTGGTTGCGTTCTCTGCTAAAACGCGGTAGCCAGTGTGTGGGACTGCACAGGGGGCAGGGTGGAGCGGGTGGGTGGAAGGATTGGGGATAGGGGAGTAGGGATCTATCTTGCATGCTGGGAATATTGATGTTTTGACCCTTACCCATTCTAGGATATGAGCGTCAGAATCTTTGTAAGGTCCGTGCAGGTGGCTGGCATGCGTGCGCATACAGACTAAACCCTCGGTTTATACTCTCGTCCGATGAAGGAGGATGTAGGTGCCCTGATAATCAGGGTAAAGTCTTCATGTTCAGTCCCCGTTGGCGGTCTGAAGGGCCGAACAAGGATTTTTTTTAAAACATGACTTTGAGACGCGGCGCCTTCGGATGAGAGTATAATATATATATTCCAATCGGTATTATAGTCTGCGCACACTCGCATTCCATCGCACGGACTTTAAAGATCCTGACGCTCATGTCCTAGACAAGTGAGTTCCGGTGACACCAACGCACACAGAAAGCATTACAGTCCCTTCTCCCCCGCCCAGGAGAGTGGTCATTGTGTGGGCGTCAGACAAAGCGCCTAAAGATTGCCAGTGGGCGAGGCCAGGACAGCTTGAGACCCAGTATTGGCCAGCGCCTTGGGTAGACATCCGTCGGTCTCGAGAGACCATGGAGCTGCGCATCTAGGCGTTGATGTTCCTGCTGCAGCGTCTAGCGTGACAGGAAAGACCAATGCGGGAGTGGCAGTCCCTCCCATACCGCGAGCAATCCTATCCTATCCTGTCACGTAACTCGAAGGTCGATGGTGCACCACAGATGATCGTTTAACCAGCTTACTCCATCTTTCTCTGTCCTCAGCAACCCTCATGGCTCCGCTCAGTGTCAAGCCAGTCCATTCTCAAAAGCTGTCCTCCCACTTCATTTTCTGTCTCTCTCTTCTACTGCCTCCTTGCACTGTGCCTTTCAGGATGGTCTTTGCAAGGCCTGATGCTCTGGTGACGTAGCCATACCATCGGAGTTTACGTTTTTTCACCACTGTGAGTATGTCATCATGTTGTCCAATGGCTTGTGTGATGGTCTGTCGGACTTCTTTGTTAGTGATGTGCTGGGTATAGAAAATGCCCAGAAGTCTTCTGTAGCACCTCATTTCCATGCTTTGTATTCTTCTTTGTACATCTGCGTCAAGGGTCCATGTTTCGCATGCGTAAAGCAAGATGGAGATGACAATATAGTGCAGCAGCCTGACCTTGGAATGTAGACTGATGGTCTTGTCTTTCCAAATTGGCTTCAACCTCGCCAGGTCAGCAGTTGATTGTGCGATCCTGGAGAGGACTTCCTGTCGAGACCCATTGTCTGAAACAATGGCTCCTAAATATTTGAAGCTATGCACTGTGTTGAGGGATTGGCCTTGGACTTTTATGTTCGTGTTGATGCCATTGGTGTCGTTGGTCATGATTTTGGTCGTTTCTGCACTTATTTCCAATTCAAAGGCTCCGGAGGTGATGTCAAGCCTCTGTACCAACAGTTCAAGTTCTTGTTCCTCTCCAGCCAATCCATCAATGTCATCCGCAAAACGGAGGTTGGAGATTGTTCACCCTTATGGTGATTGTGCCTTCGCGATCTGCAAGGGCATCTGACATGGTGCGCTCTAGGAAGATGT
>CM072519.1:59671966-59684466 GCA_036898135.1 Oncomelania hupensis
GAAAAAGACACCGAGCTTCGGATTAATGTTTCCAGGCGAGACGATCAGGACAAGACGCAGAAACAGGACCAAAAACATAGAAAAGAACAGCGTGACGTAGACATACAAGAGAAGATGACATCACGGAAAAGCAATGATTTCACTTTCCAAAATGGAGCTCCTATTGTCCAGGTTTACCATGATTCTGTCCTTAGCGGAGTCATCCCACGTAAACTCGGCCACACCACTGGAACCCAGATAAAGAAAATCAAAACGCCTTCTGGGGAACATCTGCTCCGGACAGTTGTATCGGAAACTGACAATGATTCGGTCGCGGACGTCGTGATTCTTCACTGCGGAGTGAATGATATTCGTAACACAACCAAATCAATGTCAGCAATAACTGCTCCTTTGATCAAAGCTGTAAAGCACATCCGCAATCACCATCCTAAAACCCATGTTGTGATTAGCAGAATTGCACCTGTCAGTGATCCTGAACTACTGGCAAGACGAGATCTTTTTAACGCACACATCTTTTCAGAAATCTTGTCACTAAAAGATCACAGAATTACGATTGTAGCTCATGAGAATATGTTTCACAGTTCTATGAGACAAATAGATGGATTACACCCGAACAGAAAGGGATCAGCTGTCCTTGCCAGGAACCTAGGACAGCATGTCAGTTCGGTTCTCTGGCAACAGCCAAGGCACCCTGGTCGCCTTCGTACCTTTCAGTCACATAAATGGGTAGACTGGCGAGGGCAGGAGATCTCTTCCCAAGCAAACAATCGCTGGTATTAACAATTTCTACCCATAGATGAATCACATGTACAAAACTAACTTGGCGAACTAATACATTCTGATGAGGATGATTTATAAAATCATGTTGTAAGAGTGGATGCTCAATAATGGTTGGATGTGGGAGAGGGTGTACATTGTATACTTGTGACTTGGCTGTGATATGGATATGGGAGCTCTAGATGGCGTATTCGTCTTTTGGGCATACACTGATCGCACTGTATACTTGTAGATGTCAATAAGGGTGGGTTCCGTGACTCGGGTGCTTCGGCTTTGGGTTGCGGTAGTTGGTTTTGTGCGGTGGATGTCTACGCGCGGAGTCGCCTTTAGTGTCTCTCGGTGATCTAGACTTGAACTTGACGCTTTGGCATGAGCTCGCCCCTATCTTATTTCACTTACTTACCTTCTAAACTATTCAAGTGCCTTGTCATGGGGTACGGTTGGACTTTGTTTTTCAGGAGGCGCTGGGGGCGATTTCGTTGGGACACTCGCTATACGAGGCTAGCTCCTGTAGTCCTGGATCGGGGTGTCCGATTCATGTGAATGTTCATAATCATTGCGTGCAAGCCATTTTTAAATTCAACATGGTTCTATATGTACTAGGCGTGATGGTCTAGGCTTTCCTGCATTCCATAACTATACAATATGGTAAATAATGTTTATTATGTGTGAGTTCGCTTTATGCAGCCTAAAATGTGCTGATCTTCAAATAAGACAATATAATTTTAATCTGTAAAGCGGCACAATTTTTCCTCTTAGCATTACATTAATTTATATAACTTAAATTTCACTTAGGTGATTTTGATTGAGTTCAAGTGAGGTTTATAGTTATATTTCACCTGTTAATTTCACATAACAAATAAATTGTTACATTTTCAATTATAAGGAAGTATGAAAGATAATGTAAGAATATTACAGTGGAACTGTAGGTCAATTTGTGCAAATTTCTTACAACTTGAGCATTATATATCCAAAAATACTTACAGTATATTAGCATTGCAATCATTAAATGTTGATGCATACAAGTTACCTATTCTAACATCTTACTACTACCCACCACTTTATACTTGCGGAAAAATAAACAAGAAAGTACAGACGGCCCTCTACATCAGATCTGACTTACAATATAATCTTATATATCCTTCGCCAATTTCATCTGATGCTGAAGATGTTTATTCCACAAGTGCAACAGTTAAAATTAATAATCAGGTAACTCTTAATGTAATGTCTGTTTATTTTCCAAATGGACCTAAGGAAGATAATTCTGACTGGATAAAAAATGTAGATTGGACAAGAAATAAATGGGTAATTCTTGGAGATTTTAATTCTCAATCTCCACTTTGGAATAATGAATCTGATACTGTAAGTAATAACCGAATAGTTGATAATATACTAAATTCTTCTTTAGTATTATTAAATAATGGAAGTATAACCAAAATTCCAGATTTTATTATGCATAAACCTTCAGCAATAGATCTTTCATTAGCCAGTCCTGAGTTAGCTATAAACAGCACATGGTTTACAGAGGAAGATTCATTAGGCAGTGACCATTTACCTATAGTAATAGCTTTAAATGACACAGCTATTGTTAATGAGTCTAATAATAATTCTGAAGATATAATCCCAAAATTCCAATATACACGTGCTAATTGGGAAACTTTTCAAAATGGTCTTAACGCGTGTGACACCACTAACATAGAGAATGACGATATAGATATATTTTATGCCAACTTTTCAACAGCAATTTTAACAGCAGCTGAAGCAGCAATTCCCAAATGTAAATCACGTAAAATCGGAACTCATAAAGGAAATAGCTGGTGGACTAATGAATGTGCTGAAGCAGTTGCACATAAAAAAGAGCATTTTAAAACATGGTTAAGAAATAAAAATGATGATAATTTTATTGCTATGAAAAAAGCCAAATTACAGTGCAATAAAGTAATAGCTCAGGCAAAAAGAACTTATTGGAATTTATTCTGCGAAAAAGAAGTAACAGAATCAAAAGACTTATATAAGGTATGGAAAAAGATAAAAGAAATGAAAATCGGGTATACTTTACCTCAGTATCCGATTAAATTAAACAATAACATATTCCCAAGTGAACAAGAAAAGGCAGATGCATTTCTTGATGTTTTTGCCAAGAATAGTTTAACTTCCTCTTTGGACACAACACTTACTAATTATAGAAAATTGCAAGAACTCAAAGAAGAATATAAAGACCCCTTACCTAACAATAGTCTCTTTGTCAATGCTGATATAACACTAAATGAATTATTACATACATTGCAATCTTTTGCTAACAATAAAACTGCAGTTGGCGCTGACGGTATATCCTATCAAATGCTGGTCCATTTGCCTTTAATGTGGAAAATGATATTACTTTCATTTTACCAAAAAGTTTGGCGAAATGAAACTTTTCCTTCTCTCTGGACAAAGTCAGTAGTAGTACCTATTTTAAAAGAAGGCAAACCGAGATCCTGTGTAAATAGTTATAGACCGATTTCGCTTACAACTCATGTTGGTAAAGTAATGGAAAAAATAATAAATAAACGTCTGTTTCATTATTGTGAAAAGAATGACATTATTCCCGTAAATCAAGCCGGGTTTAGAAAGGGTAGAAATACAAGTGACCATCTTGTTAAATTAACAAATCAAATTAAAAAAACAATTTGCGAGAAGAAAGAGTATTTTAGCAACTTTTTTTGATGTTAAAAAGGCTTACGATACAGTATGGACCTCTCGCTTATTACTAAAATTAAAACAAATTGGTATCTCTGGATACATGTTCCAATATATAAAAAACTTTTTGTCCGAAAGATTTATATGCACCAGGATAGGTAAAACATACTCAGAATTTAAGAAAGTCGACATAGGGATTCCGCAAGGCTCAATTATAGCTCCTATATTATTCAATATTTTAATATTTGATCTTCCAAAAGCTTTAACAAAACAAACTAATATTGTACAATATGCAGATGATATTGCAATATGGATTAATACATCTCTGAGGAAACATACAAACAAAAGAACTATAATTTATATTCAAAAGTTATATCAAAATGAATTAAATTTACTTTGTAAGTACATGAAAGAAAATGGATTGGAATTATCAAAGGAAAAAACTTACTTGATGTTGTTTAACAATGGTCAGAATCCTAAGTATTTACCAAAATTAGAATTGGAAGGAACTGCATTGAAATATACACAACATATTAAATTCTTAGGAGTATATCTGACTTCAAAACTAAACTGGAGAAGTCATATAGAATACCTCATTACAAAAGCAAGAAAACGAATAAATTTGTTAAAAATAATAAGTTCTCAACCTTGGGGAAATAATTCGAAAACTTTACTTCATTTAGCTATTTCACTGGTAAGATCGATATTGACATATGGACAAGAAGTTTATTTTGCTGCTTCCACGACATACATTAAGAAACTTCAAAGTTTAGATTGTAGAGCAATAAAATTGGCACTTGGAGTTCCAGTTAGTACAAATACAATTAAAAGCTATAAAGAAGCAGGAATCTTATCATTAAATGAACAGAGACAATTATCAATCTCCAAATATGTAATTCGAAGTTTATCAGTAAACAATTCAGTATCAGATGATATCTGCATTGACTCTAAAGAATATCCTAAACGCGCTGAAAAAATTCCTTATCTCCAGCCAATTAAGAATTTTGTAAACACAACAATGACTGCATGTAACATTAATATTTCTAATATTCCGATTCAACCTTTAATACCTCAAATACCATATTGGGAACATTTATCTGCTAACTTTGATATAGAATATTCCAATATTACTAAAGGGGAAAACAATAATGTTCTTATAAAGGAAGTGAAAGAACACTTAGAACAATATTATCCCAATCACTTAAAAATATTTACAGATGGATCTGTACTGGAATCATTTAATAGTGGTGCAGGGTTTGTTATACCAGCTTTGAAAGTAGAAAATTCGTGCTATATTGGAAAAGGATTTTCTATATTTTCCTGTGAATTATATGCCATATTAAGAGCATTACAATATATTCTTGAAACATCCCTGGATATAGTTAACTTGCTCATTTGTGTCGATTCAAAATCAGTTTTACAATCAATTCAAAACTGGGAATATACTACTAGACCAGATCTAATATTTGAAATTAAGCATATAATACATCAAATTATTAGCAGAGGTACAAATGTTGATTTTTGTTGGGTTCCATCTCATTTTGGCTTGTACTGGAATTTGCAGTCGGACAAACTTGCCAAAATTGGAGCTAAAAATACAAATTCGATATCAAATTGTAATATTACATTATCTAGGCATGAATTGCTTTCATTAGTAGAAAGACATTTTCAAAAATCAGTAAACAAACATAACATTTTATCATGTAGTAGAAACATTTCAAAAATCATATATAAAATGCGTTTGAGTTCATGGAGCACAAAATACATTACTGATATTCATTGTATATGTCAGCAACCAATGTCTGTACAACATTTATTATTTGAATGTACAACATTATTACCATTATACGAGGCAAATAATGTCTCGATCAATGAAACCGATAGTATGACAGATATTTTATATAATCATACACTTATTGAAAAAATTGCTTACATTATCTTACATACTGACATAAAAAACATTTTTTGATTAAGTACATAAATATGTGTTTATGTTTATGCATGTGTGTTTGTGTCCATGTCTATGCATATATGTTTGTGAAAGTCTAATATCATTTTATCAATGAAAAGACTTTAAATAAAAATCTGAATCTGAATCTATTACAGTATTATTATTATTATTATTATTATTATTATTATTATTATTATTGTTATTATTATTATTATTATTATTATTATTATTATTATTATTATTATTATTATTATTATTATAGTATTATTATTATTATTAGTAGTAGTAGTAGTACTAGTAGTAGTAGTAGTAGTAGTAGTAGTAGTAGCAGTATTATTATTATTAGTATTATTATTATTGTTATTATTATTATTGTTACTATTACAGTATTATTATTATTATTATTATTATTATTATTATTATTATTATTATCATCAGCAGCAGCAGCAGCAGCACCACCACCATTATCATCACCGTCATCATCTTTTGTAATGGCTGGACAGCAAAGTGGGCTTACGAGATGACTAATAAGTGATAACGGTCTCCCACGTTTTGCACAATATCCGAAAAAGACTTACAGCAATTTCGTTGAGTTGGCGACGTCATGTTATTATTATTATTATTATTATTATTATTATTATTATTATTATTATTATTATTATTATTATTATGTAATTAGACTGTACAGAGGTTGTTTATTGCTCTCTCTCTCTCTCTCTCTCTCTCTCTCTCTCTCTCTCTCTCGCTCTCTCTCAAATTAATGTGTGGATTTGATTCTATATTAAGTTCATTATTTTTGGTGGACGCGCATGTCTGAATTGTGTGATGTTATCATGTTGTGTGTGCTGACTTTCTCCTTGATTCCAGAGGCCTTATTGTCCCCAATTTTACAACAAAGTTTGACATGCTAACTTTTTGGTCATGGATTAAGTACCTTAAATCCGCCTACTTCACTCGTTAAACGTGAACAATAATTTTAATTTAACATTCTGTCGCAGCCTATCCTATCCTATCCTATCACGTCACTCGAAGGTCGTAGCGGCACCACAGATGATCGTTTAACCAGCGTACTCCATCTTTCCCTGTCCTCAGCAACCCTGATTGTTTAGCTCAGTGTCAAACCAGTCCCTTCTCGAATTTTGTCCTCCCACCTCTTTTTCGTTCTACCTTTTCTTCTACCTCCTTGCATTGTCCCTTGCAGGATGGTCTTTGCAAGACCTGATGATCTGGTGACGTGGCCATACAATCAGAGTTTCCGTTTTTTCACCACTGTGAGCAGGTCATCGTGTTGTCCAATGGCTTGTGTGATGGTCTGTCTGACTTCGTCGTTGGTGATGTGCTGTGTATAGGAAATGCCCAGAAGTCTTCTGTAGCACCTCATCTCCATGCTTTGTATTCTTCGTTGTAAATCTGCTGTGAGGGTGCATGTTTCGCAAGCATATAGGAAGTTGGAGATGACACGGGAGCACAGCAGTCTTATCTTGGAATGTAGACTGATGGTCCTGTCATTCAAATCGGCTTCAACCTCGCCAGGGCAGCAGTTGTTTGTGCGATCTTGGGTAGGACTTCCTGTCGCAGCCTAATTCTATATTAAATTAATCATCTGTTCTTTTGTATTTTCTGTCCTCATTCAGACAACAATTGAACATGCCTGCTTGGAACATGACTTGTGTCATCATCTTCATCGTCATCATCATCATCATTATTATCATCATCATTGCCATCACACTTATTAAACCTGTTCCCCTTTAAACGATCGAACTGAATTCAGTTAATTAAATTCTCTCTATCTTTTTTCTCTCTCACCTACCCCTCTCTCTCTCTCTCTCTCTCCTATCTCTCCACTCCTTTACCGCCATCCTCTCTCTCTCTCCCTCTCTCTCTCTTCCTCTTTCTCTCGTCCGAAGACAAGAGTGAGGCGTATGGACGTCAAGCTTTCACCAATGACCTCATACAAATGCAAAACAAACAAAAAAGCTAAAAAATAAGTCAAGAGTGAGTGTGTTTACCACAGCAGGTCTGTATAATAATTCTTTTTCTTCAAGCCTGTGTGCTAGCAATGAACGTACATTTTAGCCAGGCTAAGATTCAGTCTTTACAGATCCAGTTACTGTTTGCATCTAGACAATCAATGACGCCCAACCGCTTAATCACCCGTTTCACCATTCTCTTTTGACGTGCTTCGTATACCATTTGCGCCTTTCCCTCATTACTGGAACCCGTTTGCACCTCCTCCAGCATAATCCCCATCAATAGAAACACCATCAAGGCCATCACCATCTGCATCAGACAGCCATAGACAAGGACAGAAACATATATAGACTGCACCATTGGCACAAGCACTTCATTTATTTAGTTCCCGAACGATAGCAAAAACGTATATCTAAGAATGTCTTTGTGTGTGCGTGCGTGTGTGTGTGTTTGCACTTGAATAAACGGACAAGTGGGTAGCAGACCTTGTCTTTCTTAGTAACAAATGGGTTTATTTGCTTGGAACCCACTTTTTTCCAGGACCCCACTTTTTTAAGTGCGGGAGTGCTCTTTTAGTGCATGGGAGTGCAGTTGTAGTGCATGAGAGTGCTTTAAGTACAAGGGAGTGCTCTATCCGGGATGGAGAAAATGCAGTCAAAGTTTTGAAGAAAGTTCGACCTATTTACTAGGTCTACTTTTTAGACGGAAAGAGCCAATTTTGCATTAGATTCTTACATTTTTGGAAGAAGTTTACGTTCCTTCCATCAAAAAACCACTTTCCGATTCCTACATTCTTAAATAAACCCAGTTGTGGTGTGTGTGTGTGTGTGCGTGTGTGGCGAAAACGGGTTTACACTAAAGATGGCATTGCTGTTACACTAAATAATGATACAGTAGGCTTTCGTTACGCTAAACAACCGCTGAAATTTGAATTTGAATTTTAATGTGTGAACAGATTTTAAATAAATTGAGTTGAATTACATTACATTACATGGTTATTGCTTTAGGTCCTGCGTTGATTTGGGTATGTTTTATGATTGCATAAATAGTAGAGCAATGGGGTATGTCACCAGGGGCGGATTTTGCCTTTATTGAGGGGGTGTGCACTCTTTCCTGAAACCATGAATGTGAAGTGGCGAAGCCACAAGCGCCAGCCTGCAAAGCATGCGAGTGAAATAGGGGGGAGGGGAAGGGGTTTGAGGGCTTGCCCCCCGGAAAAATGTGAAGATAGTGGTTAAAATCTGTGCAATCTGGTGCATTCTGTGATTATTTTGAGGATTGAAAACGGTATTTTTTTGTTCTAAAAGTCCTCTTTTAGGCCCCACCCCTTTCCCTCCTCCCCCCCCCACATACCTCTCTGCAAACTCTGATGATAAAACTTACAATAGCAGAACATCTTGCATAAAGGTTAAGAAAAAAGACAGGTTATCTGCAAATAAAAAAAAGAAATAACCACTCACATCAGTTTTATTCAAAACTGACTTAATGCATGTGCAAGAAATACCTGTAGATCTGATGAATAAAAAAATTAACAATAATTAAAAAAAAAACTAATTTGGAGGTACATGAAACTGTGTGGTGAGAGAGAATTAATAAAGTGTTTTTTTCCTCTTTCTTCTCCTTTTCTCCTTACTGTTTTTTCTGCTTTTTTTTTGACCGCCAGGGGGGGTGTGCACGTGCACAAGTGCACACTCCAAAAATCCGCCCCTGGTCACGTAATTAAACTAAAAAGCTCTAATGAAGATTACTTTAATATGACTATCGCGACTGGTGTCAAATTTCCTTTTAGCGTTTGAAAAAACCTAACACCACCGTAATGGTCAGGGAACGAACTAGCAGTAACAAAACGAAACTCACCAATACAGTCTTGGCCATTTGGACAAAAGATTGACGTACTAGTGGAGCACAAGGATTCACAATGACGATGCAACAGTAAATTCAGATCACAGTGTCTTCTGGTTAGAGTGGGTGCGGCACGCGAAAGGGAATGTTGAAAATGATGCAGCATATGGTGGCACATTCACGATAACAACCAGTCAGTCACGTGTGCAAACATGTGACTTGTGTGTCGTGCTTTAGAGTTTCTTGGCTAACGTCCCACCGGGAAGCACTTTTGCAACAGTGTTCTGCAGTAAACAGTTTTCAAGATGGCCGACTTGGTGACAGACAGACACAATGCAGACATTTCCTCTCAAATTTGCAATTGCTGTTGGTGGAAAAATTAGCCGTCGGTGAAAACGAATCAGTATCTCCGTGCCAGTCCATTCTCAAATGTTGTCCTCCCACTTCATTTTCTGTCTCTCTCTTCTACTGCCTCCTTGCACTGTGCCTTTCAGGATGGTCTTTGCAAGGCCTGATGCTCTGGTGACGTAGCCATACCATCGGAGTTTCCGTTGTTTCACCACTGTGAGTATGTCATCATGTTGTCCAATGGCTTGTGTGATGGTCTGTCGGACTTCGTTGTTAGTGATGTGCTGGGTATAGGAAATGCCCAGAAGTCTTCTGTAGCACCTCATTTCAATGCTTTGTATTCTTCGTTGTAGATCTGCGGCGAGGGTCCATGTTTCGCAAGTGTAAAGCAAGATGGAGATGACAAGATAGTGCAGCAGCCTAACCTTGGAATGTAGACTGATGGTCTTGTCTTTCCAAATTGGCTTCAACCTCGCCAGGGCAGCGCAGCAGTTGATTGTGCGAAACTGGAGAGGACTTCCTGTCGAGACCCATTGTCTGAAACAATGGCTCCTAAATATTTGAAGCTATGCACTGTGTTGAGGGATTGGCCTTTGACTTTTATGTCCGTGTTGATGCCATTGGTGTCGTTGGTCATCATTTTGGTCGTTTCGGCACTTATTTCCATTCCAAAGGCTCTGGAGGTGATGTCAAGCCTCTGTACCAACTGTTCAAGTTCTTGTTCCTCTCCAGCCAATCCATCAATGTCATCCGCAAAACGGAGGGTGGAGATTGTGTACCCTTATGGTGATTGTGCCTTCGCGATCTGCAAGGGCATCTGACATGGTGCGCTCTAGGAAGATGTTAAAGAGTGTTGGAGAGAGGAGGTATCTTTGACGCACCCCGATTGTTGTTTTGAACCATGTCCCGATGGCACTGTTGTGGAGGACTGCACTGGTAGCCTTTTCATAAAGGCTTTTGATAATTTTAGGACTGATGTTGTACACTCTCATGGTTGCCCACAGAGCTGCATGCCAGGCTCGGTCAAGCGCTTTATTGAAGTCATCAAACGCATGATATAGAAGTTCTTGTGCTGAAATTCCCGCAAGGGGTGAAAGTATGTGACTTAGGTACGAGACTATTGAGGTCACCGAGGGTTTTCTCCGGGCAATCCGATTTCCTCCCTCTCTTCAATAATGGTACTGGACGCAGTCGGTGTAAAAAATAAAAAAAAAACAATTCGATTTTCTTTCCGTCTTTCAACAGCGATCTCCCTGCCTTTACACCACCTGTTTGAGTGATGGATGTGTATTTGTTGTGTGTGTGAGGGTGGATGAGACAGGTGAGCGTGTATGTTGGTACAGATCGCCGAGCTTTGAGCCCCCAAATCCGCCCCTGGTCACGTAAATAAACTAAAAAGCTCTAATGAAGATTAGTTGAATATGACTATCGCGACTGGGGTCAAATTTCCTTTTAGCGTTTGAAAAAAACCTAACACCACCGTAACTGTCAGGGAACGAACTAGCAGTAAGAAAACGAAACTCACCAATACAGTCTTGGCCATTTGGACAAAAGATTGACGTACTAGTGGAGCACAAGGATTCACAGTGACGATGCAACAGTAAATTCAGATAACAGTGTCTTCTGGTTGGAGTTGGTGAGGCACGCGAAAGGCAATGTTGAAAATGATGTAGCATATGGTGGTACATTCACGATAAAAACCAGTCAGTCACGTGTGCAAACATGTGACTTGTGTGTCGTGCTTTAGAGTTTCTTGGCTAACGTCCCACCGGGAAGCACTTTTGCAACAGTGTTCTGCAGTAAACAGTTTTCAAGATGGCCGACTTGGTGACAGACAGACAAAACAATGCAGACATTTCCTCTCAAATTTGCAATTGCTGTTGGTGGAAAAATTAGCCGTCGGTGAAAACGAATCAGTATCTCCGTGCATGTATAAATAATGAAAATTGGCATCCCTTTACATTATATAGCAAAGAAACAAAAAACCTTAACGCAACGCTCTTGGGCATTTGGGTCGCCATTTTGGTTCCTGTGGACAGAGTAGTGTCCTCGACTTCACTAGCGACCAGAAATGTAAGCCTAAAGAGCCTTTTGAATGTAGTACCACGAAACATTCCAAGTGAAGCGGACAGCTTCTTACAAGGGATGTTGATTTTAGGGGATTTCAATCGTCATCCGCGCTGGTGAAATTCTGGTTGCGTTCTCTGCTAAAACGCGGTAGCCAGTGTGTGGGACAGCACAGGGGGAAGGGTGGAGCGGGTGGGTGGAAGGATTGGGGAAAGGGGAGTAGGGATCTATCTTGCATGCTGGGAATACTGATGTTTTGACCCTTACCCATTCTAGGATATGAGCGTCAGAATCTTTGTAAAGTCCGTGCAGGTGGCTGGCATGCGTGCGCATACAGACTAAACCCTCGGTTTATACTCTCATCCGATGAAGGAGGATGTAGGTGCCTTGATAATCAGGGTAAAGTCTTCATGTTCAGTCCCCGTTGGCGGTCTGAAGGGCCGAACAAGGATTTTTTTTTTTAACAGGACTTTGAGACGCGGCGCTTTCGGGTGAGAGTATAATATATATATTCCAATCGGTATTATAGTCTGCGCACACTCGCATTCCATGACGGACATTAAAGATCCTGACGCTCATGTCCTATACAAGTGAGTTCCGGCGACACCAACGCACACAGAAAGCATTAAAGTCCCTCCTCCCCCGCCCAGAATGGTGCTCATTGTGTGGGCGTCAGACAAAGCGCCTAAAGATTGCCAGTGGGCGAGGCCAGGATGGTGCTCATTGTGTGGGCGTCAGACAAAGCGCCTAAAGATTGCCAGTGGGCGAGGCCAGGACGACTTGAGACCCAATTTTGGCCAGCGCCTTGGGTAGACACCCGTCGGTCTCGAGAGACCGTGGAGCTGCGCATCTAGGCGTTGATGGT
>CM072519.1:59689466-59691966 GCA_036898135.1 Oncomelania hupensis
TCGTCATCATCATCATTATTATCATCATCATTGCCATCACACTTATTAAACCTTTTCCCCTTTAAACGATCGAACTGACTTCAGTTAATTAAATTCTCTCTCTCTTTTTTCTCTCTCCCCACCCCTCTCTCTTTCTCTATCTCTCCACTCCCTTACCGCCACCCTCTCTCTCTCTCTCTCTCTCACTCTCTCTCTCTTTCTCTCTCGCCCAAAGACAAGAGTGAGGCGTATGGACGTCAAGCTTTCACCAATGACCGCATACAAATGCAAAACAAACAAAAAAACTAAAAAATAAGTCAAGAGCGAGTGTGTTTACCACAGCAGGTCTGTATAATAATTCTTTTTCTTTAAGCCTGTGTACTAGCAATGAACGTACATTTTAGCCAGGCTCAGATTCAGTTTTAACAGATCCAATTTTTGTCTGGGTCTTCACAATAAATGACGCCCAACCGCTTAATCACCCGTTTCACCATTCTCTTTTGACGTGCTTCGTCTACCATTTGCGCCTTTCCCTCATTACTGGAACCCGTTTGCACCTCCTCCAGCACAATCCCCATCAATAGAAACACCATCAAGGCCATCACCATCTGCATCAGACAGCCAGAGACAACGACAGAAACATATATAGACTGCATCATTGGCACAAACACTTCATTTATTTAGTTCCTGAACGACAGCAAATACGTATGCCTAAGAATGTCTTTGTTTGTGTGTGCGTGTGCGTGTGCGTGTGTGTGTGTGTGTGTGAGCACTTGAATAAACGCACAAATGGGTAGCAGACCTTGTCTTTCTTAGTAACAAATCGGTTTATTTGCTTGAAACCCACTTTTCTCCAGGACCCAACTTTTTTAAGTGCGTGGGAGTGCTCTTTTATTGCATTAGAGTGCAGTTGTAGTGCATGATAGTGTTTTAAGTACAAGGGAGTGCTCTATCCGGGACGGAGAAAATACAGTCAAAGTTTTGAAGAAAGTTCGACCCATTTACTAGGTCTACTTTTTAGACGGAAAGAGCCAGTTTTGCATTGGATTCTTACATCTTTAGAAGAAGTTTGTGTTCTTTTCGTAAAAAAAAAAACACTTTCGAATTCCTACATTCTTAAATAAACCCAGTTGTGATGTATTGCAAATATGGGTGTGTGTGTGTGTGTGGGTGGATGAGTGGGTGTGGGTGCGTGTGTGTGTGTGTGTGTGTGTGTGTGTGTAACGAAAACGGGTTTACACTAAAGTTCGCCTTGCTGTTACACTAAATAATAATACAGTAGGCTTTCGTTATGTACACCAACCGCTGAAATTTGAATTGTTCGTTTCTGTCCTGACAGGGGAATGATTCCCCTAATGTGTGATTTTAAATAAATTGAGTTGAATTACATTACATTACATGGTTATTGCTTTAGATCCTGCGTTGAATTGGGTATGTTTTATGATTGCATAAATAGTAGAGCAATGGGGTATATCACCAGGGGCGGATTTTGCCTTTATTAAGGGGGTGTGCACTCTTCCCTGAAATCATGAATGCAAAGTGGCGAAGCCACAAGCGCCAGTCTGCAAAGCATGCGAGTGAAATAGGGGAGTGGGGGGGGGGAAGGGGTCCGAGGGCTTGCCCCCCGGAAAAATGTGAAGATATTGGTTAAAACCTGTGCAATCTGTTGCATTCTGGGATTAGTTTGAGGACTGAAAACGGTTTTTTTTTCTAAAAGTCCTCTTTTAGCCCCCACTCCTTTCCCTCCTCCCTCCCCCACACACCCCTCTGGAAAATCTGATGATAAAACTTACAATAGCAGAACATCTTGCATAAAGGTTAATAAAAAAGACAGGTTATCTGCAAATAAAACAAGAAATGGCCACTCACATCAGATTTATTCAAAACTGACTTAATGCATGTGCAAGAAATACCTGTAGATCTGATGAATAAAAAAATTAACAATAATTTAAAAAAAAAACTAATTTGGAGGTACGTGAAACTGTGTGGTGAGAGAGAATTAATAAAGTGTTTTTTTCTCTTTCTTCTCCTTTTCTCCTTACTGTTTTTTCTTCTTTTTTTTGACCGCCAGGGGGGGTGTGCACGTGCACAAGTGCACACCCCCAAAATCCGCCCCTGGTCACGTAAATGAACTAAAAAGCTCTAATAAAGATTAGTTGAATATGACTATCGCGACTGGGGTCAAATTTCCTTTTAGCGTTTGAAAAAACCTAACACCACCATAATGGTCAGGGAACGAACTAGCAGTAACAAAACGAAACTCACCAATACAGTCTTGGCCATTTGGACAAAAGATTGACGTACTAGTGGAGCACAAGGATTCACAGTGACGATGCAATAGAAAATTCAGATCACAGTGTCTTCTGGTTGGAGTTGGTGAGGCACGCCAAAGGCAATGTTGAAAATGATGTAGCATATGGTGGCACATTCACCATAAAAACCAGCCAGTCACGTGTGCAAACATGTGACTTGTGTGTCGTCCTTTAGAGTTTCTTGGCTAACGTCCGACCGGGAAGCACTT
>CM072519.1:59699466-59706966 GCA_036898135.1 Oncomelania hupensis
CCCTGCCCTGAATCCTGCTTGTTCTTCAGCTATGATTTGTTCAGCTTGGGGTTTCAATTTGTTGACCTTGCTGAGATGGCTGATGAGGCTGATGGTGCGGTAATTTTCACAATCTTGAAGGTTACATTTTGGGAAGAGTGACGACCAGACACTGAGTCCACGGTGTAGGCCACTCTCCACTCTGTCAAATCGTGTTACAGATACATGTAATGGTGAGGGCGTCAATCATCGCTTGTCCTCCTGCTTGAAGCAATTCCGCGGGTATGTTGTCCACTCCCGCTGACTTCCCTTTCTTCAGCGATTGCACTGCTGCCTCAACTTCTTCTCGAAGAATTGGGAGGATTTCTTCTTCTTTTTATCTGTTCTAAGGACATGCTAGAACTGATGTGTCTCTGATTGGTGTGTGGTTGTAAAGGTCAGAGCAGTACTCTGACCATCTATCCAAGACTTCTTGTTCTTCAGTAAGGCATATTCTAGACTTGCTTAGGATTCTGGAGACCTTGGGTTGTTTAACACTTGTCAGCCGTTTCACAGTCTGGTAGGCTGTCTTGCTGTTGTCCTTGTTCAGACTGTTCTCTATTTCCAGGCATTGATCTTCTATCCAGGTCTCCTTTGCGATTTGACGGCTTTTTTTAAACAATACTTTTGTTTAATTTTATTGGACATGCGTATTTTTACAAATTTTATCTTATTGTTTTTAGCTGCTTATTATAATTCTGTGTTTGTTTGTTTGTAGGCATGTGATGTTAGATGTATGTGGTTTTTTTTTTAAAATATATACACCATGTTTTAGTGTGTTGTACAGTCTCTTATTGTGCGAGAGCTTGTGTGAGAGCATGCGTGTGAGCGCTTTGAGCAGACTTTTAGTTTGGAATTGCGCTTTATAAAATAAATAATAATTATTATTATTATTTACAAACAATGGAGAGAGAGAGAGAGACAGAGAGAGAGAGAGAGAGAGAGAGAGAGAGAGAGAGAGAGAGAGAGAGAGAGAGAGAGAATGCTTCGAAAACCCGTTATGACCTGAAAGTAACCTGTACGACCTTGTGTATTGGATTGGAGCGGTGAGAGGGGGGAAGCAAATGATAAGAAGAAAGAGGAAGGGAAGGTGGCCGAGAAGGAGAAGAAGAAGAAGAAGAAGAAGCTACTGCAGCAGCTGCTGCTGAGTAATAGGTTAATAGGTTAAAGAAGAGGGAGAGGAGAAGTGAGGATCGGGATGGTGTGATACTGCTGCTGCTATTGATGATGATGTAAGTGGTGGTGGTAGTGGTGCCGCTGCTGCTATAGTTGCTGCTGCTGCTTCTGCTGCTGCTGCTGATGATGATGATGATGTAAGTGGTGGTGCCGCTGCTGCTGCTGTCGCTGATGTTGATAGTGGAAAGATGGAGGAACGGGATGGTATGGACGGTGAGAGGTGGGGATCCAGGGAAGGGGATGAGAAGGGGGAGGGGAGGGAGGGTTAAGAGGTTGAAGGTTGGCGGAGGGGAGACAATTTTTTGTTGTTGAATTTTTATCCTTGGTCAGTAAAGGAACCTGTATGGCCTTGGAACCCCGAAAAGAACTCGCGTGACCCATGGCCTTGACCACCTGGAAAGCAAAGTCACTGGGTTCTGAACAGGACCGTGAAAAACAATCGATGGCAGGTCTAGCCTCGCCATACAGTGTAATAGGCGCGGACCGTTGTTCAGATTTGAGGGGGGGGGGGGGGGGGGGGGGGGGAGAGAGTATGTTGGGGGCAGCGGCGGCATTTTTCTCTCCCTGTCGCTTTATAATGATAATAATAATAATAATAATAATAATAATAATAATAATAATAATAATAATATTAATAATAATAATAATAATAATAATAATAATAATTATTATTATTATTATTATTATTATTATTATTATTGTTGTTACTAATACATTATTATTATTAAAGTATTATTATTATTATTATTATTATTATTATTATTATTATTATTATTATTATTATTATTATTATTATTATTATTATTGTTGTTCTTGTTGTTGTTGTTCTTGTTACTAGTAGTAGTAGTAGTAGTAGTAGTAGTAGTAGTAGTAGTAGTAGTATTACTATTATTATTACAATATTATTATTATTATTATTATTATTATTATTATTATTGTTGTTCTTGTTGTTGTTGTTCTTGTTACTAGTAGTAGTAGTAGTAGTAGTAGTAGTAGTAGTAGTAGTAGTAGTAGTAGTAGTAGTATTACTATTATTATTACAATATTATTATTATTATTATTATTATTATTATTATTATTATTATTATTGTTATTATTATTGTTGTTGTTGTTACTATTACAATATTATTATAATCATATTATTATTATTATTATTATTATTATTATTATTATTATTATTATTATTATTATTATTATTATTATTATTATTATTATTAATATTATTATTAATATTATTATTATTATTTTTATTGTAGTTGTTGTTATTATTATTATTATTATTATTATTATTATTATTATTATTATTATTATTATTATTATTATTATTATAAATATAATAATAAATATTATTATTATTATATTTATTATTATTATTGTAACTCTTACAGTATTATTATTATTATTATTATTATTATTATTATTATTATTATTATTATCATCATCATCAGCAGCAGCAGCGGTAACAACGCCATTATCATCACCATCGTCATCTTTTGTAATGGCTGGACAGCTAAGTGCTAACGATCTCGCACGTTTGCGGAATATCCGAAAAAGACATACAGCGATTTCGTTGAGTTGGCGACGTCATATTATTATTATTATTATTATTATTATTATTATTATTATTATTATTATTATTATTATTATTATTATTATGTAATTAGACTGTACAGAGGTTGTTTATTGCTCTCTCTCTCTCTCTCTTTCTCTCTCTCTTTCTCTCTCTCTATCTCTCAAATTAATGTGTGGATTTGATTCTATATTAAGTTCGTTATGTTTGGTGGACGCGCATGTGTGAATTGTGTGATTTTATCATTTTATGTGTGCTGACTTTCTCCTTGATTCCAGATGCCTTATTGTCCTTAATTTTACAACAAAGTTTGACACGCTAACTTTTTGCTATTTCACTCGTTAAACGTGAACAATAATTTTAATTTAACATTCTGTCGCAGCCTATCCTATCCTATCCTATCCTATCCTATCCTATCCTATCCTATCCTATCCTATCCTATCCTATCCTATCCTATCTCGTAACTCGAAGGTCGTAGGGGCACCACAGATGATCGTTTAACCAGCGTAGTCCATCTTTCCCTGTCCTCATCAACCCTGATTGTTTCGCTCAGTGTCAAACCAGTCTCTTCTCGAATGTTGTCCTCCCACCTCTTTTTCGTTCTCCCTTTTCTTCTACCTCCTTGCACTGTGCCTTGCAGGATGGTCTTTGCAAGACCTGATGATCTGGTGACGTGGCCATACAAGCATAGTTTCCGTTTTTTCACCACTGTGAGCAGGTCATCGTGTTGTCCAATGGCTTGTGTGATGGTCTGTCCGACTTCCTCGTTGGTGATGTGCTGGGTATAGGAAATGCCCAGAAGTCTTCTGTAGCACCTCATGTCCATGCTTTGTATTCTTCGTTGTAAATCTGCTGTGAGGGTGCATGTTTCGCAAGCATATAGGAAGTTGGAGATGACGGGAGCGCAGCAGTCTTATCTTGGAATGTAAACTGATGGTCCTGTCGTTCCAAATCAGCTTCAACCTCGCCAGAGCAGCAGTTGTTTGTGCGACCTTGGAGAGGACTTCCTGTCGCAGCCTAATTCTATATTAAATTATCTCTTCTTTTGTATTTTCTGTCCTCATTCAGACAACAATTGAACATGCCTGCTTGGGGCATGACTTTTGTCATCATCTTCATCGTCATCATCATCATTATTATCATCATCATTGCCATCACACTTATTAAACCTGTTTCCCTTTAAACGATCGAACTGAATTGTCTCGCCCGAAGACAAGAGTGAGGCGTATGGACGTCAAGCTTTCACCAATGACCGCATACAAATCAAAACAAAAAAAAAAAAAATAAGTCAAGAGTGAGTGTGTTTACAGCAGCAGGTCTGTATAATAATTCTTTTTCTTCAAGCCTGTGTGCTAGCAATGAATGTACATTTTAGCCAGGCTGCGCTCAGATTAATTTTTTACAGATCCAATTTCCGTCTGGATCCATACAATAAATGACGCCCAACCGCTTAATCACCCGTTTCACCATTCTCTTTTGACGTGCTTCGTCTACCATTTGCGCCTTTCCCTCAGTAGTGGAACCCGTTTGCACCTCATCCAACATAATCCCCATCAATAGAAACACAATCAAGGCCATCCCTATCTGCATCAGACAGCCAGAGACAACGACAGAAACATATATAGACTGCATCATTGGCACAAACACTTCATTTATTTAGTTCCTGAACGACAGCAAATACGTATGCCTAAGAATGTCTTTGTTTGTGTGTGTGTGTGTGTGTGTGTGTGTGTGTGCACTTGAATAAACGCACAAATGGGTAGCAGACCTTGTCTTTCTTAGTAACAAATGGGTTTATTTGCTTGGAACCCACTTTTTTCCAGGACCCCACTTTTTAAGTGCGCGGGAGTGCTCTTTTAGTGCATTGAAGTTCAGTTGCAGTGCATGAGAGTGTTTTAAGTACAAGGGAGTGCTCTACCTGGGACGGAGAAAATACAGTCAAAATTTTGAAGAAAGTTCCACCTATTTACTAGGTCTACTTTTTAGACGGAAAGAGCCAATTTTGCATTAGATTCTTACATTTTTAGAAGAATTTTGCGTTCTTTTCTTCAAAAAAACACTTTCCAATTCCTACATTCTTAAATAAACCCAGTTGTGATGTATTGCAAATATGTGTGTGTGCATGTGTGTGTGTGCATGTGTGTGTGTGTTGTTGTTGTATAACGACAGAAATGAGAAACGGAATTTACTTTTTCAGTCAAAAATGGGGTAATTTGCTCGTTCCTCATTTGTCTCGCGTTCCCCATTTGTTTTGAAGTACGCGGGAGTGCTTTTTTAGTGCATGGGAGTGCAGTTGTAATGCATGAGAGTGTTATAAGTACAGAGGAGTGCACTATCCGGGACGGAGAAAATGCAGTCCATTGTGGAAGAAATTTGGAAGAACTTCCGACCTATTTCGTCCCCTATAGGAGACGAACTAGGTCAACTTTCTCGAAAAGGGGTAGGGTAAGGGCTAGTTGCAGCGCTGCAACTAGCCCTTACCTTAACCCTTTTCTCTTCAAAAATACTTTTTTTCTGTCAAAAATGTGCTATCCGAATCACATGGTTATTGCTTTAGGTCCTGAGTTGATTTGGGTATGTTTTATGATTGCATAAATAGTAGAGCAATGGGGTATGTCACCAGGGGCGGATTTTGCCATTATTGAGGGTGTGTGCACTCTTTCCTGAAACCATGAATGCGAAGTGGCAAAGCCACAAGCATCATCCTGCAAAGCATGCGAGTGAAATAGGGGGAGGGGAGGAAGGGGTCCGAGGGCTTGCCCCCCGAAAAATGTGAAGATAGTGGTTAAAATCTGTGCAATCTGGTGCATTCTGGGATTATTTTGAGGACTGAAAACGGTATTTTTTTTTGTTCTAAAAGTCCTCTTTTACCCACCACCCCTTTCCCTCCTCCCCCACACACCCCTCTGCGTACTGTGATGATAAAATTTACAATAGCAGAACATCTTGCATAAAGGTTTATAAAAGACAGGTTATCTGCAAATAAAACAAGAAATGGCCACTCACATCAGATTTATTCAAAACTGACTTAATGCATGTGCAAGAAATACCTGTAGATCTGATGAATACAAAAAATTTATAATTTTTAAAAAACTAATTTGGAGGTATGTGAAACTGTGTGGTGAGAGAGAATGAATAAAGTTTTTTTTTCCTCTTTCTTCTCCTTTTCTCCCTAATGTTTCTACTTCTTTTTTTTTGACCGCCAGGGGGTGTGCACGTGCACAAGTGCACACCCCCAAAATCCGCCCCTGGTCACGTAAATAAACTAAAAAGCTCTAATGAAGATTCGTTGAATATGACTATCGCGACTGGGGTCAAATTTCCTTTTAGCGTTTGAAAACAAATAACACCACCGTAATGGTCAGGGAACGAACTAGCAGTAAGAAAACGAAACTCACCAATACAGTCTTGGCCATTTGGACAAAGATTGATGTACTAGTAGAGCACAAGGATTCACAGTGACGGTGCAACAGTGAAAATTCAGATCACAGTGTCTTCGGGTTGGAGTTGGTGAGGCACGCGAAAAGCAATGTTGAAAATGATGCACATATGGTGGCACATTCACCTTATAAACCAGCCAGTCACGTGTGCAAACATGTGACTTGTGTGTCGTGCTTTAGAGTTTCTTAGCTAACGTCCGACCGGGAAGCACTTTTGCAACAGTGTTCTGCAGTAAACAGTTTTCAAGATGGCCGACTTGGTGACAGACAGACACAATGCAGACATTTCCTCTCAAATTTGCAATTGCTGTTGGTGGAAAAATTAGCCGTCGATAAAAACGAATCAGTATCTCCGTGCATGTATAAATAATGAAAATTGGCATCCCTTTACATTATATAGCAAAGAAACAAAAAAACTTAACGCAACGCTCTTGGGCATTTGTGTCGCCATTTTGGTTCCTGTGGACAGAGTAGTGTCCTCGACTTCACTAGCGACCAGAAATGTAAGCCCAAAGAGCCTTTTGAATGTAGTGCCACGAAACATTCCAAGTGAAGCGGCCAGCTTCGTACAAGGGATGTTGATTTTAGGGGATTTCAATCGTCATCCGCGCTGGTGAAATTCTAGTTGCGTTCTCTGTTAAAACGCGGTAGCCAGTATTTGGGACAGCACAGGGGGCAGGGTGGAGCGCGTGGGTGGGAGGATTGGGGATAGGGGAGTAGGGATCTATCTTGCATGCTGGGAATACTGATGTTTTGACCCTTACCCATTCTAAGATATGAGCGTCAGAATCTTTGTAAAGTCCGTGCAGGTGGCTGGCATGCGTGCGCATACAGACTAAACCCTCGGTTTATACTCTCATCCGATGAAGGAGGATGTAGGTGCCTTGATAATCAGGGTAAAGTCTTCATGTTCAGTCCCCGTTGGCGGTCTGAAGGGCCGAACAAGGATTTTTTTTTAACAGGACATAGAGACGCGGCGCCTTCGGGTGAGAGTATAAGATATATATATATTCCAATCGGTATTATAGTCTGCGCACAATCGCATTCCATAACGGACATTAAAGATCCTGACGCTCATGTCCTATACAAGTGAGTTCCGGCGACACCAACGCACACAGAAAGCATTAAAGTCCCTTCTCCCCCGCCCAGAATGGTGCTCATTGTGTGGGCGTCAGACAAAGCGCCTAAAGATTGCCAGTGGGCGAGGCCAGGATGGTGCTCATTGTGTGGGCGTCAGACAAAGCGCCTAAAGATTGCCAGTGGGCGAGGCCAGGACGGCTTGAGACCCAATTTTGG
>CM072519.1:59711966-59719466 GCA_036898135.1 Oncomelania hupensis
ATGTTTCGCAAGCATATAGGAAGTTGGAGATGACAAGGGAGCGCAGCAGTGTTATCTTGGAATGTAAACTGATGGTCCTGTCGTTCCAAATCGGCTTCAACCTCGCCAGGGCAGCAGTTGTTTGTGCGATCTTGGAGAGGACTTCCTGTCGCAGCCTAATTCTATATTATATTATCTATTCTTTTGTATTTTCTGTCCTCATTCAGACAACAATTGAACATGCCTGCTTGGGGCATGACTTTTGTCATCATCTTCATCGTCATCATCATCATTATTATCATCATCATTGCCATCACACTTATTAAACCTGTTCCCCTTTAAACGATCGAATTGAATTCAGTTAATTCAATTGTCTCTCTTTTTTTTTCTCTCCCCACCCCCCCCCCCTCTCTCTCCTATCTCTCCACTCCTTTACCACCATCCTATCTCTCTCTCTCCCTCTCTCTTTCTCTCTCGCCCGAAGACAAGAGTGAGACGTATGGACGTCAAGCTTTCACCGATGACCGCACACACATGCAAGAATTGAAAAAAAAAGCCAAGAGTAAGTGTGTTTACAACAGCAGGTCTGTATAATAATTCTTTTTCTTCAAGCCTGTGTGCTAGCAATGAACTTACATTTTAGTCAGGCTCGGGCTTACAGATCCAGTTATTGTTTTCATCTAGACAAAAACCGGGGCCCAACCGCTTAATCTCCTGTTTCACCATTCTTTTTTTACGTGCTTCGTCTACCATTTGCGCCTTTCCCTCATTAGTGGAACCCGTTTGCACCTCCTCCAAAATAATCCCCATCAATAGAAACACCATCAAGGCCATCACCATCTGCATCAGACAGCCAGAGACAAGGACAGAAACATATATAGACTGCATCATTGGCAAAAACACTTCATTTATTTAGCTCCCGAACGATAGCAAATACGTCTAAGAATGTCTGTGTGTGTGTGTGTGCGTGTGTGTGTGCGTGCGCGTGTGTGTGTGTGCACTTGAATAAACGCACAAATGGGTAGCAGAGCTTGTCTTTCTTAGTAACAAATGGGTTTATTTGCTTGGAACCCACTTTTTTTCCAGGACCCCACTTTTTTCTAAGTGAGCGGGAGTGCTCTTTTAGTGCATGGGAGTGCAGTTGTAGTGAATGAGAGTGTTTTAAGTACAAGGGAGTGCTCTATCTGGGACGGAGAAAATACAGTCAAAATTTTGAAGAAAGTTCCACCTATTTACTAGGTCTACTTTTTAGATGGAAAGAGCCAATTTTGCATTAGATTCTTACATTTTTAGAAGAAGTTTGCGTTCTTTCCGTCAAAAAACCACTTTCCGATTCCTACATTCTTAAATAAACCCATTTGTGATGTATTGCAAACATGTGTGTGTGTGTGTGAGAGAGAGAGAGAGAGAGAGAGAGAGAGTGTGTGTGTGGCGAAAACGGGTTTACACTAAAGTTGGCATTGTTGTTACACTAAATAATGATACAGTACGCTAACCAACCGCTGAAATTTGAATTGTTCGTTTCTGTCCTGACAGGGGAATGATTCCCCTAATGTGTGAACAGATTTTAAATAAATTTGAGTTGAATTACATTACATTACATCGTTATTGCTTTAGGTCCTGAGTTGATTTGGGTATGTTTTATGATTGCATAAATAGTAGAGCAATGGGGTATGTCACCAGGGGCGGATTTTTGCCTTTATTGAGGGGGTGTGCACTCTTCCCTGAAACCATGAATGCGAAGTGGCGAAGCCACAAGCGCCAGCCTGCAAAGCATGCGAGTGAAATAGGAGGGGGAGGGGGGAATGTCCTAGAGCTTGCCCTCCGGAAAAAATGTGAAAATAACGGTTAAAATCTGTGCAATCTGGTGCATTCTGGGATTATTTTGAGGAATGAAAACGGTATTTGTTTGCTCTAAAAGTCCTCTTTTAGCCCCCACCCCTTACCTTCCTCCACCCCTCCCACCCCTCTGCAAACTCTGATGATAAAATTTACAATAGCAGAACATCTTGCATAAAGGTTTATAAAAAGACAGGTAAGGTTACTGCAAATAAAACAAGAAATTGTCACTCATCTCAGTTTTATTCAAAACTGACTTAATGCATTTGCAAGAAATACCCGTAGATGTAATGAATAAAAGAATTTAAAAGAATTAAAAAAAACTAATTTGGAGGTACATGAAACTGTGTGGTGAGTGAGAATTAATAAAGTGGGTTTTTTTCTCTCTTCTTTCTTCTTCTTTTCTCCCAACTGGTTTTAATCTTTTTTTGGACTGCCAGGGGGGTGTGCACGTGCACAAGTACACACCCCCAAAATCCGCCCCTGGTCACGTAAATAAACTACAAAGCTCTAATGAAGATTAGGTGAATATGACTATCCCTAAAAACTAACACCACCGTAATGGTCAGGGAACGAACTAGCAGTAACAAAACGAAACTCACCAATACAGTTTTGGTCATTTGGACAAAAGATTGATGTACTAGTGGAGCACAAGGATTCACAGTGACGATGCAACAGTAAATTCAGATCACAGTGTCTTGTGGTTGGAGTTGGTGAGGCACGCGAAAGGCAATGTTGAAAATGATGCAGCATATGGTGACACATTCACCTTAAAAACCAGCCAGTCACGTGTGCAAACATGTGACTTGTGTGTCGTGCTTTAGAGTTTCTTGGCTAACGTCCCAACGGGAAGCACTTTTGCAACACTGTTCTGCAGTAAACAGTTTTCAAGATGGCCGACTTGGTGACAGACAGACACAATGCAGACATTTCCTTTCAAATTTGCAATTGCTGTTGGTGGAAAAATTAGAAGTCGATGAAAACGAATCAGTATCTCCCTGCATGTATAAATAATGAAAATTGGCATCCCTTTACATTATATAGCAAAGAAATAAAAAAAAATTAACGCAACGCTCTTGGGCATTTGTGTCGCCATTTTGGTTCCTGTGGACAGAGTAGTGTCCTCGACTTCACTAGCGACCAGAAATGTAAGCCTAAAGAGCCTTTTGAATGTAGTACCACGAAACATTCCAATTGAAGCGGACAGCTTCGTACAAGGGATGTTGATTTTAGGGGATTTCAATCGTCATCCGCGCTGGTGAAATTCTAGTTGCGTTCTCTGTTAAAACGCGGTAGCCAGTATTTGGGACAGCACAGGGGGCAGGGTGGAGCGGTTGGGTGGAAGGATTGGGGCTAGGGGAGTAGGGATCTATCTTGCATGCTGGGAATATTGATGTTTTGACCCTTACCCATTCTAGGATATGAGCGTCAGAATCTTTGTAAAGTCCGTGCAGGTGGCTGGCATGCGTGCGCATACAGACTAAACCCTCGGCCTATACTCTCATCCGATGAAGGAGGATGTAGGTGCCTTGATAATCAGGGTAAAGTCTTCATGTTCAATCCCCGTTGGCGGTCTGAAGGGCCGAACAAGGATTTTTTTTTTAACAGGACTTTGAGACGCGGCGCCTTCGGATGAGAGTATAATATATATATTCCAATCGGTATTATAGTCTGCGCACACTCGCATTCCATCGCACGGACTTTAAAGATCCTGACGCTCATGTCCTAGTCCTTAGCACAAATATAGTCAACCTAGCAATAACGTAAACAGTGAGCGACCGGTTGAACGTAAACTGTCAGCAAGCAAACTGTTTTGGATTTAGCACATAGGTATATCATGAATCATTCAAGCCGCTCTCCGATTGTTTTAACACTAACAACACTGCAGCGGTCTTAGTTTAGGCCTACATAAACACAAAAAAATGAAGTTTTTCAATTGCAATTTACCTTTCTTTGTCTCTTAGAAATTTGAAAAAGGACTTGCCAACACAACTTTTCTTGTATCTGGCATTATGGCAATTAATAGCTGTGCAAAAGTTAGCGCCCTGTTTCACTCGGTCGCCTTTTGACTTTCTGCCACGAGCCATTTCTGCCGTGATTTGACAAAACCGAGTAAGTCCACCTAAGGTCGAAAATGAGTTTTTTGCGCCATCAAACTTGCAAGAGAATGACGCATCTTACCTGTAAAAATCAAATCCGAACTATGTTTAGATTTGGAGATATCATAGAGTAAGTCCTTGTTAAAAAACTTTTAAGTGGGGGAATAAACTAACAAAACCAAGCAAGTCCACTGCGATTTTGTTTCGGCGATCCTCTGGCTGATGCTCGAGTTGGCATGATGACGTCATCTTCTATAATAAACTGACAAAGAAAAGTAAGTCCTCCCGACCAATGAGAAAGTGCCTTACAATGAAGTGGACCAGTGAGAATCCATGTTATTGCGGCTGTGCAATATTATTTTCCTGTAAAAAAGATGACGACATTTCAGTCAGCAAATGACGTGTTCGGCTTTTAGAAAAAGAGTTTGCTTCATGTACTTTCCTGCCCACCATGAAGGATCCTGTGGCTCTTCCGCCTATGCGGCAACTTCCACGAGGTGTGGAAACAAACAAACAAACAAACTATCCTATCCTACCCTATCCTGTCCCGTAACCCTGAGGTCGTAGGGGCACCACAGATGATCGTTTAACCAACATGCTCCATCTTTCCCTGTCCTCAGCAGCCCTGCTGGCTTCGCTCAGTGTCAAACCAGTCCATTCTCGAATGTTGTCCTCCCACCTCTTTTTCGGTCTCTCTCTTCTTCTACCTCCTTGCACTGTGCCTTGCAGAATAGTCTTTGCAAGGTCTGATGATCTGGTGACGTGGCCATACCATCGGAGTTTCCGTTTCTTCACCACTGTGAGCAGGTCATCGTGTTGTCCAATGGCTTGTGTGATGGTCTGTCGGACTTCGTCGTTGGTGATGTGTTGGGTATAGGAAAATCCCAGAAGTCTTCTGTAGCACCTCATCTCCATGCTTTGTATTCTTCGTTGGAGATCTGCTGTGAGGGTCAATGCTTCGCAAGCATATAGGGAGATGGAGATGACAAGGGAGCGCAACAGTCTTACTTTGGAATGTCGACTGATGTCCTGTCTTTCCAAATGGCTTAAACCTTGTCAGTGCAGCAGTTGTTTGTGCAAACCTGGAGAGGACTTCCTGTCGGGACCCATTGTCTGATACAATGGCTCCTAAATATTTGAAGCTATGCACTGTGTTGAGGGATTGACCTTGGACTTTGATGTCCGTGTTGACGCCATTGGTGTTGTTGGTCATCATTTTGGTCTTCTCTGCACTTATTTCCATTCCATAAGCTTTGGAGGTGGTGTCAAGCCTCTGTACCAGCTGTTCAAGTTCTTGTTCCTCTCCAGCCAATCCATCAATGTCATCCGCAAAACGAAGATTGGAGATTGCTCTACCCCCTATGCTGACTGTGCCTTCGTGATCTGCAAGAGCATCTGACATGATGCGCTCTAGGAAGATGTTGAAGGGTGTTGGAGAGAGTAGGCATCCTTGACGCACACCGATTGTTGTTCTGAACCAGTTTCCGATGGCGCTGTTGTGGAGGACTGCACTTGTAGCCTTGTCATACAGGCTTTTGATGGCTTCAATAATTTTAGGGCTGATATTATCCACTTTCATTGTTGCCCATAGAGCTGCATGCCAGACTCAGTCAAACGTTTTCTTGAAGTCTATGAACACATGATATAGATGTTGTTGGTGCTGTAGGTATTTCTCACAGATTATTCTGAGGTTGAAAATCTGTTCAGTGGTACTTCGCCCTGCCCTGAATCCTGCTTGTTCTTCAGCTATGATTTGTTCAGCTTGGGGTTTCAACCTGTTGAGTATTATTTTCAGGAGGACCTTGCTGGGATGGCTGATGAGGCTGACGGTGCGGTAATTTTCACACTCCTGAAGGTTACCTTTTTTTTTGGAAAGAGTGATGACAAGCGACTGGGCCCATGGTATAGGCCACTCCCCACTCTGCCAGATCGTGTTACAGATAATAGTGAGGGCATCAATCATCGCTTCTCCTCCTGCTTGTAGCAGTTCCGCGGGTATGTTGTCCACTCACGCTGACTTCCTTTTCGTTAGCGATAGCACTGCTGCCTCAACTTCTTCCCGGAGAATTGGGAGGATTTGTTCTTCACTGTTCTCGGGACATGCTAGAACTGATGGGTCTCCATTTGGTGTATGGTTGTAAAGGTCAGAGCAGTACTCTGTCCATCTGTCCAAGACTTCTTGTTCTTCTGTAAGGCATATGCCAAACTTGCTTTGGATCGTGGAGACTTTGGGCTGTTTGACATTTGTCAGCCGCTTTACAGTCTGGTAGGCCTTCGTGCTGTTGTTCTTGTTCAGACTGTTCTCTATTTCCTGGCATTGATCTTCTATCCAGTTCTCCTTTGCTGTGCGCATGCCTTTTCGGGTGTCATTGTTGATTTTTCGGTAGACATCAGCTCACTGTGAGGTGTTCTTTTCTTTTTTTTTTATCTCTCTTCGTTTATCACACAGATCCAAAAGTTCAGGTGTGATCCACGGCTTTTTCTTTGGTCGGTGCTTGCCAAGGATCTCAGTGGCGGCATCTATCACAGCTGAGTTGAAGGTGGTGGTCATGGTGTTGACATCTACTTCACCAGCCCCCAAAATGAGCAGTGGTGCAAATTTCCCTCCAATTGTGGCCTGAAATAGTTCTGCCACCTCCGGGTCTTGCAGTTTGTCCAGGTCGAACTTCAGTCTAGTGCACTTTGCTGTATTTACTCTCTTCAAGTGGAGCCGGAAAGACATCATCAAGAGATCGTGGTCACTTCCGATGTCTTCTCCTGGAAAAGTGCGTGTCCTACCAATGTTGATGCTTAATCTGAAGCGTTTCTTGACCATGATGTAGTCTATTTGGTTGTGATGCTCCCCGCCGGGACTGTGCCATGTCCATCGTATGGAGTTTGTGTGGAGACCATGCTTGTTTGCCAGTACCAGATTGTTGTATCTGGCAAACTCCAAGAATCTCAGATCCCTGTCATTTGTCTCGTTGTTGCAGTGGGGTCCACATGTGTCTCCCCAGTTGTGGTGCGCATCTTGGCCAACCTTGGCATTCCAGTCGCCTTGCACTATGAATATGTCCTTCTTCGGCACTTGGTCAAGGACCGCCTGTAGATTTTCATAAAATCCTCCACTTCGCTGTCGTCATAGTCTGATGTTGGGGCATAGGCCTGGATGATGGTGATGTTGAAAGGGGCTGCTCTCAGGGGGATGGTAATGAGTCTACTGGAGACTGGGCGGCAACCCATGACAGTGGCTAGAATGTTCTTGTGGACCAAGAATCCAACGCCGTGTTCGTGCCTGTCATCTCTACCGCTGAAATAGAGCTTGTGGCCTTTGTCGGTCGTTGTTTCACCTAGGCCTTTCCAGCGCAGTTCGCTGATGCCTAGAATGTTCCATCGATAGTGGTCCAACTCGTGGACCAGTTCTTCTAATTTTCCTTCCGCAGTTAGGGTCCTGACATTCCAGGTTCCTATGACGTTGTTGTTTCTCGTGCGGATCTTGCTGAATTGTCCATCAGTAGCATACTTAACACCTCCATCCTGGTTGCCAACGGAAGGCGCGGTCCTTGAGCCGGGCGACGACCGATCCGGTATGGAATTAGTGGAT
>CM072519.1:59724466-59726966 GCA_036898135.1 Oncomelania hupensis
CTTTCTTCTTCTTTTCTCCCAACTGGTTTTAATCTTTTTTTGGACCGCCAGGGGTGTGTGCACGTGCACAAGTGCACACCCCCGAAATCCGCCCCTGGTCACGTAAATAAACTAAAAAGCTCTAATGAAGATTAGGTGAATATGACTATCCCTAAAATCTAACACCACCGTAATGGTCAAAGAACGAACTAGCAGTAACAAAACGAAACTCACCAATACAGTTTTGGCCATTTGGACAAAAGATTGATGTACTAGTGGAGCACAAGGATTCACAGTGACGATGCAACAGTAAATTCAGATCACAGTGTCTTGTGGTTGGAGTTGGTGAGGCGCACGCGAAAGGTAATGTTGAAAATGATGCAGCATATGGTGGCACATTCACGTTAAACACCAGTCAGTCACGTGTGCAAACATGTGACTTGTGTGTCGTGCTTTAGAGTTTCTTGGCTAACGTCCACCGGGAAGCACTTTTGCAACAGTGTTCTGCAGTAAACAGTTTTCAAGATGGCCGACTTGGTGACAGACAGACACAATGCAGACATTTCCTCTCAAATTTGCAATTGCTGTTGGTGGAAAAATTAGCCGTCGGTGAAAGCGAATCAGTATCTCCGTGCCAGTCCATTCTCAAATGTTGTCCTCCCACTTCATTTTCTGTCTCTCTCTTCTACTGCCTCCTTGCACTGTGCCTTTCAGGATGGTCTTTGCAAGGCCTGATGCTTTGGTGACGTAGCCATACCATCGCAGTTTCCGTTGTTTCACCACTGTGAGTATGTCATCATGTTGTCCAATGGCTTGTGTGATGGTCTGTCGGACTTCGTTGTTAGTGATGTGCTGGGTATAGGAAATGCCCACAAGTCTTCTGTAGCACCTCATTTCCATGCTTTGTATTCTTCGTTGTAGATCTGCGGCGAGGGTCCATGTTTCGCAAGCGTAAAGCAAGATGGAGATGACAAGATAGTGCAGCAGCCTAACCTTGGAATGTAGACTGATGGTCTTGTCTTTCCAAATTGGCTTCAACCTCGCCAGGGCAGCAGTTGATTGTGCGAAACTGGAGAGGACTTCCTGTCGAGAACCATTGTCTGAAACAATGGCTCCTAAATATTTGAAGCTATGCACTGTGTTGAGGGATTGGCCTTTGACTTTTATGTCCGTGTTGATGCCATTGGTGTCGTTGGTCATCATTTTGGTCGTTTCGGCACTTATTTCCATTCCAAAGGCTCTGGAGGTGATGTCAAGCCTCTGTACCAACTGTTCAAGTTCTTGTTTCTCTCCAGCCAATCCATCAATGTCATCCGCAAAACGGAGGGTGGAGATTGTGTACCCTTATGGTGATTGTGCCTTCGCGATCTGCAAGGGCATCTGACATGGTGCGCTCTAGGAAGATGTTAAAGAGTGTTGGAGAGAGGAGGTATCTTTGACGCACCCCGATTGTTGTTTTGAACCATTTCCCGATGGCACTGTTGTGGAGGACTGCACTGGTAGCCTTTTCATAAAGGCTTTTGATAATTTTAGGACTGATGTTGTACACTCTCATGGTTGCCCACAGAGCTGCATGCCAGGCTCGGTCAAGCGCTTTATTGAAGTCATCAAACGCATGATATAGATGTTCTTGTGCTGAAATTCCCGCAAGGGGTGAAAGTATGTGACTTAGGTACGAGACTATTGAGGTCACCGAGGGTTTTCTCCGGGCAATCCGATTTCCTCCCTCTCTTCAATAATGGTACTGGACGCAGTCGGTGTTAAAAAAAAAAAAACAATTCGATTTTCTTTCCGTCTTCCAACAGCGATCTCCCTGCCTTTACACCACCTGTTTGAGTGATGGATGTGTATTTGTTGTGTGTGTGAGGGTGGATGAGACAGGTGAGCGTGTATGTTGGTACAGATCGCCGAGCTTTGAGCCTGATTGATTTGGGGAAATGCGCGTATATAGCATCTGTCGCGCTCACCCCCCCTGGGTATAAGCCTATCCTCTCACGCAGAGGAAATCAAGAACTCCAAAAGAAAGATTTGATAAGACAAACAACCATTTATTTATAAAAAGATAAACCCAAGTCAAAAGAATACACGAGTTGATATAAATGATCAAAACATGGTAATGGTGATGGGGTTGTGGTGATGATGATACAGAAATGATGTTACAATGATATGGATGGCAATAATACAGATAATCATTCAATCCTGTGACCCAACAACTACTTCATACTAAACAACATAAATGGATCCTTATCATTTATATAAAAGGTAATAATAGTGACGATCCTACACTCTTTCTTCGTTAGCGATGAACACTAAGGTAGAACAACGCGAAAAAAAACGATGATTGCAGACGTCAGGTAAACGCTGTCTGAAAGTAAGTGATCTCCCCCTCCTCTTGTCACCCTAAACGTAGAGAGGTGACGGCGATGAGAGGTTGGAAAGCGATGAAGGTGAAGTTGCAGTGAAGATGATCTTCCCCTCCTCTCGTCACCCTAAACGTAGGGAGGTGACGGCTTGAAAGGAG
>CM072519.1:59731966-59738693 GCA_036898135.1 Oncomelania hupensis
ATTTGGGGCTTAGAAAATGCTGCGCATCATTGTGAGAAGATTCATTTGTTTGCAATGAAGAAATTATTATGTGTTAATATGCGGACCCCAAATGACCTCGTATATAAAGAGTTAAACAGATTTCCTTTATTAATTAATTTCTCAATGAATACGATTCGTTACTGGTTGAAGTTATGTAAAATGCCTACTGATAGAATCCCGAAAAAAGCCTATTTGGTGTTGCTGGATTTAGACAATAGAGGGAAGACAACTTGGGCATCGAAAGTAAGACAGTGTTTAGATGTACATGGTTTTGGTATTGTTTGGCTAGCACAGGGTGTAGGGAATGAGAGAGAGTTTTTAAGAATGTTTAAGCAGCGCATGGTTGATTGCAGATGGCAAAATTGGAGTGAACATGTGAGCGAAAGCGAAAGATTCCATATGTATAGATTATTTTGCAGCCAATTAAATGTTGTTCCTCAATATTTGAGTATGCCTCTTGACAGCCATCTGAAATTCATTATGACAAAATTCCGATTTGGTGTTTCAGATTTGTTGGTTCACTTTTATCGATATCGGCAATGTAAGCCAGATGATCTAATTTGTCCGCTATGTAAAGACGGTGTGGAGAATGAAATTCATTTCTTACTTTTTTGTCCTTTTCTAATAAATCTCAGAAAGAAGCTAATACCTATAAAATTCCATAGAAATCCAAGTTTATTCCGTTTTCAGTTGCTAATGTCATCAAAACAACCTCATATTGTTAAAAATGTATGTGTTTATTTGTATCATGCTTTTAAAATTCGGGAAATTGTGTTATCCTGATTGTTATATATATTTAGTTATATGTTTCTGCTAATGTATTGATTGTTTATATATTTATAATTATGTTACTATGCGCTTTGTATAATGTTGTTATGGTAAATTACCCCCCCTTTCTAATGGGGCTTTGGCCTTATCGAAATAAATCAAATCAATCAATCTCGCTCTCTCTCTCCCCCTCTCTCTCTCTCTCTCTCTCTCTCTCTCTTGCTCTCTCTCCCTCTCTCTCTCTCTCTCTCGCTCTCTCTCTCAAATTAATGTGTGGATTTGATTCTATATTAAGTTCATAATTTTTGGTGGACACGCATGTGTGAATTGTGTGATTTTCATCATGTTGTGTGTGCTGACTTTCTCCTTGATTCCCGATGCCTCAATTTTACAACAAAGTTTGACACGCTAACTTTTTGGTCATGGATTAAGTACCTTAAACCCGCCCACTTCACTCGTTAAACATGAACAATAATTTTAATTTAAGATTCTGTGGCAGCCTATCCTATCCTATCCTATCCTATCCTATCTCGTAACTCGAAGGTTGTAGGGGCACCACAGAAGATCGTTCAACCAGCGTACTCCATCTTTCCCTGTCCCAATCAACCCTGATTGTTTCGCTCAGTGTCAAACCAGTCCCTTCTCGAATGTTGTCCTCCCACCTCGTTTTCGTTCTACCTTTTCTTCTACCTCCTTGCACTGTGCCTTGCAGGATGGTCTTTGCAAGACCTGATGATCTGGTGACGTGGCCATACAATCAGAGTTTCCGTTTTTTCACCACTGTTAGCAGGTCATCGTGTTGTCCAATGGCTTGTGTGATGGTCTGTCCGACTTCCTCGTTGGTGATGTGCTGGGTATAGGAAATGCCCAGAAGTCTTCTGTAGCACCTCATCTCCATGCTTTGTATTCTTCGTTGTAAATCTGCTGTGAGGGTGCATGTTTCGCAAGCATATAGGAAGTTGGAGATGACAAGGGAGCGCAGCAGTCTTATCTTGGAATGTAGACTGATGTTCCTGTCTTTCCAAATCAGCTTCAACCTCGCCAGGGCAGCAGATGTTTGTGCGATCTTGGAGAGGACTTCCTGTCGCAGCCTAATTCTATATTAAATTATCTGTTCTTTTGTATTTTCTGTCCTCATTCAGACAACAATTGAACATGCCTGCTTGGGGCATGACTTTTGTCATCATCTTCATCGTCATTATCATCATTATTATCATCATCATTGCCATCACACTTATTAAACCTTTTCCCCTTTAAACGATCGAACTGAATTCAGTTAATTAAATTCTCTCTCTCTTTTTTCTCTCTCCCCACCCCTCTCTCTTTCTCCTATCTCTCCACTCCCTTACCGCCACCCTCTCTCTCTCTCACTCTCTCTCTCTCTTTCTCTCTCGCCCAAAGACAAGAGTGAGGCGTATGGACGTCAAGCTTTCACCGATGACCGCATACAAATTCAAAACAAAAAAAAAAAAAACTAAAGAAATAAGTCAAGAGTGAGTGTGTTTACCACAGCAGGTCTGTATAATAATTCTTTTTCTTTAAGCCTGTGTACTAGCAATGAACGTACATTTTAGCCAGGCTCAGATTCAGTTTTAACAGATCCAATTTTTGTCTGGGTCTTCACAATAAATGACGCCCAACCGCTTAATCACCCGTTTCACTATTCTCTGTTGACGTGCTTATGGCAGGCTCGTAGTCACAGATCGGTCTATTGCTTTCATCACACAAAATGACGCCCAACCGCTTAATCACCCGTTTCACCATTCTCTTTTGACGTGCTTCGTCTACCATTTGCGCCTTTCCCTCATTAGTGGAACCCGTTTGCACCTCCTCCAGCATTATCCCCATCAATAGAAACACCATCAAGGCCATCACCATCTGCATCAGACAGCCAGAGACAACGACAGAAACATATATAGACTGCATCATTGGCACAAACACTTCATTTATTTAGTTCCTGAACGACAGCAAATACGTATGCCTAAGAATGTCTTTGTTTGTGTGTGCGTGTGTGTGAGTGTGTGTGTGTGTGTGTGTGATAGCACTTGAATAAACGCACAAATGGGTAGCAGACCTTGTCTTTCTTAGTAACAAATGGGTTTATTTGCTTGGAACCCACTTTTTTCCAGGACCCCACTTTTTAAGTGCGCGGGAGTGCTCTTTTAGTGCATGGGAATGCAGTTGTAGTGCATGAGAGTGTTTTAAGTACAAGGGAGTGCTCTATCTGGGACGGAGAAAATGCAGTCATAGTTTTGAAGAAAGTTCGACCTATTGACTAGGTCTACATTTTAGACGGAAAGAGCCAATTTTGCTTTAGATTCTTACATTTTTGGAAGAATTTTGCGTTCTTTCCATCAAAAAAAAACACTTTCCGACACCTACATTCTTAAATAAACCCAGTTGTGGTGTATTGCAAATATGGGTGTGTGTGTGTGTGTGTGGCGAAAACGGGTTTACACTAAAGTTGGCATTGCTGTTACACTAAATAATGATACAGTAGGCTTTCATTAGGTAAACCAACCGCTGAAATTTGAATTTGAATTTTAATGTGTGAACAGATTTTAAATAAATTGAGTTGAATTACATTACATTACATGGTTATTGCTTTAGGTCCTGTGTTGATTTGGGTATGTTTTATGATTGCATAAATAGTAGAGCAATGGGGTATGTCACCAGGGGCGGATTTTGCCATTATTAAGGGGGTGTGCACTCTTTCCTGAAACCATGAATGCGAAGTGGCGAAACCACAAGCGCCAGCCTGCAAAGCATGCGAGTGAAATAGGGGGGGGGGGGGAAGGGGTCCGAGGGCTTGCCCCCCGGAAAAATGTGAAGATAGTGGTTAAAATCTGTGCAATCTGGTGCATTCTGGGATTATTTTGAGGACTGAAAACGGTATTTTTCTTTGTTCTAAAAGTCCTCTTTTAGGCCCCACTTCTTTCCCTCCTCCCCCCCCCACACCCCTCTGCAAACTCTGATGATAAAATTTACAATAGCAAAACATGTTGCATAAAGGTTTATAAAAAAGACAGGTTATCTGCAAATAAAACAAGAAATGGCCACTCACATCGGTTTTATTCAAAACTGACTTAATGCTTGTGCAAGAAATACCTGTAGATCTGATGAATAAAACAATTAACAATAATTTAAAAAAAAAAACTAATTTGGAGGTACGTGAAACTGGGTGGTGAGAGAGAATTAATAAAGTGGTTTTTTTCCTCTTTCTTCTCCTTTTCTCCTTACTGTTTTTTCTTCTTCTTTTTGACCGCCAGGTGGGGGGGGGGGGGGGTGGGTGTGTGCACGTGCACAAGTGCACACCCCCAAAATCCGCCCCTGGTCACGTAAATAAACTGAAAAGCTCTAATGAAGATTAGTTGAATATGACTATCGCGACTGGGGTCAAATTTCATTTTAGCGTTTGAAAAAACTAACACCACCGTAATGGTCAGGGAACGAACTAGCAGAAACAAAACGAAACTCACCAATACAGTCTTCGCCATTTGCACAAAAGATTGACGTACTAGTGGAGCACAAGGATTCACAGTGACGATGCAACAGTAAATTCAGATCACAGTGTCTTCTGGTTGGAGTGGGTGAGGCACGCGAAAGGCAATGTTAAAAATGATCTAGCATATGGTGGCACATTTACGTTTTTAAACCAGTCAGTCACGTGTGCAAACATGTGACTTGTGTGTCGTGCTTTAGAGTTTCTTGGCTAACGTCCCACCGGGAAGCACTTTTGCAACAGTCATCTGCAGCAAACAGTTTTCAAGATGGCCGACTTGGTGACTTACAGACACAATGCAGATATTTCCTCTCAAATTTGCAATTGCTGTTGGTGGAAAAATTAGCCGTCGGTGAAAAACGAATCAGTATCTCCGTGCCAGTCCATTCTCAAATGTTGTCCTCCCACTTCATTTTCTGTCTCTCTCTTCTACTGCCTCCTTGCACTGTGCATTTCAGGATGGTCTTTGCAAGGCCTGATGCTCTGGTGACGTAGCCATACCATCGGAGTTTCCGTTTTTTCACCACTGTGAGTATGTCATCATGTTGTCTTTTGTCATTTCTGCGAGCGAGCGTTGTGGCCAAGTGGGCTAAGGCGGGACTAACTTGCCTTGTCCACAGGCCAGAAACCAATGGCGCCTGACAGGTGTGGGTTCGATCCTGCATCGGGGCGTTATGTTTCTCCGAATATTATTTACTTTCGACTCGGGCAACGTCTCGGGGGTTTTCTCCGGGTACTCCGGTATGCTCCCCCCCAGGAAAATTTCAAAAAAAAAATTTAAAAAATTTCTAAATTTTAAAAAATCGCAACTAATGTTAGGTAGGTTGGGTTTGGGCGCGCCACAGGCTGCGACTACGCCTTCCACAGGGGAGGCGGCCCAAAATTTCCCGATAAAAAAGGACAATAAAGCATTAAAATCTATAAAATCTAAATCTAAAAAATCTAAATCTATATTGTCCAATGGCTTGTGTGATGGTCTGTCGGACTTCGTTGTTAGTGATGTGCTGGGTATAGGAAATGCCCACAAGTCTTCTGTAGCACCTCATTTCCATGCTTTGTATTCTTCGTTGTAGATCTGCGGCGAGGGTCCATGTTTCGCAAGTGTAAAGCAAGGTTGGAGATGACAAGATAGTGCAGCAGCCTAACCTTGGAATGTAGACTGATGGTCTTGTCTTTCCAAATTGGCTTCAACCACGCCAGGGCAGCAGTTGATTGTGCGATCCTGGAGAGGACTTCCTGTCGAGACCCATTGTCTGAAACAATGGCTCCTAAATATTTGAAGCTATGCACTTTGTTGAGGGATTGGCCTTTGACTTTTATGTCCGTGTTGATGCCATTGGTGTCGTTGGTCATCATTTTGGTCGTTTCTGCACTTATTTCCATTCCGAAGGCTCTGGAGGTGATGTCAAGCCTCTGTACCAACTGTTCAAGTTCTTGTTCCTCTCCAGCCAATCCATCAATGTCATCCGCAAAACGGAGGGTGGAGATTGTGTACCCTTATGGTGATTGTGCCTTCGCGATCTGCAAGGGCATCTGACATGGTGCGCTCTAGGAAGATGATAAAGAGTGTTGGAGAGAGGAGGTATCTTTGACGCACCTCGATTGTTGTTTGAACCATTTCCCGATGGCACTGTTGTGGAGGACTGCACTGGTAGCCTTTTCATAAATGCTTTTGATAATTTTAGGACTGATGTTATATACTCTCATTGTTGCCCACAGAGCTGCATGCTAGGCTCGGTCAAGCGCTTTATTGAAGTCATCAAACGCATGATAGAGATGTTCTTGTGCTGAAATTCCCGCAAGGGGTGAAAGTATGTGACTTAGGTACGAGACTATTGAGGTCACCGAGGGTTTTATCCGGGCACTCCGATTTCCTCCCTCTCTTCAATAATGGTACTTGACGCAGTCAGTATAAAAAATCAAAAATAACAATTCGATTTTCTTTCCGTCTTCCAACAGCGATCTCCCTGCCTTTACACCACCTGTTTGAGTGATGGATGTGTATTTGTTGTGTGCGTGAGGGTGGATGAGACAGGTGAGCGTGTATGTTGGTACAGATCACCGAGCTTTGAGCCTGATTGATTTGGGGAAATGCGCGTATATAGCATCCAGTATTATTATTATTATTATTATTATTATTATTATTATTATTATTATTATTATTATTATTATTATTATTATTATTAATTTCTCACAGGTTAGTTCTTAGGTTGAAAATCTGTTCAGTGGTGCTTCGCCCTGCCCTGAATCCTGCTTGTTCTTCAGTTATGATTTGTTCAGCTTGGGGTTTCAATCTGTTGAGTATTATTTTCAGGAGGACCTTGCTGAGATGGCTGATGAGGCTGATGGTGCGGTAATTTTCACAATCTTGAAGGTTACGTTTTGGGAAGAGTGACGACCAGACACTGAGTCCACGATCTTGTTACAGATACATGT
>CM072519.1:59739193-59749193 GCA_036898135.1 Oncomelania hupensis
GTAGTCTATTTGGTAGTGATGCTCCCCGCCGGGACTGTGCCATGTCCATCGTATGGAGTTTTTTGTGGAGACCAAGCTTGTTTGCCAGTACCAGATTGTTGTATCTGGCAAACTCCAAGAATCTCAGATCCCTGTCATTTGTCTCGTTGTTGCAGTGGGGTCCACATGTGTCTCCCCAGTTGTGGTGCGCATCTTGGCCAACCTTGGCATTCCAGTCGCCTTGCACTATGAATATGTCCTTCTTCGGCACTTGGTCAAGGACCGCCTGTAGATTTTCATAAAATCCTCCACTTCGCTGTCGTCATAGTCTGATGTTGGGGCATAGGCCTGGATGATGGTGATGTTGAAAGGGGCTGCTCTCAGGGGGATGGTAATGAGTCTACTGGAGACTGGGCGGCAACCCATGACAGTGGCTAGAATGTTCTTGTGGACCAAGAATCCAACGCCGTGTTCGTGCCTGTCATCTCTACCGCTGAAATAGAGCTTGTGGCCTTTGTCGGTCGTTGTTTCACCTAGGCCTTTCCAGCGCAGTTCGCTGATGCCTAGAACGTTCCATCGATAGTGGTCCAACTCGTGGACCAGTTCTTCTAATTTTCCTTCCGCAGTTAGGGTCCTGACATTCCAGGTTCCTATGACGATGTTGTTTCTCGTGCGGATCTTGCTGAATTGTCCATCAGTAGCATACTTAACACCTCCATCCTGGTTGCCAACGGAAGGCGCGGTCCTTGAGCCGGGCGACGACCGATCCGGTATGGAATTAGTGGATAGTGTCATCATGTAGTGTGTCTTGGGCAAAAAAAGACTTGACGGTGCCCATTCCTCTCCAGGCTGTTGGCCACAGCCGAATTCCACGAATACAGTGTGGCTCGCCTTGGCCCTTAGCACGTGGTCGTTGAACCTGTAGTAACGTGAGGTTCCTCGCCCTGGCAGGTGACTTCTGTGTAGAAGATTTTCGCCCAGTGATCCCGTGTTAACATTACCCCTGTTAGTCGCCTCTTACGACACGCCGGGAAAAGTTGGGTCTATTCTATTCAGTGCTCGAACCCACAAACAAACAGCAACAAATATATTACAGACACACAACAAGGGCAACAAACTACAAAACATACACGCGGTGTAAAGGCAGGAAGATCGCTACAATAGGAAACTGAAAGGAAAATAGTTTTGTATTTTTTAAAATTAAATTGGCTGCATCTAATATTATTTTGAAGGGAGGGAGGAAACCGGAGTACCCGGAGAGAACCCTCGGTGACCCGTAAAGTCTCATAAGAATTACACATTTTTGCCCCGTGCGGAGCTCGAACCCGCGACCATCGGCATTGGACACCGGCGCCTACCCACTGCGCTACGGGCTACCCCATAACCATGACCCTGCATACCAACCCAGGAATATTAAGTGAAGAATGGCTAAAAACAATAATAAACACGCACACACATACATACACTTTAACTGCCGCACCCACATCTTACAAAACCGAACTTATGGGACTCGTCGCGTCAGACTTTTTAACAAAGAAACGGCCTATGGGACTTACTTGGTTTGGTGAATTTTGAAAACAAGGATTTACTTAATAATAAACTGACAAAACCAAGCGGATTTGACTTACTTGGTTTTGTGAATTTTTTTAACAAGGATTTAATTCAATAATAAACTGACAAAACCAAGTGGGTGACTTGCTTGGTTTTGTCATGTTCTCAACAAAGACCTATCTCAAGAATAATCTGACAAAACAAAGCAAGTCCACAAATAGTCTTAAAACATCAAATCTATCAAACATTTCTTTAACATTCAAGGTATGCACTCTTATATCGAGGAACTGCATTATAATATGCCCTTAAACTTCCAGAAACGATCGCGTAATATAGCGCAACACAAAACGTCGATTTTCTCGAAAGTAGGTTTTGTGGACTTGCTCGGTTTTGTCAGTTCACGGCAGATTTTCAGCATGGCATGTCGACAAGGGAGCATAACTCGTACATTTCGTCTCGCGGTTCTGTACCAAGTTCCCCCTCTTTCTATCATAAGCTCTTTGTCGTGTATGTTGGTACAGAACGCCGCGCTTTGAGCCTGATTCATTTGGGGAAAGGCGCGTATATAGCATCCATTATTATTATTATTATTATTATTATTATTATTATTATTATTATTATTATTATTGTTGTTGTTGTTGTTGTTGTTACTATTACATTATTATTATTACAGTTTTATTTTTGTTATTATTATTATTTTTATTATCATCATTATTATTATTATTATTATTATTATTATTATTATTATTATTATTATTATTATTATTGTTGTTGTTGTTGTTACTATTATTATTATTATTATTATTATTATTATTATTATTATTATTTTATTATTATTATTATTATTTTTATTATTATTATTAATTTTGTTGTTACTATTACAGTATTATTATTATTATTATTATTATTATTATTATTATTATTACAGTATTATTACTTTTACTATTATTATTATTATTATTATTATTATTATTATTATTATTATTATTATTATTATTATTATTATTGTTGTTGTTGTTGTTCTTATGATTATTATTATTATTATTATTATTATTATTATTATTATTATTACATTATTATTATTATTATTATTATTATTATTATTATTATTATTATTACTATTACAGTATTATTATTATTACTATTATTATTACAGTATTATTATTATTATATTGTTTTATTATTATTAATATTATTATTATTATTATGATTATTATTATTATTATTATTATTATTATTATTATTATTATTATTATTATTATTACTATATTATTATTATTATTATTATTATTATTATTATTATTATTATTATTATTATTATTATTATTATCGTTATTATCATCATCAGCAGCAGCAGCAGTACCACCACCAATATCATCACCATCATCATTTTTTGTAATGGCTGGACAGCAAAGTGGGCTTACTAGATGACTAACAAGTGATAACGATCTCGCACGTTTTCAGAATATCCGAAAAAGACTTACGTGTACAGCGATTTCGTTGAGTTGGCGACATATTATTATTATTATTATTATTATTATTATTGTTATTATTATTATTATTATTATTATTATTATTATTATTATTATTATTATTATTATTATTATTATGTAATTAGGCTGTACAGAGGTTGTTTATTGCTATCTCTCTCTCTCTCTCTCTCTCAAATTAATGTGTGGATTTGATTCTATATTAAGTTCATTATTTTTGGTGGACGCGCATGTGTGAATTGTGTGATTTTATCATGTTGTGTGTGCTGTTTTTCTCCTTGATTTCAGATGCCTTATTGTCCTCAATTTTACAACAAAGTTTGACACGCTAACGTTTTTTGGTCATGGATTAAGTACCTTAAACCCGCCTACTTCACTCGTTAAACGTGAACAATAATTTTAATTTAACATTCTGTCGCAGCCTATCCTATCCTATCCTATCCTATCCTATCCTATCCTATCCTATCCTATCTCGTAACTCGAAGGTCGTAGGGGCACCACAGATGATCGTTTAACCACGTTACCAGCGTACTCCATCTTTCCCTGTCCTCAGCAACCTTGATTGTTTCGCTCAGTGTCAAACCAGTCCCTTCTCGAATGTTGTCCTCCCACCTCTTTTTCGTTCTCCCTTTTCTTCTACCTCCTTGCACTGTGCCTTGCAGGATGGTCTTTGCAAGACCTGATGATCTGGTGACGTGGCCATACAATCAGAGTTTCCGTTTTTCCCCACTGTGAGCAGGTCATCGTGTTGTCCAATGGCTTGTGTGATGGTCTGTCGGACTTCCTCGTTGGTGATGTGCTGGGTATAGGAAATGCCCAGAAGTCTTCTGTAGCACCTCATCTCCATGCTTTGTATTCGTCGTTGTAAATCTGCTGTGAGGGTGCATGTTTCGCAAGCATATAGGAAGTTGGAGATGACAAGGGAGCGCAGCAGTCTTATCTTGGAATGTAGACTGATGGTCCTGTCTTTCGAAATTGGCTTTAACCTCGCCTGGGCAGCAGTTGTTTGTGCGATCTTGGACAGGACTTCCTGTCGCAGCCTAATTCTATATTAAATTATCTGTTCTTTTGTATTTTCTGTCCTCATTCAGACAACAATTGAACATGTCTGCTTGGGGCATGACTTTTGTCATCATCTTCATCGTCATCATCATCATCATTATTATCATCTTCATTACCATCACACTTATTAAGCCTGTTCCTCTTTAAACGATCGAATTGAATACAGTTAATTGAATTGTCTCTTTTTTTCCTCTCCCCACCCCTCTCTCTCTCTCCTATCTCTCCACTCCCTTACCGCCATCCTATCTCTCTCTCCCTCTCTCTTTCTCTCTCGCCCGAAGACAAGAGTGAGGCGTATGGACGTCAAGCTTTCACCGATGACCGCACACACATGCAAGAATTGAAAAAAAAAAGCCAAGAGTGAGTGTGTTTACAACAGCAGGTCTGTATAATAATTCTTTTTCTTCAAGCCTGTGTGCTAGCAATGAACTTACATTTTAGTCAGGCTCGGGCTTACAGATCCAGTTATTGTTTTCATCTAGACAAAAACCGGGCCCAACCGCTTAATCTCCTGTTTCACCATTCTTTTTTTACGTGCTTCGTCTACCATTTGCGCCTTTCCCTCATTAGTGGAACCCGTTTGCACCTCCTCCAACATAATCCCCATCAATAGAAACACCATCAAGGCCATCACCATCTGCATCAGACAGCCAGAGACAACGACAGAAACATATATAGACTGCATCATTGGCACAAACACTTCATTATTTAGTTCCCGAACGATAGCAAATACGTCTAAGAATGTCTGTGTGTGTGTGTGTGTGCGTGTGTGTGTGTGTGTGTGTGTGTGTGCGTGTGTGTGGGTGTGTGTGGCGAAAACGGGTTTACACTAAAGTTCGCATTGCTGTTACACTAAATAATAATACAGTAAGCTTTCATTACGCTAACCAACCGCTGAAATTTGAATTGTTCGTTTCTGTCCTGACAGGGGAATGATTCCCCTAATGTGTGAACAGATTTTAAATAAATTTGAGTTGAATTACATTACATTACATCGTTATTGCTTTAGGTCCTGAGTTGATTTGGGTATGTTTTATGATTGTATAAATAGTAGAGCAATGGGGTATGTCACCAGGGGCGGATTTTGCCATTATTAAGGGGGTGTGCACTCTTCCCTGAAACCATGAATGCGAAGTGGCGAAGCCACAAGCGCCAGCCTGCAAAGCATGCGAGTGAAATAGGAGGGGGAGGGGGGAATGTCCTAGAGCTTGCTTTCCGGAAAAAATGTGAAAATAACGGTTAAAATCTGTGCAATCTGGTGCATTCTGGGATTATTTTGAGGAATGAAAACGGTAATTGTTTGCTCTAAAAGTCCTCTTTTAGCCCCCACCCCTTACCTTCCTCCCCTCCTCCCACCCCTCTGCAAATTTCTCCTTGGAGATAATAACGTTTTCTGAATCTGAATCTGAGTCAAACTCTGATGATAAAATTTACAATAGCAGAACATCTTGCATAAAGGTTTATAAAAAGACAGGTAAGGTTACTGCAAATAAAACAAGAAATAGTCACTCATCTCAGTTTTATTCAAAACTGACTTAATGCATGCGCAAGAAATACCTGTAGATGTGATGAATAAAAGAATTTAAAAGAATTAAAAAAAAAACTAATTTGGAGGTACATGAAACTGTGTGGTGAGTGAGAATTAATAAAGTGTTTTTTTTTTCTCTCTTCTTTCTTCTTCTTTTCTCCCAACTGGTTTTAATCTTTTTTTGGACCGCCAGGGGTGTGTGCACGTGCACAAGTGCACACCCCCGAAATCCGCCCCTGGTCACGTAAATAAACTAAAAAGCTCTAATGAAGATTAGGTGAATATGACTATCCCTAAAATCTAACACCACCGTAATGGTCAAAGAACGAACTAGCAGTAACAAAACGAAACTCACCAATACAGTTTTGGCCATTTGGACAAAAGATTGATGTACTAGTGGAGCACAAGGATTCACAGTGACGATGCAACAGTAAATTCAGATCACAGTGTCTTGTGGTTGGAGTTGGTGAGGCGCACGCGAAAGGTAATGTTGAAAATGATGCAGCATATGGTGGCACATTCACGTTAAACACCAGTCAGTCACGTGTGCAAACATGTGACTTGTGTGTCGTGCTTTAGAGTTTCTTGGCTAACGTCCACCGGGAAGCACTTTTGCAACAGTGTTCTGCAGTAAACAGTTTTCAAGATGGCCGACTTGGTGACAGACAGACACAATGCAGACATTTCCTCTCAAATTTGCAATTGCTGTTGGTGGAAAAATTAGCCGTCGGTGAAAGCGAATCAGTATCTCCGTGCCAGTCCATTCTCAAATGTTGTCCTCCCACTTCATTTTCTGTCTCTCTCTTCTACTGCCTCCTTGCACTGTGCCTTTCAGGATGGTCTTTGCAAGGCCTGATGCTTTGGTGACGTAGCCATACCATCGCAGTTTCCGTTGTTTCACCACTGTGAGTATGTCATCATGTTGTCCAATGGCTTGTGTGATGGTCTGTCGGACTTCGTTGTTAGTGATGTGCTGGGTATAGGAAATGCCCACAAGTCTTCTGTAGCACCTCATTTCCATGCTTTGTATTCTTCGTTGTAGATCTGCGGCGAGGGTCCATGTTTCGCAAGCGTAAAGCAAGATGGAGATGACAAGATAGTGCAGCAGCCTAACCTTGGAATGTAGACTGATGGTCTTGTCTTTCCAAATTGGCTTCAACCTCGCCAGGGCAGCAGTTGATTGTGCGAAACTGGAGAGGACTTCCTGTCGAGAACCATTGTCTGAAACAATGGCTCCTAAATATTTGAAGCTATGCACTGTGTTGAGGGATTGGCCTTTGACTTTTATGTCCGTGTTGATGCCATTGGTGTCGTTGGTCATCATTTTGGTCGTTTCGGCACTTATTTCCATTCCAAAGGCTCTGGAGGTGATGTCAAGCCTCTGTACCAACTGTTCAAGTTCTTGTTTCTCTCCAGCCAATCCATCAATGTCATCCGCAAAACGGAGGGTGGAGATTGTGTACCCTTATGGTGATTGTGCCTTCGCGATCTGCAAGGGCATCTGACATGGTGCGCTCTAGGAAGATGTTAAAGAGTGTTGGAGAGAGGAGGTATCTTTGACGCACCCCGATTGTTGTTTTGAACCATTTCCCGATGGCACTGTTGTGGAGGACTGCACTGGTAGCCTTTTCATAAAGGCTTTTGATAATTTTAGGACTGATGTTGTACACTCTCATGGTTGCCCACAGAGCTGCATGCCAGGCTCGGTCAAGCGCTTTATTGAAGTCATCAAACGCATGATATAGATGTTCTTGTGCTGAAATTCCCGCAAGGGGTGAAAGTATGTGACTTAGGTACGAGACTATTGAGGTCACCGAGGGTTTTCTCCGGGCAATCCGATTTCCTCCCTCTCTTCAATAATGGTACTGGACGCAGTCGGTGTTAAAAAAAAAAAAACAATTCGATTTTCTTTCCGTCTTCCAACAGCGATCTCCCTGCCTTTACACCACCTGTTTGAGTGATGGATGTGTATTTGTTGTGTGTGTGAGGGTGGATGAGACAGGTGAGCGTGTATGTTGGTACAGATCGCCGAGCTTTGAGCCTGATTGATTTGGGGAAATGCGCGTATATAGCATCTGTCGCGCTCACCCCCCCTGGGTATAAGCCTATCCTCTCACGCAGAGGAAATCAAGAACTCCAAAAGAAAGATTTGATAAGACAAACAACCATTTATTTATAAAAAGATAAACCCAAGTCAAAAGAATACACGAGTTGATATAAATGATCAAAACATGGTAATGGTGATGGGGTTGTGGTGATGATGATATACAGAAATGATGTTACAATGATATGGATGGCAATAATACAGATAATCATTCAATCCTGTGACCCAACAACTACTTCATACTAAACAACATAAATGGATCCTTATCATTTATATAAAGGTAATAATAGTGACGATCCTACACTCTTTCTTCGTTAGCGATGAACACTAAGGTAGAACAACGCGAAAAAAAACGATGATTGCAGACGTCAGGTAAACGCTGTCTGAAAGTAAGTGATCTCCCCCTCCTCTTGTCACCCTAAACGTAGAGAGGTGACGGCGATGAGAGGTTGGAAAGCGATGAAGGTGAAGTTGCAGTGAAGATGATCTTCCCCTCCTCTCGTCACCCTAAACGTAGGGAGGTGACGGCTTGAAAGGAGGGAAAGCGATGAAGGTGAGGCTGAAGTGAAGATGATCCTCCTCCCCTTTCCTTCTGTACAGCACCAGACGTAGCTGGAGGTCACCGATCTATGAGGGGAAGGATGCAATGGTGACACCTCGGATCACGAATGCTCGCCCTTGACGTCTGACCTCAGCAGTGGCATCAGCTGAGTAATGATGAGGTCCCAAACCAGTCAAGACTTCCCTCCTCCTCCTCGATTTGACAATGGATAACAGTGGCGAAGGGAAGAATAAATGGACAAACAGTAGATTCGACAGCCGAATGGCAAGATTCCGAGCTGACAAACAAACAAAATACCCCCGGGCCTAAAAGGCCAAGTTATTTTCAAGGAAAGTTTGATCCATTCAGAAATAACCCAACGAAAATATCTACAACTTTATACTGCTGTTGTATGGTTCTACAGCTCCACATATTTCATTCCAGTTCCAAAGTATTTTACTAAAAGCAAATGTAAACAAAGGCCGCCATATTGCCAAGATGGCGGACTGACATGACGTCATTACACAGTTGAAGAAGCCACTCAACAACTATATACTAACAAAACAACAGCAAAGCACATTTTATTATAACATTGTTGAATGAAACATATGAAGTAAGGAAAACCATAGTAGAAGAGTGAAATAGAGAAAGAGTCTTCTAATGCTAACCACTCTCCCCTCCTTACACTAACACCCACCTCGAACCATAGCCACTGATTCATAACCATAGGGAAAATGTAGCTACGCTCAAATAAACAAAAACCACATAAAACTTAATCTACTTACATGGAATGAAATTCCCCCGGTGACAATAACCTAGGCACCAAATGACCGGGAATCCAAGAATGGTTTCCACAATGTGAACATCAAACCAGATGTTACTACTGAGACGTTTAAACCTCATCTGCCACAGTTTTAACCGAATTACACAAAAGAAAACTTATGAATTTGGAGAAACCACTCATCTATTACTTTTGCAAACCATACGCAATGCCGCCCAGCACGTGCCAGGACTCAGTTCACTCCAAACCGGTCAACACTGGAGCGCCACAAACACACACAGCTACACCACAGGCACACAAAATAAACTTTAACTTTAGTCCCGCGACAGCATCCATTATTATTATTATTATTATTATTATTATTATTATTATTATTATTATTATTATTATTATTATTATTTTATTATTATTATTATTAATTTCTCGCAGGTTAGTCTGAGGTTGAAAATCTGTTCAGTGGTGCTTCGCCCTGCCCTGAATCCTGCTTGTTCTTCAGCTATGATTTGTTCAGCTTGGGGTTTCAATCTGTTGAGTATTATTTTCAGGAGGACCTTGCTGAGATGGCTGATGAGGCTGATGGTGCGGTAATTTTCACAATCTTGAAGGTTACATTTTGGGAAGAGTGACGACCAGACACTGAGTCCACGGTGTAGGCCACTTTCCACTCTGTCAAATCTTGTTACAGATACATGTAATGGTGAGGGCGTCAATTATCGCTTGTCCTCCTGCTTGAAGCAATTCCGCGGGTATGTTGTCCACTCCCGCTGACTTCACTTTCTTCAGCGATTGCACTGCTGCCTCAACTTCTTCTCAAAGAATTGGGAGGATTTTTTCTTCTTCTTTTTATCTGTTCTAAGGACATGCTAGAACTGATGGGTCTCTGATTGGTGTGTGGTTGTAAAGGTCAGAGCAGTACTCTGACCATCTATCCAAGACTTCTTGTTCTTCAGTAAGGCATATTCTA
>CM072519.1:59754193-59789193 GCA_036898135.1 Oncomelania hupensis
GATGTTTGTGCGATCTTGGAGAGGACTTCCTGTCGCAGCCTAATTCTATATTAAATTATCTGTTCTTTTGTATTTTCTGTCCTCATTCAGACAACAATTGAACATGCCTGCTTGGGGCATGACTTTTGTCATCATCTTCATCGTCATTATCATCATTATTATCATCATCATTGCCATCACACTTATTAAACCTTTTCCCCTTTAAACGATCGAACTGAATTCAGTTAATTAAATTCTCTCTCTCTTTTTTCTCTCTCCCCACCCCTCTCTCTTTCTCCTATCTCTCCACTCCCTTACCGCCACCCTCTCTCTCTCTCACTCTCTCTCTCTCTTTCTCTCTCGCCCAAAGACAAGAGTGAGGCGTATGGACGTCAAGCTTTCACCAATGACCGCATACAAATGCAAAACAAACAAAAAAACTAAAACATAAGTCAAGAGCGAGTGTGTTTACCACAGCAGGTCTGTATAATAATTCTTTTTCTTTAAGCCTGTGTACTAGCAATGAACGTACATTTTAGCCAGGCTCAGATTCAGTTTTAACAGATCCAATTTTTGTCTGGGTCTTCACAATAAATGACGCCCAACCGCTTAATCACCCGTTTCACCATTCTCTGTTGACGTGCTTATGGCAGGCTCGTAGTCACAGATCGGTCTATTGCTTTCATCACACAAAATGACGCCCAACCGCTTAATCACCCGTTTCACCATTCTCTTTTGACGTGCTTCGTCTACCATTTGCGCCTTTCCCTCATTAGTGGAACCCGTTTGCACCTCCTCCAGCATTATCCCCATCAATAGAAACACCATCAAGGCCATCACCATCTGCATCAGACAGCCAGAGACAACGACAGAAACATATATAGACTGCATCATTGGCACAAACACTTCATTTATTTAGTTCCTGAACGACAGCAAATACGTATGCCTAAGAATGTCTTTGTTTGTGTGTGCGTGTGTGTGAGTGTGTGTGTGTGTGTGTGTGTGTGTGATAGCACTTGAATAAACGCACAAATGGGTAGCAGACCTTGTCTTTCTTAGTAACAAATGGGTTTATTTGCTTGGAACCCACTTTTTTTCCAGGACCCCACTTTTTAAGTGCGCGGGGAGTGCTCTTTTAGTGCATGGGAATGCAGTTGTAGTGCATGAGAGTGTTTTAAGTACAAGGGAGTGCTCTATCTGGGACGGAGAAAATGCAGTCATAGTTTTGAAGAAAGTTCGACCTATTGACTAGGTCTACATTTTAGACGGAAAGAGCCAATTTTGCTTTAGATTCTTACATTTTTGGAAGAATTTTGCGTTCTTTCCATCAAAAAAAAACACTTTCCGACACCTACATTCTTAAATAAACCCAGTTGTGGTGTATTGCAAATATGGGTGTGTGTGTGTGTGTGTGGGTGGATGAGTGGGTGTGGGTGCGTGTGTGTGTGTGTGTGTGTGTGTGTGTAACGAAAAACGGGTTTACACTAAAGTTGGCATTGCTGTTACACTAAATAATGATACAGTAGGCTTTCATTAGGTAAACCAACCGCTGAAATTTGAATTTGAATTTTAATGTGTGAACAGATTTTAAATAAATTGAGTTGAATTACATTACATTACATGGTTATTGCTTTAGGTCCTGTGTTGATTTGGGTATGTTTTATGATTGCATAAATAGTAGAGCAATGGGGTATGTCACCAGGGGCGGATTTTGCCATTATTAAGGGGGTGTGCACTCTTTCCTGAAACCATGAATGCGAAGTGGCGAAACCACAAGCGCCAGCCTGCAAAGCATGCGAGTGAAATAGGGGGGGGGGGGGAAGGGGTCCGAGGGCTTGCCCCCCGGAAAAATGTGAAGATAGTGGTTAAAATCTGTGCAATCTGGTGCATTCTGGGATTATTTTGAGGACTGAAAACGGTATTTTTCTTTGTTCTAAAAGTCCTCTTTTAGGCCCCACTTCTTTCCCTCCTCCCCCCCCCCACACCCCTCTGCAAACTCTGATGATAAAATTTACAATAGCAAAACATGTTGCATAAAGGTTTATAAAAAGACAGGTTATCTGCAAATAAAACAAGAAATGGCCACTCACATCGGTTTTATTCAAAACTGACTTAATGCTTGTGCAAGAAATACCTGTAGATCTGATGAATAAAACAATTAACAATAATTTTAAAAAAAAAAACTAATTTGGAGGTACGTGAAACTGGGTGGTGAGAGAGAATTAATAAAGTGGTTTTTTCCTCTTTCTTCTCCTTTTCTCCTTACTGTTTTTTCTTCTTCTTTTTGACCGCCAGGTGGGGGGGGGGGGGGGGGGTGGGTGTGTGCACGTGCACAAGTGCACACCCCCAAAATCCGCCCCTGGTCACGTAAATAAACTGAAAAGCTCTAATGAAGATTAGTTGAATATGACTATCGCGACTGGGGTCAAATTTCATTTTAGCGTTTGAAAAAACTAACACCACCGTAATGGTCAGGGAACGAACTAGCAGAAACAAAACGAAACTCACCAATACAGTCTTCGCCATTTGCACAAAAGATTGACGTACTAGTGGAGCACAAGGATTCACAGTGACGATGCAACAGTAAATTCAGATCACAGTGTCTTCTGGTTGGAGTGGGTGAGGCACGCGAAAGGCAATGTTAAAAATGATCTAGCATATGGTGGCACATTTACGTTTTTAAACCAGTCAGTCACGTGTGCAAACATGTGACTTGTGTGTCGTGCTTTAGAGTTTCTTGGCTAACGTCCCACCGGGAAGCACTTTTGCAACAGTCATCTGCAGCAAACAGTTTTCAAGATGGCCGACTTGGTGACTTACAGACACAATGCAGATATTTCCTCTCAAATTTGCAATTGCTGTTGGTGGAAAAATTAGCCGTCGGTGAAAACGAATCAGTATCTCCGTGCCAGTCCATTCTCAAATGTTGTCCTCCCACTTCATTTTCTGTCTCTCTCTTCTACTGCCTCCTTGCACTGTGCATTTCAGGATGGTCTTTGCAAGGCCTGATGCTCTGGTGACGTAGCCATACCATCGGAGTTTCCGTTTTTTCACCACTGTGAGTATGTCATCATGTTGTCTTTTGTCATTTCTGCGAGCGAGCGTTGTGGCCAAGTGGGCTAAGGCGGGACTAACTTGCCTTGTCCACAGGCCAGAAACCAATGGCGCCTGACAGGTGTGGGTTCGATCCTGCATCGGGGCGTTATGTTTCTCCGAATATTATTTACTTTCGACTCGGGCAACGTCTCGGGGGTTTTCTCCGGGTACTCCGGTATGCTCCCCCCCAGGAAAATTTCAAAAAAAAAATTTAAAAAATTTCTAAATTTTAAAAAATCGCAACTAATGTTAGGTAGGTTGGGTTTGGGCGCGCCACAGGCTGCGACTACGCCTTCCACAGGGGAGGCGGCCCAAAATTTCCCGATAAAAAAGGACAATAAAGCATTAAAATCTATAAAATCTAAATCTAAAAAATCTAAATCTATATTGTCCAATGGCTTGTGTGATGGTCTGTCGGACTTCGTTGTTAGTGATGTGCTGGGTATAGGAAATGCCCACAAGTCTTCTGTAGCACCTCATTTCCATGCTTTGTATTCTTCGTTGTAGATCTGCGGCGAGGGTCCATGTTTCGCAAGTGTAAAGCAGGTTGGAGATGACAAGATAGTGCAGCAGCCTAACCTTGGAATGTAGACTGATGGTCTTGTCTTTCCAAATTGGCTTCAACCTCGCCAGGGCAGCAGTTGATTGTGCGATCTTGGATGGGACTTCCTGTCGAGACCCATTGTCTGAAACAATGGCTCCTAAATATTTGAAGCTATGCACTGTGTTGAGGGATTGGCCTTTGACTTTTATGTCCGTGTTGATGCCATTGGTGTCGTTGGTCATCATTTTGGTCGTTTCTGCACTTATTTCCATTCCAAAGGCTCTGGAGGTGATGTCAAGCCTCTTTACCAACTGTTCAAGTTCTTGTTCCTTTCCAGCCAATCCATCAATGTCATCCGCAAAACGGAGGGTGGAGATTGTGTACCCTTATGGTGATTGTGCCTTCGCGATCTGCAAGGGCATCTGACATGGTGCGCTCTAGGAAGATGTTAAAGAGTGTTGGAGAGAGGAGGTATCTTTGACGCACCCCGATTGTTGTTTTGAACCATTTCCCGATGGCACTGTTGTGGAGGACTGCACTGGTAGCCTTTTCATAAAGGCTTTTGATAATTTTAGGACTCATGTTGTACACTCTCATGGTTGCCCACAGAGCTGCATGCCAGGCTCGGTCAAGCGCTTTATTGAAGTCATCAAACGCATGATTTAGATGTTCTTGTGCTGAAATTCCCGCAAGGGGTGAAAGTATGTGACTTAGGTACGAGACTATTGAGGTCACCGAGGGTTTTATCCGGGCACTCCGATTTCCTCCCTCTCTTCAATAATGGTACTGGACGCAGTCAGTATAAAAATTCAAAAATAACAATTCCATTTTCTTTCCGTCTTCCAACAGCGATCTCCCTGCCTTTACACCACCTGTTTGAGTGATGGATGTGTATTTATTGTGTGTGTGAGGGTGGATGAGACAGGTGAGCGTGTATGTTGGTACAGATCACCGAGCTTTGAGCCTGATTGATTTGGGGAAATGCGCGTATATAGCATCCAGTATTATTATTATTATTATTATTATTATTATTATTATTATTATTATTATTATTATTATTATTATTATTATTATTAATTTCTCACAGGTTAGTTCTTAGGTTGAAAATCTGTTCAGTGGTGCTTCGCCCTGCCCTGAATCCTGCTTGTTCTTCAGTTATGATTTGTTCAGCTTGGGGTTTCAATCTGTTGAGTATTATTTTCAGGAGGACCTTGCTGAGATGGCTGATGAGGCTGATGGTGCGGTAATTTTCACAATCTTGAAGGTTACGTTTTGGGAAGAGTGACGACCAGACACTGAGTCCACGATCTTGTTACAGATACATGTAATGGTTAGGGCGTCAATCATCGCTTGTCCTCCTGCTTGAAGCAATTCCGCGGGTATGTTGTCCACTCCCGCTGACTTCCCTTTCTTCAGCGATTGCACTGCTGCCTCAACTTCTTCTCGAAGAATTGGGAGGATTTCTTCTTCTTCTTTTTATCTGTTCTAAGGACATGGTAGAACTGATGGGTCTCCGTTTGGTGTGTGGTTGTAAAGGTCAGAGCAGTACTCTGACCATCTATCCAAGACTTCTTGTTCTTCAGTAAGGCATATGTGCTACAAGTGTGTCCATGACCCCACCTCTCCCCGGTACTTGAGAGACATTGTCCCTACCCACAAACCCTCAAGGCGCCTTCGCTCCTCTTCCCAGTTTATGTTGTCCGTTCCAAGTGTGGATGGTCACAGGAAGAGGCGCTTGGGTCACCGCTCCTTCTACCACTGTGGCCCAGCATTGTGGAACACTCTCCCCCAGGACTTGAGAGTCGTAGAGAAACTGGGATCTTTCAAGACGCGTCTGAAGACGTATCTTTTCTGACTATTTTTGAGTGTATACATAGAGAAGTTCTTTTTTTTTTCTTCTTTTTTTTCACCCTTTTTCCCCAACCCCCTGCGCCCTGAGCATGCTGCCAGCATGGATATGTGCGCCATACAAGTGGACATCATCATCATCATCATCATCATCATCATCATCATCATCATCATCATCATCATATTCTAGACTTGCTTAGGATCCTGGAGACCTTGGGTTGTTTAACATTTGTCAGCTGCTTCACAGTCTGGTGGGCTGTCTTGCTGTTGTCCTTGTTCAGACTGTTCTCTATTTCCTGGCATTGATCTTCTATCCAGGTCTCCTTTGCGATTTGACGGCTTTGACAAACAATGGAAAGAGAGAGAAAGAGAGAGAGATAGAGAGAGCGAATGCTTCGAAAACCCGTTATGACCTTTGGCCTCGCGCCTTAGAGACAGTAACCTGTACGACCCTGTGTATTGGATTAGAGCGGTGGGAGGGGAAAAGCAGATGATAAGAAGAAAGAGGAAGGGAAGGTGGCGGAGAAGAAGAAGAAGAATTAAAAAAAAAGAAGACGCTACTGCAGCAGCTGCTGCTGAGTAATAGGTTAATAGGTTAATAGGTTAAAGAAGAGGGATAGGAGGAGGGAGGATCGGGATGGTGTGATACTGCTGCTGCTATTGATGATGATGTAAGTGCTGGTGGTAGTGGTGCCGCTGCTGCTATAGTTGCTGCTGCTGCTTCTGCTGCTGCTGCTGCTGATGATGATGATGATGATGATGACGTAAGTGGTGGTGCCGCTGCTGCTGCTGTCGCTGATGTTGATGGTGGAAAGAGGGAGAAACGGGATGGTATGGACGGTGGGAGATGGGGATCCAGGGAAGGGGATGAGTGGGGAGGAGGGGAGGGAGGGTTGAGAGGGTGAAGGTTGGCGGAAGGGAGATAATTTTTTGTGGTTGAATTGTTATCCTTGGTCAGTTAAGGAACCTGTATGGCCTTGGAACCCCGAAAAGAACTCGCGTGACCCATGAGCTTGACCACCTGGAAAGCAAGGTCATTGGGTTCTGAACAGGACCGTGAAAAACAATCGATGGCAGGTCTAGCCTCGCCATAAAGTGTAATAGGCGCGGACCTTTGTTCAGATATTTGATGGAGGGGGGGGGGGGGGGTTGGGGAAGGAGGGAGAGAGAGTAGGTTGGGGGCGGCCGTGGCATTTTCCTCTCCCTGTCGCTTTACAATAATAATAATAATAATAATAATAATAATAATAATAATAATATTAGTAGTAGTAGTAGTAGTAGTAGTAGTAGTAGTAGTAGTAGTAGTAGTAGTAGTACAATAATTACAGTTTTATTTTTGTTATTATTATTATTATTATTATTATTATTATTATTATTATTATTATTACAGTATTATTTTTGTTATTGTTATTAGTGTTGTTGTTGTTGTTATTGTTACTATTACATTATTATTATTACAGTATTATTTTTGTTATTGTTATTATTGTTGTTGTTTTGGTTTTTGTTACTATTACATTATTATTATTACATTATTATTATTATTATTATTATTATTATTATTATTATTATTATTATTATTATTATTATTATTATTGTTGTTGTTTTGTTGTTACTATTATAATTATTATTATTATTATTATTATTATTATTATTATTATTATTATTATTATTATTATTATTATTATTATTACTATTATAGTTGTTGTTGTTGTTACTATTATTATTATTATTATTTATATTATTATTATTACTATTACTATTATTATTTTTTTATTATTCTTATTATTATTAGTAGTATTAGTAGTAGTACTAGTATTATTATTATTATTATTATTATTATTATTATTATTATTATTATTATTATTATTATCAGCAGCAGCAGCACCACCACCACCACCACCACTATCATCACCATCATCATCTTTTGTAATGGCTGGACAGCAAAGTGGGCTTACGAGATGAATAATAAGTGATAACGATCTCGCACGTTTTGCAGAATATCCGAAAAAGACTTACAGCGATTTTGGAGTTGGCGACGTAATATTATTATTATTATTATTATTATTATTATTATTATTATTATTATTATTATTATTATTATTATTATTACTATTATTATTATTATTATTATGTAATTAGACTGTACAGAAGTTGTTTATTGCTCTCTCTCTCTCTCTCTCTCCCTCTCTCTCTCTCTCTCTCTCTCTCTCTCGCTCTCTCTCTCAAATTAATGTGTGGATTTGATTCTATATTAAGTTCATTATTTTTGGTGGACGCGCATGTGTGAATTGTGTGATTTTCATCATGTTGTGTGTGCTGACTTTCTCCTTGATTCCAGGTTCCTTATTGTCCTCAATTTTACAACAAAGTTTGACACGCTAACCTTTTGGTCATGGATTAAGTACCTTAAACCCGCCTACTTCACTCGTTAAACGTGAACAATAATTTTAATTTAAGATTCTGTCGCAGCCTATCCTATCCTATCCTATCCTATCCTATCTCGTAACTCGAAGGTTGTAGGGGCACCACAGATGATCGTTCAACCAGCGTACTCCATCTTTCCCTGTCCTCATCAACCCTGATTGTTTCGCTCAGTGTCAAACCAGTCCCTTCTCGAATGTTGTCCTCCGACCTCTTTTTCGTTCTCCCTTTTCTTCTACCTCCTTGCACTGTGCCTTGCAGGATGGTCTTTGCAAGACCTGATGATCTGGTGACGTGGCCATACAATCAGAGTTTCCGTTTTTTCACCACTGTGAGCAGGTCATCGTGTTGTCCAATGGCTTGTGTGATGGTCTCTCCGACTTCCTCGTTGGTGATGTGCTGGGTATAGGAAATGCCCAGAAGTCTTCTGTAGCACCTCATCTCCATGCTTTGTATTCTTCGTTGTAAATCTGCTGTGAGGGTGCATGTTTCGCAAGCATATAGGAAGTTGGAGATGACAAGGGAGCGCAGCAGTCTTATCTTGGAATGTAGACTGATGTTCCTGTCTTTCCAAATCTGCTTCAACCTCGCCAGGGCAGCAGATGTTTGTGACAGGAAAGACCAATGCGAGAGTGGCAGTCCCTCCTATGGGGCGCCTTGTGTCCATTAATTATATGTGACCATTCTATACATAGAATAAATTCTATGCACATAGAAAGCATTCTATGCACACAAAAAGCATTCATTAGTTGAAATTCCAATTATAAAAAAAGAAACCAATATTGTAAGTCATAGAATAAAATTCTTTGTATAGAATAACATTCTATAATATAGTGTAAAATTCTATGTCCATAATAAAATTCTATGTATAGAATAACATTTTATAATAGAGAATAAGATTCTATGTATGTAATACAATTCTATATTATAGAATGCACTTGTATGCATAGAAATATATTCTATAACATAGAAAGAATTCTATTACAAAGAATGAATTCTATAACATAGAATGAATTCTTTAACATAAAATAAATTGCATGACATAGAATTAATTCTATGTGCATAGAATAAATTGTATAACATAGAATGAATTCTATAATAAATAATGAATTCTATATGCATAGAATGAATTTTATAGCATAGAATGAATTCTATGACATAGAATTCATTCTATGACATAGAATGAATTCTATAGGCAAAGAATGAATAGTATAACATAGAATGAATAAGATTACATAGAATGAATTCTATGACATAGAATGAATTCTATAACATAGAATGAATTCTATAGCATAGAATGAGTTCTATGACATATAATTTATTCTATAGCATAGAATGAATTCTATGTTACAGAATGAATTCTATGTCATAGAATTCATTCTATGCTATAGGATTTATTCTATGTTATAGAATTCATTCTATGCTATAGAATAAATTCTATGTAATAGAATTCATTCTATGTCATAGAGTTCATTCTATGTTATAGAATTCATTCTATGTCATAGAATTCATTCTATGTCATCTTATTCATTCTATGTTATATTATTCATTCTATGCTATAGAATTCATTCTATGTCATAGAATTCATTCTATGTCATAGAATGCATTCTATGTCATAGAATTCATTCTATGTTATAGAATGAAATCAATATACAAACCTTTTTTTAAATAGTAAAAACTGGGGCACTGTCAAGGTATAGAGAAAATTTTGTATGGCATTGGACTGTATTGCAGAGAGATACACATTGCCACATCCCATCACCACACCACATCACTCTGGGTGTTCTTACAAAGGGAGGCCAAATTCTCAACAGAGCTATTTAGCTGAAAATAGGTTATGGGGGGACGCCTGGGGTGAAATTGTTTTTTTTGCAATAATTATTATGTCTCAGAGTTGTATCGCAATATTCGACCTTTAATTATATTAATTATTGCTTTTTATGAGTGTACAGTACGGTTATTTCTTCGGTATTGAGCAAAAAGAACTGATTATTTAATTAGATTTTGTCACTATAAACCCTTACAGAACCTCAGCACATTGTAATGAAAAAGTAAGCACGCAGGGGTGGAGGGGGGGGGTGGGGGAGGGGAGGGTGTGACGTCAATTTTTTTTTATTGCTACGGGCGGTCTACTCACACTGCTTTGAAGTCGTCTGCATCAAGAAACCTAAAGGCCCCGCCACACATGCCGATTGTGCAACGATTTTGTTTGCATCCGATCACGAATGCTACGTGATGACGTCAGAACTACTACTTGCCTGCTGTCCGATCTGCAATCGACTCGTATCGTGCGATTTGAGCCTGTTCTAATGTCTGATAAAGCCCGCAGAACGCTTGGCACGTCAGCCATTTCTTCAGTTCTCGCGCGCGTGCACATGTCCCTTTATTACTCATAGCCTCGTTTCACAAAGAATGACCTAGTTGCGCATAGAATGAACATTCTATATTATAGAATGTGCATTCTATGTTAAAGAATGCACATTCTATGTTATAGAATGGATTCTATGTTATAGAATGAACATTATATATTATAGAATGCATTCTATGTTAAAGAGTGCACATTCTATGTTATAGAATGGATTCTATGTTATAGAACGAACATTCTATATTATAGAATGCATTCTATGTTAAAGAATGCACATTCTATGTTATAGAATGGATTCTATGTTATAGAATGAACATTCTAAGTTATAGAATGAACATTCTAAGTTATAGAATGGATTCTATGTTATAGAATGAACATTCTATGTTATAGAATGAATTCTACATTATAGAATGACCATTCTATGTTATAGAATGAACATTCTATGTTATCGAATGGATCCTATGTTATAGAATGAACATTCTATGTTATAGAATGAACATTCTATAACATAGAATGCACACATCGATCACATCATCACATCACATCACTGCATCACATTGCTTCATCACCATCATCGTGAAAACTCACCACCACATAAAATCACATCACATCAACAAATCATCACATCACATCAGCCGACATCACAGCAGCAGCACATCTTCACATTGCAGCAGACAGCACATATCATGGCATCAGTGAATCACATCACATAATCTAATCACCCCACCCCTCCCACCCATCACATTTGTGGTGCAGTGTGGTGTGATTTAGAGTGATGTAGTGTGGTGATGTGATGTGGTAATGTGTATGTATGTATCTGCAATACAGTTCTATTATGCCTTAAAAGCGAGTGAATCAGACCACATCATCACATAACCTAATCACTCCATCACACCTACCCATCACATTTGTGGTGCAGTGTGATGTAGAGTGATGTGGTGTAATGATGGGATGTGGCAATGTGTATATCTCTCTGCAATACAGTCCCATGCCATAAAAAATGTTCTCTATACCTCGACAGTGCCCCAGTTTTACTATTTTTAAAAAAAAGTGTATGTATTGATTTCATTCTATAACATAGAATGAAGTCTATGACATAGAATGAATTCTATGACATAGAATGAATTCTATAGCATAGAATAAATAGTATAACATAGAATGAATAAGATGACATAGAATGAATTCTATGAATAGAATGAATTCTATAACATAGAATGAATTCTATAGCAAATAATGAATTCTATGACATAGAATTTATTCTATAGCATAGAATGAATTCTATAGCATAGAATGAATTCTACGACATAGAATTCATTCTGTAACATAGAATTCATTCTATGCTATAGAATTCATTCTATGTTATAGAATTCATTCTATGTCATAGAATTCATTCTATATCATCTTATTCATTCTATGTTATACTATTCATTCTATGCCTATAGAATTCATTCTATGTCATAGAATGAATTCTATGTCATAGAATTCATTCTATGCTATAAAATTCATTCTTTATTATAGAATTCATTCTATGTTATACAATTTATTCTATGCACATAGAATTCATTTTATGTCATATAATGTATTTTATGTTAAAGAATTCATTCTATGTTATAGAATGAATTGTATGCACATAGAATAAATTCTATGTTATAGAATTCATTCTTTGTAATAGAATTCATTCTATGTTATAGAATATAATTCTATGCATACAAGTGCATTCTATAATATAGAATTGTATTACATACATGGAATCTTATTCTCTATTATAAAATGTTATTCTATACATAGAATTTTATTAAGGACATAGAATTTTACACTATATTATAGAATGTTATTCTATACAAAGAATTTTATTCTATGACTTACAATATTGGTTTCTTTTTTATAAATGGAATTTCAACTAATGAATGCTTTTTGTGTGCATAGAATGCTTTCTATGTGCATAGAATTTATTCTGTGTATAGAATAGTCACATAGAATAAATGGACACCTGGCGCCCCATACCTCCCATACCGCGAGCAATCCTATCCTATCCTGTCACGTAACCCGAAGGTCGGTGGTGCACCACAGATGATCGTTTAACCAGCTTACTCCATCTTTCTCTGTCCTCAGCAACCCTCATGGCTTCGCTCAGTGTCAAGCCAGTCCATTCTCAAATGTTGTCCTCCAACTTCGTTTTCTGTCTCTCTCTTCTACTGCCTCCTTGCACTGTGCCTTTCAGGATGGTCTTTGCAAGGCCTGATGCTCTGGTGACGTAGCCATACCATCGGAGTTCCCGTTTCTTTACCACTGTGAGTATGTCATCATGTTGTCCAATGGCTTGTGTGATGGTCTGTCGGACTTCGTTGTTGGTGCTCTGCTGGGTATAGGAAATGCTCAGAAGTCTTCTATAGCACCTCATCTCCATGCTTTGTATTCTTCGTTGTAGATCTGCTGTGAGGATCCACGTTTCGCAAGCGTAAAGCAAGATGTAATGACGAGATAGTGCAGCAGCCTAACCTTGGAATGTAGTCTGATGGTCCTGTGTTTTCAAATGGGCTTCAATCTTGTCAGGGCAGCAGTTGTTTGTGCGATCCTGGAGAGGACTTCCTGTCGGGACCCATTGTCTGATACAATGGCTCCTAAATATTTGAAGCTATGCACTGTGTTGAGGGATTGGCCTTGGACTTTTATGTCCGTGTTGATGCCATTGGTGTTGTTGGTCATCATTTTGGTCTTTTCTGCACTTATTTCCATTCCAAAGGCTCTGGAGGTGATGTCAAGTCTCTGTACCAGCTGTTCAAGTTCTTTTTCCTCTCCAGCCAATCCATCAATGTCATCCGCAAAACGGAAGTTGGAGATTGTCTACCCTTATGGTGATTGTGCCTTCGTGATCTGCAAGGGCATCTGACATGATGCGCTCTAGGAAGATGTTAAAGAGTGTTGTAGAGAGTAAGCATCCTTGACGCACACCGATTGCTGTTTTGAACCATTTCCCAATGGCACTGTTGTGGAGGACTGCACTGGTAGCCTTGTCATACAGGCTTTTTGATGACTTCAATAGTTTTAGGACTGATGTTGTACACTCTTATGATTGCCCACAGAGCTGCATGCCAGGCTCGGTCAAGCGCTTTATTGAAGTCTACAAACACATGATATAGAAGTTGTTGTGCTGAAATTCCCGCAAGGGGTGAACGTATGTAACTTAGGTACGAGACTATTGAGGTCACCGAGGGTTTTCACCGGGCACTCCGGTTTCCTCCCTCCCTTCAATAACGGTACTGGAAGCAGTCAGTATAAAATTTCAAAAATAAAAATTCGATTTTATTTCCATCTTCCAACAGTGATCTCCTTGCCTTTACACCACCTGTTTGAGTGATGGATGTGTATTCTTGTGTATGTGAGGGTGGATGAGACAGATGAGCGTATATGTTGGTACATATCGCCGCGCTTTGAGCCTGATTGGTTTGGGGAAAGGCGCGTATATAGCATCCAGTATTCTTCTTCTTCTTCTTCTTCTTCTTCTTCTTCTTCTTCTTCTTCTTCTTATTATTATTATTATTATTATTATTATTATTATTATTATTATTATTATTATTATTATTATTATTATTATTATTATCGCAGATTAGTCTGAGGTTGAAAATCTGTTCAGTGGTACTTTGCCCTGCCCTGAATCCTGCTTGTTCTTCAGCTATGATTTGTTCAGCTTGGGGTTTCAATCTGTTATTATTTTGAGGAGGACCTTGCGTGGATGGCTGATGAGGCTGATGGTGCGGTAATTTACAGAATCTTGAAGGTTACATTTTTTGGGAAGAGTGGTGACAATACACTGAGTCCACGGTGTAGGCCACTCTCCACTCTGCCAAATCTTGTTATAGGTAATGGTGAGGGCGTCAGTCATCGCTTGTCCTCCTACTTGAAGCAATTCCGCGGGTATTTTGTCCACTGCCGCTGACTTCCCTTTCTTCAGCGATTGCACTGCTGCTTCAACTTCTTCTCGGAGAATTGGGAGGATTTCTTCTTCTTCTTCTTCTTCTTCTTCTTCTTCTTCTTCTTCTTCTTCTTCTCTGTTCTAAGGACATGCTAGAACTGATGGGTCTCCGTTTGGTGTGTGGTTGTAAAGGTCAGAGCAGGACTGTCCATCTATCCAAGACTTCTTGTTCTTCAGTAGGGCATATTCTAGACTTGCTTAGGATACTGGAGACCTTGGTTTTTTTTAACACTTGTCAGCCGCTTCACAGGCTGTCTTGCTGTTGTCCTTGTTCAGACTCTTCTTTCTTTCCTGGCATTGATCTTCTATCCAGGTCTCCTTTGCGATTTGACGGCTTTGACAAACAATGGAAGAGAGAGAGAGAGAGAGAGAGAGAGAGAGAGAGAGAGAGAGAGAGAGAGAGAGAGAGAGAGAGAGAGAGAGAGAGAGAGAGAGAGAGAGAGTTGAAGCTCGATAGTGAGCACACATCTGTCATGCTTCGAAAACCCGTTATGACCTTTGGCCTCGCGCCTTGGAGAAAGTAACCTGTACGACCCTGTGTATTGGACCGGTGGGAGGGGGGAAGCAGATGATAAGAAGAAAGAGGAAGAGAAGGTGAGGTGGCGGAGAAGAAGAAGAAGAAAAAAAGAAGAAGCTACTGCAGCAGCTGCTGCTGAGTAATAGTTAAAGAAGAGGGAGAGGAGGAGGGAGGATCGGGATGGTGTGATACTGCTGCTGCTATTGATGAGGATGTAAGTGGTGGTGGTAGTGGTGCCGCTGCTGCTGTAATTGCTGCTGCTGCTGCTGATGATGATGATGATAATGAAGTGGATGATGATGTAAGTGGTGGTGCCGCTGCTGCTACTGTCGCTGATGTTGATAGTGGAAAGATGGAGGAACGGGATGGTATGGACGGTGAGAGATGGGGATCCAGGGAAGGGGATGAGTGGGGAGGAGGGGAGGGAGGGTTGAGAGAATGAAGGTTTGGCGGAAGGGAGATAATTTTTTGTTGTTGAATTGTTATCCTTGGTCAGTTAAGGCACCTGTATGGCCTTGGAATCCCGAAAAGAACTAGCGTGACCCATGACCTTGACCAACTGGAACGCAAGGTCACTGGGTTCTGAACAGGACCGTGAAAAACAACCGATGGCAGGTCTAGCCTCGCCATACAGTGTAATAGGCGCGGACCGTTGTTCAGATTTGAGGGGGGGAGGGGGATAGGGAGGGGGAGAGAGTAGGTGGGGGCGGCCGCGGCATTTTCCTCTCCCTTCTCGCTTTACAATAATAATAATAATAATAATAATAATGATGATAATAATAATAATAATAATAATAATAATAATAATAATAATAATATTATTAGTATTATTATTATTATTATTATTATTATTATTATTATTATTATTATTATTATTATTATTATTATCATCATCATCAGCAGCAGCAGTACCACCACCACCATCATCATCATCATCATCATCATTATAATCATCATCATCATCATCATCTTTTCTAATGGCTGTACAGCAAAGTGGGCTAAGGAGATGACTAATAAGTGAGAACGATCTTTTGTAAGTCTTTCCCCTCCTTTTCAAAGTTTGCAAGTCATTTACTAATGAAGATGAAAGTACTTGGGTGTCGTGATGATTTATTATGAAACCTAGTCAAGATCTTGAGCAATTCCCACTTTTCCGTCACGAATGAGATTGTACAGATTTTCCGGTAAGGACCCGGGCTGGTTATTCGAGACTAACTTGGGCATCGCGTATAGCAGGCAAGCAGAGAGTGTATACGATACTGTTGTCTAAAACTCACCATCAGGCAAAAAGACGTTAGAGTAATTAATGTATCACATTGAAGTTTAACGTCGACATCCGCGCCTCACCTTTTGGCAACGCGGCAGGTCGGGATAGGATGACTATCCCAGTGAAGAGGGGTATGGCCCTACAATTAACACTGAACCAACCGAGCAATCATACCGCTCAGCTGGGCATAAGAAAGGCTAATTTCATCTTGCTCCACCACGGGATTCGGACTTGCTTCATCAGTGTGCCATGCGAACGTTAGAGGAGATAAACAATAATAATAATAATAATAATAATAATAATAATAATAATAATAATAATAATAATAATAATAATAATAATAATAATCAACATCATCATCATCATCATCACTACACAACCATTTCTATAGCGCACAAATCGCACCAAGAAAACTGAAGCGGTCAATATTAAAACTACATGAAAGCACGTAGTAACTGTAGATTATAGTCACACAATACCGAAGCGTATAGGCGACTACTGGTCACATTATTCTGACACCAGCGAACCAGTTGAACGTAAGGGGAAAATAATATGGTCACACATTGGCCAATCCGGGATTCGAACCAGGTACCTTTCGGTTACTAGTAAGACGCTCTACCAACTGAGCTACTCGGCCCCACTAAGCACGTAGTGTGGAGGAGGCGTATTTATAACTGTTCACAACATGAGGACATGCTGACCATTGTCTCTGCGCTGAGAAACACACTCCGTGACCTTGCGATTTTTCCACCGGAAAGCACTTCAGTGTAAAATAAAGACCGGACCCTTAGTCTGACCTGACCTGTCCTGTCCATTCGAGTGGTCAAGGAGTCGTGTCAACACTTTAGACCACTAGAACTCTTGTCTCCGTCTGCCCAACGGTTGGTTGTGTTTTAATGATGTACTGGATTGACCACGGAGACAGGAGAGGACAGCGAGGGAGGGGGGAGAGAGAGCGAGAGAGGTAGGGAGAGAGGGAGAGAGAGCTAGGGAAGAAGTGAGAGGATGAGAAAGAAGAAGAAGAAAGAGAGGGGGGAAGGAAGGGGAGGTGACAGAAAAAGAAGAAGAAGAAGAAGAAAATGAAAAAGGAGATTGAATGAGCCTTCCATTTTATTCGTGAGGTTTCTGGTAAATTAGGGGAATGGTATGCATACGTGCGTCAAATGAAAGCAGTATTTGAAAAAAAACAAACAGATATTGTAATGAAATCACCGAATTCGTGAAATGGGCAGCTACTTGATTTGGCCATTTTGTGAAATTAGCAAATGCTTGTCGAGAACGCGAATTTGGCAGGCTGTTGCCGACATAATGAAAAGGCTGGTCAAAGTTGACAAAGTCGTGAACTAAGCAACCGATTTAGCAGAAACGGACGTCGATTTAATAAAATCCACGTTTTGGCCGATTTCACGAAGTCGGCAACAACGAACGATGTTGTAAAAGAATTGATACGATATCTGATTTCATTATTATTACGTGAACGTGAAAGTCATTGTCTACAGAAGAAACTTCATGTTTGTTTGTTTCTATTAATGTCTTATTCGCCGAAATGATAAGACACATACACATGCAAACACCCAAACAAACAAACACACACACACACACACACACACACACACACTAATAGATATATATATATATATATATATATATATATATATATATATATATATATATATATATATATATATATATATATATATATATATATATATATATATATATATATATATATATATATATATATATATATATATATATATATATATATATATATATATTAAAACTTAATAAATAAAAATACATAATTAAATTACCAAAACAAAATAAATAAATATAGCATTGAATAATTAAATATTAATAAATTATAAAATAAATAAATAAATTGGGGAAAAAAACTTTAAAAAAAGAACAAACAAATATAATTATGAGTTCTAAAATAAATCAGTTATCATAAATACCGACCAATAAACATTTCTGCAAAACTAGTGCAAACATCAAAACTAATATTGCCCAGAGCTGTAACATTGTGAGTCAGACTATTACGCAGTTGATTGCAGTTCACTTTCAAGCGATCGCTGCGCAACTTACGATGAAATATTGAGTCTACGGTCAGAACGCATACATTCACGCAATTATTGCACATGCAACTGTAAACTAAAAAGCAAAGAACTATGACCTTAGTTAGTTGTAACAAAAAAACGTAGATCATACACCCAGTGGATACCAATAAGGACACGACGAGATACCATCCACACGTAACTATTATGATGTCCGACACTGTGTTCAAAACTTCGCTGCACGCATCATTTTCCGTTCAAACCTCCGTGAACACATTACTCCTTTGCTACACATACTCCATTGGCTACCAGTTGTTGAACGCATAAAATACAAGATAGCTTGCCTTTGTTTCTCTGTTTTTACAGGCACAGCTCCTGCTTATACTTGTGATATTTTATCCATATACACCCCTTCTCGAGCTCTGCGATCATCTGCTGACACACGTCTTCTTAAACAGAACCGCTTCAACAGACAATCGCATGGTTACCGCTCTCTACCTGTCTTTGGTCCTCAACTCTGGAATTCCCTTCCATACAAGATTAGACATTCTTCCTCCATTTTCTCTTTTAAATCACAGTTGAAAACATATCTTTTTAGGGAATATTTCAATTAATCATTTACAAGAGAGTGTAAGCAGGTGCGCGTGCTTGTGTTTTTCATAGTTGTTCAACTGTATTTTGTACATATGTATATTATGTATCTTTTGTCGAGTTTTGTCTGTCTTGTCTTCCCATTCCCCCAACCCCTTGCGCGCCTTGATCCTTAGGCTAAGGCGCCTTACAAATGACGAACATTATTATTATTATTATTATTATTATTATTCACCAATCTCACGAATTTGTCAACTTTGAAAAGCATTTTCACTATTTCGGCAACAGCCTGCCGAATTCCAGTTCTCGGCAAGCGTTTGCCCAGTTCACGAATTCAGCAATTCCACGATTTCGTTACGATCTCATATCGACCTCATACGTCAGATTAACGGCGTTTACAAAAGGTAGAGATAATTTAATTTGACTGAAGAACTGCGCTCGCACTCTCCATAACAAAAGAAACTTATCCATTCAATAGAACAATTTTGGAACTAAAAATAAATAAATATAATAATATTAATAGAGCATTCAATTACTGCAAAGGGTACATTTTAAAAAAAAGAAAAAAGGACGACTTATATTTGTACACAGAGGTAAGTTAGTCAAATATATACATTATATCTTATTCTTCTCAATCTCATTCTTCGAGAGTGTGCCCTCTACATACGCCCACTGCGTTGCTGAGGCCAGATAGGGCTCCCGTTAGCCCTTTTGCCTGCTACGCTGTGTCACCTTCGATGAAGTGTGTGTGTCGCTCAACGGGGCTAAATTTAACGACCCAACAAAACTTTGGCCGGGACAACGATGGGGTCAGCGAGTACAGGGTGTTTTTAAAAGGTGTCGTCGTCAACAGCTGTTATGGGTGAAGGGGTACGGATGGATGGGGATGGGAAGGATGAGGGGACAAGAGGGTGTGGGCTGCCGTCTGCCACGGTGAAAGTAGAATGCGTGAAAGTGAACAAGACGAAAAAGAGGAGGAGGAGGAGGAGGGGGGAGAGAGAGAGAGAGAGAGAGAGAGAGAGAGAGAGAGAGAGAGAGAGAGAGAGAGAGAGAGAGAGACCGGGAAAGGAGGACGACGACGACGACGACGAAGAAGAAGAAGAAGAAGAAGAAGAAAAAGAAGAAAGGAAGGAAGGAAGAAAGGAAGAAAAAAGAAAGAAAGAAAAGCAGAATGAAAGAAAGAAAGGATGAAAGAAGAAAGAAAAAGAATAAGAAAGAAAGAAGGAAGGAAGGAAGATAGAAAGTAAGAAGAAGAAGAAGAAGAAGAAGAAGAAGAAGAAGAAGAAGAAGAAGAAGAAGAAAGAAAGCTATACAGAAATAAAATAAGTAGTAGTAGTAGTAGTAGCAGTAGCAGCAGCAGCAGTAGAAGAAGAACAACAACAACAAAACACAACAACAACAACAACAACAACAACAGAAAAATTAAATGGAAATAAAGAAACATATAACGAGCAAGATTAATGAGGACAAGAGGAATTTCTTTTTCTTCTAAACTAGTAATTACATTGAAGTAGTTTAACGAGGATTATTATGGAAGTTATAGATCTAGATGGAAGGTACTAGGTGCAAGAATTATAGGACTGTCGAAGAAGACGAAGGAAACACCCAGTAACTGAGACTCGGAGAGTAGTACCTATCACTATGTAGTGGGAAGTCCAACGTAGTAGGCTAAGCCTCGGACAGTCTCAGATTGGCAGTGTGAACGACGCGAAGAAAACGTGGGCCAGTACAACAATTACTTTTGAAGGGCTGTCCGTGTCGCCTGTTCCAAAATGGAGCTGACAATAGTTTTAAGGTGATCATGGTGGAAAGCTGTCGTCGCAAGTGATGGTTTGATGAAATAAATTAGAAAGAAGGGAGTGGAAGAAGGAAGACGTTTAAGAGAGTTTCAAGATTATTTTTAAGTTTATTTACGGCTCCAGCCTATGAGGGGCTTTCAGCCATGTCGGACAAACATACCGTCATAGAAAAAGCAAGATCAAAACCCGGTGATCACATTGTGCCATGCAAACCATATGTAAACAATATGAATACTGTAACAATTGAGACAGGCACAAACGCACACCTTATAGTTATAAAAGTGAGAAAAGAAATTAAAGATACAAAATGGGAGTTATTCAATCCAATCATACTATTTGAACAGTGAAAACAATAACATCAATAAACCGACATAAATATTTCCACGTTTTTGTTGTTTGTTCAATAGATCATTACGTTCATGTATATTTGGATGATGGCTATACTAATTTGGTAGCAATACTTTACTGTTATCTTTTAATAATGGAATATTACAAGAGAAAAGAGTGAAACTCGTCGCCAATTTAATTCAAGTAACACAATGTGTAGACTCTCTCCTCCATCAAGACATTCGAATATATTACCTGCTGCTCTGGCAAATTATTACAACTTAATCTAAATTTTATTAAGCTTCTCCGCATATTGTTCGATAAACATTTAAGGTATTTTGGAAAACAAAATTCGTGTTTGAAAATCCTATATGTTTCACATAACTTATTATTAAAAATATCATGCTGCCCAGACTAAACAAAAAATCTTCCATTTCTTGTTTACTTGAGCTTTTAAATTATCCACTGAAAAATGCACAATGGAACTCTAATATCTAGCCACATATGAGACATACCAAGATCGTCTAAGATTAAACGCACCGTTTGCAGCCATGGTAATCTGTACTGAGTATTATTTTATATAACCTGGCATAGACATAACATTAGCACTGAGATTTTACACGATCCTTGAACGAAAAAATTAATTACAGAGTTTGTACCAAAACCTAAGCAATCTACATTTTGTATATAGTGACACATGGAATTGAGCGACTTCTCCGAATATCATACAAGAAGGTGTGCTAGGATTCACATTTAACAACAGCTTAATAAATTTACGATGAATATATTATATATTTATGTGTGTGTTTGTGTGTGTGACAGTTTATTATTCCATTCTATAAATATATATACACACATACACAGACATACACACACAAAATTATACACAAAACCCCGAACCCCAGCTGGTGGAAGTGTTCAGTCTCAAAGCGGTTGAACATGTACAGTACGCTCAGCATCGTCTGTGGGTTTAAAGATTTATTGCTTAAAGCTGCGAAGTGCATCACAGTTCTTGTAACCTAAACCCCATGAGTTGCCTGCGTACACATCGATAAATTATCCCACTTAAAACAGTGCACGGGGTATTTACACATGCATCACATGAATTTTGTTTGTGACTAAATCCAAACTTAAAGGGACCCGACCATGCCCGAAAACACGAGGGTAAACAACTTTGGCCGGCTTGCGACTAGAGTTATCTAACGTTAGGCGGACATTCTTTGCAAACGAACAGTTTCTCGCCTATAATTTCTGCTCTGTCCTCCATCAAGCCTTACGAATCAACAGAAAGGTTGATTTCAGTTGCAATCCTGGCTAGGTCCGCTATAGTTCGGCCTTGTACTACCCTGTAACAACCATCACTTCATTCCCGGAGAAAAGCTTGCAGCTCGGGGTAGCTTTCATACTGTCCTGAGACGAGACGTCCGCACGAATAACTCTAGGTAACCAAACCCAAAACAAAAAGACAAGTTATCTCCCATTTCCTGAATACGGCCTAGTTTGATTTTGCCGTTACATTACATTACATTACATAATTGTTGCTTTAGGTCCAGCTGACTCTTCCGAGCCAAATCAGGACCGGACAACCCCCAATCCGCATAAAAGATCTGCTGAAACAACCCTAGTGGGAAAACTGAATGCCCTCCACCAGCCAGTCACTTTACAATAAAGACATCCCACGCAGGGGACGGCTGAGGCTTCACCCCAACTTATCGAACCCCTGTTTACAAAAACAAAATAGAATATAAACATCATTATAAATTATCAACAAAACACATACATATAAAATGCCTACATTGCTAAATAATAACATCATAGGAAGCCCTAGTGACCACCTGGCAGAAAGCGTCCAATATTTCCAAGCTGATCCAACAGGCCTCATACACAAATAAGGAGTCTTGTCCCGGAAGAGTTTTCAAGAAAAAAGGTAGGAGACTGGTCTAGCAAAGAAGACGAAAGTACAGCAGATTGATAGAACAGAGCAGGAATGAGAAAGAGCAAATGAGAAAGACAGCGACAGTGGGAATTTAAAGCACTACATTTCCAGAAAGTGGGGATACTATTTATACTGAAACCCCCTGCACCCCAACGGGGGAAGCGGCGTCAACAGGGCAGACCAAAAAAAATCAGTGTAGGTAGTAGTTGCATCCTTCATATAAGCGGAACTGAAGTAAAATGACTTAAAATAGACTCTCCATCTTTATTCCACAGCAGAACGTCGGACGCGGACAATTTTATCAGGACATTGGATTCATAAATAATAAAGCAAAGCTATCAATTAAAAGGCAATTTAATAAAGTAATGAGATACGTCAATTGCGAGCAAGCCCCATGACCTATTTTGAAGTTCGTTGCACCTATATATTTCTTTTTTTAACAGCGAGGCCTCGTTAACATAAAAATAATTATAGGTGAAAGGTTGGGTTCAAGGCAAAGGTGTTTCTGCAATCTGCGTTTCTTTTAGGTTCTGCAATCATTAATTTTATTGGAATAATTCGACCTGGTCGGCAGCATCTAAGTGCAAATAACATGGAACAACACGCTTCTAAGTACCTTAAGACCCGGTCAGACACACCGATTCTCATATTTACCCGGTCACGCGCTGCGATAAGTTGTACAACAAGCTTACGACAACAAGCCTCCCCACTCTTTCCATCCCCCCCCCCAAAAAAAAATAATAATAATAAAATAAAATTAAAAACACCACATGTCACTATATAACTAATATATTAAAATGGAGTTCCGAACCATACTGTATAAGTTCCAAGGGAAAATTTTGTTTGTTTATTTCATTTCATGTCTATACACCGAAGTGATTTTAGATCTAAATGGAACATTACAGTTAGGCGTGTATAATTACATTTCTTGGCGAATAAGCAATTACTGCAATAATTGCACTTAGTAATTATATTGGAACTATCGTGCTATCGGCAATCTTAAGCCAACACATATCACCCTTTGCTGAAATCTTTTTTTTTTAAACTGGAGGTCAGAAGCATGTTAGTGCAAATTAATTTGCTTGTATAACGAATGTAAACGTTGTCTTTACTGACATGACAATATGAAATGGGAGAGGATGACACCCCCTCCCCCGTTTACCTCCCTTCTGGCCTTATCAATGTGCTTTGTCATTGAACATAATCATCTTTGCACCTATCCTAACAAGTATATATCATACTGCTTTGCTGAGACTTGTCGAGGTTGACGTTCGCCTTCCCATATGTTCCTGCGGCTGATTACAGGATGTGGGGTGCTGCTGCTGCAATCGATCCTGATTTGGTTAGCATTTACACAAAGAAAAAAAATTGAAAAGAAAAGATTATTAAAAAAATTAGCAATTTTTTTTAGTTAAAAGGTTCCCAAGCAATTCGAAGGCCTGGTCTAGTTTTGTCGAAATCGGGTTTACCCGAAACATTGTCATTATTATTATTATTGTTATTATTATTATTATTATTATTATTATTATTATTATTATTATTATTATTATTATTATTATTATTATTAATATTATTATTATTATTATTATTATTATTATTATTATTATTATTACATTAAACAAAGATAAAGTGGACTTCCCGCCTGCCATATCGCCAAAGTAGATTACACGCAATATGATAGGATCACTGACATCTTGAGTAGTCCCAGTCCAAACATGAAGGCTTTATTCAGTACATTGCAGCTATACTGTCTTACGCACCAATGGCATCAACACGGACATCAAAGTCCAAGGCCAATCCCTCAACCCAGTGCATAGCTTCAAATATTTAGGAGCCATTGTATCAGACAATGGGTCCCGACAGGAAGTCCTCTCCACGATCGCACAAACAACTGCAGCCCTGACAAGGTTGAAGCCCATTTGGAAAGACAGGACCATCAGTCTACATTCCAAAGTAAGACTGATGCGCTCTCTTGTCATCTCCATCTTCCTGTATGCTTGCGAAGCATGGACCCTCACAGCAGATCTCCAACGAACAATACAAAAGCATGGAGATGAGGTGCTACAGAAGACTTCTGGGCATTTCCTATACCCAACACATCACCAACGACGAAGTCCGAAAGACCATCACACAAGCCATTGGACAACACGATAACCTGCTCACAGTGATGAAGAAACGGAAACTCCGATGGTATGGCCACGTCACCAGATCATCAGGCCTTGCAAAGACCATTCTGCAAGGCACAGTGCAAGGAGGTAGAAGAAGAGGGAGACCGAAAAAGAGGTGGGAGGACAACATTCGAGAAGGGACTGGTTTGACACTGAGCGAAGCCATCAGGGCTTCTGCGGACAGAGAAAGATGGAGTATGCTGGTTAAACGATCATCTGTGGTGCCCCTACGACCTCCGGGTTACGGAACAGGATAGGATAGGATACTGTCTTACACGGCGTCAATAAAAAATTGGGGGTGGGGGAAAGAGGAAGATGGGGGATTTGGGGGGTAGGGACGGAGGGAGGGTGACATGCACACTTTGGTCTGACGACCAACGTTTTGATTGCAATCATAGGGAAAATCAAGACATGAGTCAGTGACTTCGTGAGGCGATCACCGAGTTATCTCAGTCAAATCAGTTCGCAGAGTGATTTGCGATGATGTTCTACTATTAGAGCATGCCTAGTTTCGACGAACTGATTACGAATCAGCATTTGGACCAATAAAACGGTGCTCCTTTGATCACGTGATCTTGCGAAAATGACTACCAAGTCCAAGACCGGCCCGCAAGGAAAGCGGTGAAAAATACCTGTTGAGTTACTAGAGATGAGACAGTCACATGAATGTTCATGGAATATCGTAATTTTCTTTCAATATAGCAAATGAAATGCTTCCGTTAATGCTCAAATTCTTTGTCGCTGCATTTCACACATTTTGACTTTCGGCGCAACAAGGGAAACAACTCCTGTGCTTCAATCCTCCCATTCAAATAATGACTCGCTAACATTCACTGTCATTGTGATTGCAAGCTAAACGTTCGTCGTCCGACTTAGGCTTTAGAAAAAACAACAACGTGTGTTTGGTCTTTAAATTGGTCAGATTCTATGATAACTGATAGTGTTTGATAATATATGCGATTTTTGTCGTTATCGCTTATTTATGTGTGTGTGTGCGTGTGTGTGTGCGTGTGTGTGTGTGTTAGAGAGAGAGAGTTAGAGAGAGAGAGAGTGTGTGTGTGGCTAGGTAGAAACGCCTTTATTCTGACATACACTTGAACCTCTACGCACTTTCTTTTGACGGACCCCGTTATTTTGACGTCAAAACAGTGTTCCGATAGGGTTAGGGCTGTGTTAGGCTTAGGGTTAGGTTAAGGGTTAGGGTTAGGTTAGAGTTAGGGTTAGGGCTAGAGATAGCTTCAAAAAATGGACAAATTTGTAAAAATGTCAAAGTAATGCATGTAGAGTTTCATGAAAGTCATCACAACGGCGTATTTACACGGTTCTGTCTGTCTGTGTGTGTGTGGGGGGGGGGGGGTGCGCGCGTGTGTGTGCGTGGGCATGTAGAAACGACGTTACTCTGACATACACTTGAAACTCTACATACTTTCTTTTGACTATTTTTTTGACGGCCCCGTTATTTTGACGTCAAAATAGTGTTCCGGTAGAGTTACAGCTGTTTTAGGCTTAGGGTTAGGTTAAGGGTTAGGGTTTGGGTTAGGGTTTGGGGTTAGGGGTTAGGGATAACTTCCAAAAAATGAAAATGTCAAAATAATGTCATAAAAATGGGAAGTGTGTCAAAATAATGTATGTAGTTTCACAACAGTCATCACAACGTCGTTTCTACAAAAATGTGTGTGTGTGAATGGTGTTTGTGTGAGAGAGAGAGAAATGCTTTTTTTTTAAATTTGTGTCTTGTCATCTCGTAATAAAAAAATAAACAGAAAAGAAGTTTCAAAAAAGAGAAAAGACTGTAGGATGAACCGCTAAAAGAGCCACTACCTTCCCAGACAAATTGATGTTAAAGGTTGGCGATCAATCATGCTTTGGGTTTATTTCTTGTGACAATGAGTTTACTCAAGAAAATCTGTTGTGCATTCACATTAAAAGATCATATAATGGGTAATCCTTGTTCCACCCGACCGCTAAGCTTTGAATTTTAGACGTCACTTCCACAGTTGCGTAAACGAGCAACTGCTTGTCTGCTATACACGAAATTGTCCGCGGTGCTAATTTTAGAATCAACCATGATGCTATTGACTTAAACTAAATCCTTTTTATTTTTTTTGGCTCCCGATGGAGAAGGGGGAGGAGGTGGGAGGGGGGGGGGGAATACACACACTGCGATTTTAAAAAGAAATAAAGGAACTGTTGTTACGCTAGTGTGATGGGGGCACTTTAAAACCAAGCTGCCAAGGTTTGACAACTGAGCTCCAACTGCCAGGTTTGGCATCTGACATCAATAGATCACCGTGCACCTTCCCAGAACAAGAGAAAAAAAAGCAAGGTGTTTGTCTTACCTCCAAAGCCACACTCGGTCTTCAGGTGAAATGTGTAAGGTTGACGACGACGACGGCGATGATGATGATGAGGAGGAGGAGGAGAAGGAGGAGGGGAGGAGGAGGAGGAGGATGCCGGCGGCGTCGACGAGGACCATGATGATGATGATGATGATGATGATCACGGAGGAGGAGAAGGAGGAGAATGACGGCAGCGGCGACGACGACGACGATCATGATGATGACCACGACGACGACGAAGTTGATGATGATGATAATGATGATGAAGATGATGATGATGATGATGATGATGATGATGACCACGACGACGACGAAGTTAATGACGATGACGACAATAATAATGATAATAATGATGTACTAAGTTCATAGGAATTATTCCAAGGTAACCCAGAATGCGCGCCACAGAACAGAGAGAGAGGAGAGAGAGAGAGAGAGAGAGAGAGAGAGAGAGAGAGAGAGAGAGAGAGAGAGAGAGAGAGAGAGAGAGAGCATACATTTAGCATTGTCAAATCTGTCAGATCATCCCTGCAATGATGTCAGCAAGAACTGCCACCTGACTGTCTTAAACTTCATCTTTTTTTTCATCCTGAAGAAATGCACCCGTACTATGGATGCCCTAAACCTCTCTCGAGACTTTGAACATGCCACTCCCCCCAAGAAGCATGGATTAACAGATATTAACCAGAATCCACAAGGGTGAAGATACCTACACAATCACATTTCCTTCAAAACTATGAGTCAGTGTCAAACTGTCAACTTTGATGGGATATCTTCATTGGTAACCCCGAGCTGAAGTTCTTTTTTTTTTAAACTTTTAGAATGTAACATCTGTTCTTTATTGTTGAGTTCCTATCCTATCCTATCATATACCGTAACTCGAAGGTCGTAAGGGCACCACAGATGATCGTTTAACCAGCATACTCCATCTTTCCCTGTCCCCAGCAAACCTCATGGCTTCGCTCAGTGTCAACCCAGTCTATTCTCGAATGTTGTCCTCCCACCTCTTTTTCGGTCTCCCTCTTCTGCCTCCTTGCACCGTGCCTCGCAGGATGGTCTTTGCAAGGCCTGATGCTCTGGTGACGTGACCATACCATCGGAGTTGTCCAATGTGTGATGGTCTGTCGGACATCGTCGTTGGTGATGTGCTGTGTATAGGAAATGCCCAGAAGTCTTCTGTTGCACCTCATCTCCATGCTTTGTATTCTTCGTTGTAGATGTGCTGTGACGGTCCATGTTTCGCAAGCGTATAGGAAGATGGAGATGACAAGGCAGCGCAGCAGCCTTACCTTGGAATGTAGACTGATGGTCCTGTCTTTCCAAATGGGTTTCAACTTGTCAGGGCAGCAGTTGTTTGTGCCATCCTTTGTTCAGTTCAGAATGCTTTAATATGACAGTCCTAAGCATTATACGTGCAGCCGATGCGTCACGATACAGTTCCTTGTCATGACGGACTTTATTCAGTCATTGATGCACAAAATATTTATGATTTATTATCATTGACAATTGAATACGCATGTCCAGGTTCATAGAGGTGAAGATCATGCATCTTGTATAATTCTAGTTTACTGTGTGAACATGGCCTTGATTTATGTCTTTGTTTGGAGAATCCCCTTCCCCACATATCCCAGCACACGCACGCCCACATACATACACACACATTCACACCTACACACCCACACACACACACACACACACACACACAACCACCACCCTCTTACTAGGCTGGCGAATGTATCCCCAGATTTCTTCGACCGGTCGGAATATTCACAGAATCCTGAAAAATGTCTTCCCAGAATAGTGGGGGTTGTTCTTCGACCGGTCGGAGTATCCACAGTATCCGGCAGAAGAAGAAGAAGAAGAAGAAGAAGAAGAAGAAGAAGAAGAAGAAGAACAACAACAACAACAACAACAACAACAACAACAACAACAACGACGACGACGACGACGGCGACGACGACAACAACAACAAGAACGAGAAGGAGTATCATTCATCCACTTATGTAGAGCAGATCCACTACTACTAGTGTTGATCTTTGACTTCAGAAGCACTTTAACTCCTCAACCCTCACCCTTACCTTCACCCTACTAAAACAACCAACACCTCCTCTTCCTCCTCATTACCTTCACCCTCCTCCTTTTCATTCCGTCTTCCTCCATTCTGTCCTTGGCTAAAAAGGACATTTATCAGTGAACTGGGCCGAGGTCAATGTGCTGTAAATAGGGAGTACATAAGCAGTTTACAGACTATATAAGTTAAAGACGCTTTTTTGACCGTTTAAAGAACAACTATTAAGAGTTGTGTACTATATAAACTGTATATAAGTTTTTGTGACGGTGGGTCTATTGTTGCTGGGCTCTGCACAATGGAAAGCTATTACCCAATCTTTCCTCTGCGGGGATCGGCTAGTTTAATCACCCTATGACTAATCTTAATACATGTATATGTTTAGTCCGGTCTGTGTGCAGATAGGGTTATAGAGATAGGGAGAAACGTGTAAAATATTCACAGACACACTAGCTCTCGCAGGGCTATGAAAAATACGTAGTTCAGCCACTTGTTAACAGTAAATATCATACATTTATTTCCTCTACTCTATACATAATTTTCTAATCACTACACTAACTAAAATGTTCAAAACGTAATATAACTAGGATTAACTTAACAGTCCAAATTTCACTTCGAGTAGTTCGCTCCTTGACGGGTCTATGCTGCTACTGTTCTCAATATTTGCTACTGTCTCATCATTGGGCTATTTGTTCTGGTTGGCCTAATGTTCGTTTTCAGGAGAGTGGAAGTTTTCTTGAGCACTTAGCTGTATCGTTGAGGTGTGGGGCTGGTGACTCCTCTTCTTGTTTGTTGACTCTTGGGCTATCGGAGCTCAGTGCTCGATGCTCCAATGCAGGACGAATGTCAGGGTTGATTCTCAGTGGTCTATCTCCTTCATCGGACCAAGCCTGCTCGTCAGCAAAACTTAAAGACGAGTTTCTGCAACGCCTTGCTTACAAAGGGTGTGCAAGCGTCTCACTGTTGGCAGAAACAGCCCTCAGTGATCGCGTCCACTTATACAAATAAGAGACGATCATTCTTCTAAGTCCGTGGTCCACTGGAATCTCCAACATAATTCCTATACATATACGAACATCATGGCTAAACTAAACACAGGGAGAATTAACAATATACACCTTCCCCGGTACAGCCACTGGTCTGCAAGAATATCAATGTGAGAAACAACAGTGGGTCCGTAGGGGCAACCTCATGGTGTCGAAACCGGTCGCGTGTGTCGGCCACGTGGTCAAGCAAAGATTTACTAACAATCACAAGTATAAAACATGGCAAGACTTCACAAACATATTTCCAATAATCATATCAATAATCGCAATGAAACAAAAGATTGATCATTTACCTTTTTGACAATGTCAGGCTTTGGCTATACTGCGGTGAATGAATTTCACCCGTCACCTGCGTAGTCTACTGAGAGAGATCTTTCAACGTGTGTCCTTCTCGTGTGAGGGGTAGACAAAGAATGACTATCTTAACCCTGTGGTCAGCCAAAGCCCGCGAAATCTCGTGATACCTGAGCGCCCTCATGCAGTGGTACAGTCTATCCTTTTTTTTGTACTGGGGAAGGCGATTTTATCATAAACCTACTTCAAGAAGAAAACCAGCAATCTGTTTGTACACAGCAGCAGTGATTGGGGAGAGGCGAACATAAGCCCGGGCCAGTCTCAGCTATGCTGTGTGCTTTTCTTCCCGTCATCTTCCATATTTTCTGCACTGGCTAAACACCCGGTGTGACATCGTCAAAGTTCCTAGGATCTTATTTGGACTGGGAGCGACTGGGAGCATTCTGATTGGTCGACGCAATACAAAATTCGACGCATGCGCACAGTGCTATCGTAGTCTTAGTAAGGTTTAGGGTTTGGGTTAGGGTTAGGGTTTAGGATTAGGGTTAGGGTTACGACGCTTAAAAACATCGTGAAAAGGCCGGACCGACCTGACGTGGCGCATGCGCAATGGCGCCCGGTTAAAATCAGATACACGAAACTTTGACGATGTTACACCGGGAACAGAGATGCAGAGCTTGGGGCCTACTGTGTAGCACACATGGAGTGGATAGCTAAATGTTCGCCGCTTGGACGGTGTGCCTTCAGGCTGAAAAGCGAATGTGTATAAGCAGAGTGTTTAGGAAGGAATTAGTCATGTACCAGTACAATGCATCATTTCAACACTCTACAATCCACATTGAACTGGGTCCAGGTGACTGACTTGTGAAAACTAACCTTATGACAATAATATTAATGAATGTTCTCCTGTAACTAGAAGGCAAGGTATGACGAAGCTGTAGACGTCACCAGTAGGCTTACTATAACTGTAACTTAAAGTGCGTTGTCCCCTATACGCACTGTGTCCGGGGACGTTAATTTATCCACTGAACTGAACTGAACTGTCTAAGGATCGATATCAAAATTGCGTGAAACAAACAAACAAACAAACAAACAAAAAATAGTAATGAATGAACAAACGAATGAATGAGAGAACAGTTACTATAGAAAAAGATATACGTGTAGAAAGCGCTACTGAGGACTGGATAATGATGTAGCAAATGAACTAGTAACTCAGTCTTTGCAATGAAGATTTCCCAACAAAGCTGACAGTTTCACACTTCCTCACACTGTGAAGGTAAGGTGAGCACTAATTAAGCGCAGTACCACATAAACTGCATGGTCAACAGCCTGCGGCTGATGTTTAATATCTATATTTATCGTAAAAGATTACTATTTGCTTATTATATTCTTCTTTTTTTAATGTAATATTAGCAAAAATTTCAAACTTTCGTGTCCGATTAGTTTTTTTTTGTTTTTTAAGTCGTCTGCTTATACGGCAGTAAATTGCTTTATTTAGCTCCCTTGTTCGATTGGAAGCTCTTATGGGGCTTTATGGGGCCGGGTAGCTCAGTTGGTAAGAGCGTCTTGCTAGTAACCGAAAGGTCGCTGGCTCGAATCCCGGATTGGTTAACGTGTGATCATATTATTTTCCCCTTTAACAACAACTGGCCCGCTGGTGTCAGTATAAATCGGTCCAGTAGTCACCTATGTGCGAAAGTGTCGTGTGACTATAATCTACAAACAACAATTGGAAGCTGTCACGACCCACACTCAGTTTGAACTTTATATTGTTGTTTGTAGATAGGTGGTCTTCTCGCAAGTGCCTATGAATCATCGTTTTGTGTGCCTTTGGATAAGCCGGGACAAAAGTAAATGAAAAGTGTGACGTAACTTATTGTCGTAGAAAAGAGGAAATGACGAAGGAGTAAGAAGACAGGTTTTTGGTCGTTACAGGGAGGTCCCAGGAACAGTGAATCTAGGAGCAGTGTGTTGAATCGTTTTTCGTCCCTGCTAATCCTTTATCCGTCAACTGTACGCTTAAGGAAATACGTACGTGATATCCTCACGTAGCGGTGCCCTACGACAAGAACTTGAGTTTTCACCAGAAGTCGTTTGAGAACGATGAGGGAGAAAGAGTTCGACCTTGAAACTGGTGCAAGTTCGACTGTTTGTTTTAGTCAAATGAAGATCGAGACGACTAGTAGACCTGACCGTTGACCTACCTGTACCAAAAGGAATGCTGCGGATGAAGAGACGTATCCGACCTTAGCCGCATCACCGTATCCACGGGTAGTTGAGTAAGTGTGGACTTGGGTGTTTTCACTGGCTAGTCGGGTGTCTCTTTGTTGTCATTTATTTCTGTGGTCCGTATTTTGTCGTGTCATTGTTGGTTATCATTATGTTGTGGGGCTAAAATATTATGGGGAAGTATTATACTCGAATAAGTGATACCATATTTATTACAATCATTATTCTTCCAAGCATACAACACATTCAAGGTTGCAGTCATTCATTCATACATGCGTTAGATTTACATTTGTGATTGTTACAATACAAGAGTTAGCGATTATTATTATTAAGGAAAATGGTTGAGTTTTCAATTGCATCAGGAAGCATGTATAAATTGTTACTCAAATTCTTAGAAGATTTTGTATGGGTTATGTTGCAGTGTACCCTTCGCTTTTTGCCTTTGGTTTCATCTTCAACTTCGATTTTACCTTCAACTTCAACTTTAACTTCGACTTTGTTTTTGGGTTTACCATCACTTTTCACCGATTGTATTATAATAGACTTTTTGCCAGTGAACTTTTTGCCTTCGCTTCTTCACCACAGACTTTGAAATATTGGATGACCACGGCGGATGCATCTAATCGTAGCAGCTACAGTCCCAGTGACATTCGAGGTGTATGCACTTATCGATTACATCTAGTGCATTGACAATTTTTAGTTTATTTGCCTACTGTGTTCCCGGGACATATATACATTTCACTCCTGCGTTGAGCGAGTTCATGCTCTAGTGTCTTCGGGACGTTTTTGTTATTATGCAATTTCGTATTGCAAAGGTTTGATCGCAGGAGTGTGATATGTATTTGTAAAACGGGACTTGTGAACTAGAATCGTTATAACAGTAGTAGCAACAAATTTGTAAACAGTGCATAGGTTGTGTGCGAACAATGAGTGAACAGTAGAAAAGGAAAACAAAGAGACTGAACGAGAATACTGTTTAGAACCATTTAATTTATTTAAAACAAAAAACATTTCATTCTGTCGTTTGATTTTATCACCTTTATAAATTTTAGTTATTCAATTACGACTCCATGTTATGTTCATGTGAATAAATTGTTGTTTTATTTTGCCAACGTAATACTTGTCTCTATCTATTCATCCGTTGTTCACGTATGGTTGCATACACTGCTCAGAGTTCCCCTTTATGGTAAGAGAAACGAAGGACCGTAAGGGGGGGGGGGGGGGGGGGGGGCTTTGACAGAAGCTCTCGCGCCCAGCAGATTAACGCAGCGATGAGACGCAGTTACATGCTTCAAGGCGTCGCGGGCAATAACTGATTTCCCCTTTTTCCTGTCCTATCCTATCCTATTCCATAACTCGGAGGTCGTAGGGGCACCACAGATTATCGTTTAACCAGCGTACTCCATCTTTCACTGTCCTCAGAAACCCTGATTGTTTCGCTCAGTGTCAAACCAGCCCATTCTCGAATGTTGTCCTCCCACCTCTTTTTTGGTCTCCCTCTTCTTCTTCCTCCTTGCACTGTGCCTTGCAGGATGGTCTTTGCAAGGCCTGATGATCTGGTGACGTGGCCATACCATCGGAGTTTCCGTTTTTTCACCACTGTGAGCAGGTCATCGTGTTGTTCAATGGCTTGTGTGATGGTCTGTCGGACTTCGTCGTTGGTGATGTGCTGAGTATAGGAAATGCCCCAAAGTCTTCTGTAGCACCTCATCTCCTTGTCCATGCTTTGTATTCTTCGTTGGAGATCTGCTGTGAGGGTCCATGTTTCGCAAGCATATAGGAAGATGGAGATGACAAGGGGAGCGCAGCAGCCTTACCTTGGAATGTAGACTGATGGTCCTGTCTTTCCAAATTGGCTTCAACCTCGCCAGGGCAGCAATTGTTTGTGCGATCCTGGAGAGGACTTCCTGTCGGGAGCCATTGTCTGATACAATGGCTCCTAAATAATGTGAAGCTATGCCCTTTAAAAAAAAGAAAAAAAGAATAAAGATTCGTTGACTTGATTTGACTTGGCTAGAAAGATGTAGGGAGATGAATGAGGAGTTCAAAGCAGATCTTATGCCGGTGTGGTCTCGTAGCTCACTTGATAGTGAACTGGTTTCACATACCGAAGTCGTGGGTTCAAAACTCGCAGGGGAC
>CM072519.1:59791693-59799193 GCA_036898135.1 Oncomelania hupensis
TATGAGGCGCCGTAGAAATGGTATTAATAACATACTATGTATAGAAAGCTTTCTATGTCCATACAATGCATTCTATGTGCACATAATTCATTCTGTATACATACATTACATTTTATGCACATAATTCATTCTGTATACAAACATTACATTTTATGCACATAGAATCCAATCTATATTAAAGAATTTAATCCGAGAAAATAAGTGAAGTGTAATTATATGTATATGGAAAGAATTTATGTATTATAGAATACATTTCTGTATTATGGAATAGATTTTTATATTATAGAATATATTCCTAACTTGTATAAATATTTTCTATATTATAGAAATGATTTACATTTTATAGAATGTATTTTTATATTACAGAATTTATTTCCGTATTATAGAATGTTTTTCTATATTATAGAATACATTTACATATTATAGAATTTATTTCTAAAATTATATAATAGATTTATATATTTCAGATTAGATTTCTATATTATAGAATACATTTATATATTACAGAATTGTTGCCTGTAATATATAAAATGTATACTATATATTTTGTATTATATATTTCTATAATTATATGAATTTATTCAATGCCAAAGGAGACTGGTCAATGGGAAACAATGGAAAACACGCGCGAAAATCTTTCCTTAACATGGCTTCCAAGACAAACTCAAATTGACGTCCTGCATTTGACATACATAACCATCATCATAATTATACTTACTGTATAAAAATCCATTCTATAATATAGAAATATATTCTATTATTTGGAAATGCATTCCATGTACAGACAATTATCCTTACGTTCTTGGATTAAATTCTATATTATTGAATAGATTCTATGTGCATGTATGCACATAGAGGCAATGGAGGCACTGTGGTCTAATGGTAGTGCTTCGGCTTGCGGATCGGAAGGTCCCGGGTTCGAGCCCTGGCCGGGCCATTGTGTTGTGTCCCTGGGAAAGACACTTTACTCCTGTTTTCCTACTCCTTCGGATGAGAGTATAAACCGAGGTCTAGTCTGTATCGCATACATTCCATCATAACGGACTTTAAAGATCCTGACGCTCATGTCCTAGACGGGTGAGTGCCGGTGACAAGAAAACACCCAGCATGCACCTAGGTCCTTCTCCCCCATCCCTGGCTGCCCAGGATTGTGCTCAGTTGTCCGGGCGTCAGACCATGCGCCCAAAGGCTGCGGGTGGGCGTCTCGGGCGCCTTGAGTTAGATCCTGTATCGGCCAGCGCTTTGAGCAGCTCTTGAGCTGGAAAAGCGCTATATAAGAACGATTAAATATAAGAACGATTAAATAGAAATAATAAATAAATAAATGTATTGTATTGTATGCATAGAGAATGAATTATATGCACATGGAATGCATTGTATATACCTATAGAAAGCATTATATACATAGAATGTTAATTGTAGCATTTTTTACTTTTACGGCGCCTCATACATTATACCATGCATTCAAAACAATATGCACACTATACGAATACTATAACAATACAGAAAAGCACAAACACAGACCTTAAAGTTATAAATTTGAGGGAAGAAATTAAAGATACAAAAAGAAGTTATTCAATCCAATCATACTCTTTGAACAGTAACAAAAATTATATTAATAAATCGGCATTACTTTTTTCATCTTCTTTAAAGAATTTGTGTTCATTAGATCAATACATGTTTGTATATTTGGGTGATGGTTATAATAATTTGGTAGCAATACTCTTCGGTTGTCTTGTAATAATGGGATATTTACAAGATAATAGACGGAAAAATTTGACTTTATAATTAGCCTAAAATCTGTAACCCTAATAACAAAGTTTCAAAGTCTCTCTCTCTCTCTTTCTCTCTCTCTCTCTCCCTTCACCCCCCTTCCCCCCCCCCCCCCGCCCGCCTCCCCCACCCCCCGTGGAGGTTCCGGGGTTCCATGATATTATTATTTTGCAATGTAGGCATTTTATATGTATGTGTTTTGTTGATATTTTATAATGATGTTTGTATTCTACTTTGTTTTTGTAAACATGGATTCGATAAATTAGAGTATACCCTCAGCGTCCTTTGCGTGGGATGTCTTTATTGTAAAGTGACCGGCTGGTGGAATGCCTTCAGTGTTACCAATAGGGCTGTTTCAGCAGATCTTTTAGGCGGATCAGGGGTGAGTCCTCTTTCAGCCAAGTTGTGGTCTGGATTTTGTGGTCCTGATTCGGCTCTTTGCAGACCGCTGGACCCTGTAAGCAATGAATAACTAACTAACTAACTAACTAACTAACTAACTCTCTCTCTCTCTCTCTCTCTCTCTCTCTCTCTCTCCGACACAGAACGCGGATTTCCTCCCTGCCTTCAATAATGGAATAAAAAGCAGTCAATCTGAATTTTAAATATAAAAATTGATTTCTCTTCCGCCTTCAATAAACGCGATCTCTATAGATCGCTGCTCTTTGAATTCGATTGAGGAAAAAGCAGGCGATAGCATCCTGTATTATTTTAGATTTATTTATTTAAATGCATTGTTGGCATCTCAAAAGATGGCGTAAAGCATTTTGAATTGTATAGCCTTCTTTCCCTTGCTGTGGAAAACTAGACAATCGCGCCTACTATAATGGATAACTTTTACAGACTTTGGTGCTATCTTTTAAAAATCAATTTTGATGCTATTACCAGGCACATAAACGAATAAACTGATCGGTTTTTATATCAGCAGGAAAACTGACGAAAACTCTCCGCGACAGCAAACCTCTATATGTCTTTCCAACGGCTTGGCCGACTGATGGATTAAATAGACGTGATATCAGGACAGTGGAATACTATTGAACAAGGATATTTCTTGGCTTAATTTTATTATTTTTCGGTGGGACAATATTCACCGTGATTATGAAAAACAACAACATCAGGGGGGACTGAAATGTAGAATCTTGGGGACATTTAAAACGCCCCAATTGAAGGCTTTGGATCGTGGAGACCTTGGGCTGTTTAACACTTGTCAGCCGCTTAACCGTCTGGTAGGCCTTCTTGCTGTTGTTCTTGTTCAGACTGTTCTCTATTTCCTGGCATTGATCTTCTATCCAGTTCTCCTTGGCTGTTCGCATGCCTTTGCGGATGTCATTGATGATTTTTCGGTAGGCATCAGCTCCCTGTGAGGTGTTCTTTTTTTCTTTTTCATCTCTATTCGTTTATCACACAGGTCCAATAGTTCAGGTGTGATCCACGGTTTCTTCTTTAGGCGGTGCTTGCCAATGATCTCAGTGGCGGCATCTGTAACAGCGGAGTTTCAGGTGGTGGTAATGGTGTTGACATCTACTTCACCAGCTTCCAAAATTTCCCTCCAATTGTGGCTTTGAATATTCCATTTGGTGAAACATATTCTATGATTAAGTATAATTGCATCTTTAATAATTTGCATGTTTCCATTTAAAGAAAAAGAAGAAAAAAGGTCTGTATACTACTTTTAAATATAAATGTCAACAGCTATGCATGCAATTCATAATCACAAATATTATTCCGTTTTGGAGAGGTAAGTTTGGGGACTAGCATAATAGCCCCGTAGTGCCACCCTTGGTTTAAAATATCCTAATTAACACTTAATTAATAATCTTAATTATATGCTTTGGAATACACTTTGGCCTAGGTTTGTTTCTATCCGGGTATATTTTGAAAAAGGTGGAGTTTGTTTTGCCTGTACACCGGTTCTACAAGCAGGAGGCTATAGGCCACAGTTTCACTTCCAGGTCAAGTTCCCCTCTTGTTTTCCGAGTACAAACCAGCTTGTTTGGCTTCAGCCATCAAAGAGACCCTTAGCTCAGTTGTTAGTTCAACTCCAATCCTCCCCACAAAAAGGGGTCAAGGTTCAAGGACGCTCACACAAAAAGGTCAAGGCGAAAGCCAAGCAAAAACAGTACAAGGAAAGAAGAAAAAAAGAGAGAAAAGAGGGATCATATGACGTCACTGAAATGAACTCTATGAACTCTTTGAGTTCGAGGGATAGTATGACGTCACGACAATGAACTCTATGAACTTGTTAGGCATCGTGTTTGAGCCTTTCGTGTTCGATGATAATCCTTCTCTAAAGAAGAAGGACAAACGTTAAACGCAAGTTCTTCAGGAAGATCTGACAACCAAATATTTACTATTATATTAAGAACAGATTTTTTTTCAACACCCAAAACAAACCAGGGAGATAACTCTTTTTGAGATGTGTGTGAGTTGTACGCTTAGTAGGCCGCACTTCAAAGCTCGGGCATATTTTTTTGTCTTTTTTGTTATTTTACCAAACATTTCTTTGGTTAATTTGATGCACATATATTCTTACCAGAATCCAAATTCCGGTGACGTCAAAAGTGTAGACATTCTTGGAAAGATGGAATTCGGGAGGAATTTATTGGTGTCTGACTTTTGGTCATTATAACTTTTAGACTTTACATGATTATTGCTTTAGGTCCAGCGGACTCTTCCGAGCCAAATCAGGACCAATTTTAGACTTATTAAAGGGGCCGAATGGTTATTGCTGACCCAATAAACTCTACTCACCTTGGTGAAAAGGACTGTGTTGAAGTACAGTGCAGAAAATTTGAGACTCTTTGCTGCAGCAAATGATTGTGAATTAAATAGTGATGTGCTCTCTAGATGCAGAGAGTCAGGACTAATAAACAAAAGAACGGAGGCATGGGGGGGGGGAGGGAGGGCGGAAGGATAAGAGGTTGCTACAAGGAACTGCGTGTGGGTCTGAAGAATGTACGGTCAGCAGGAAACAAGGCTGATGATATCTATATCTGTGACTGCTTAGTGGAGAAGATGTTGGATATTTTGGTGTTAACAGAGACTTGGTTGAAGGAGAAAAAAAAGGGGGATGAGGTGACCATTGCGTCAATTACCCCAGGCGGTTATTCATTCATCACCCATCCACGTACTGTTAAGAGATTGAAGGGGTATAGCTATAAATCATAGAAGAGATGTAACTTTGAGTTTGTGCCCCTTTTGTAACTTTGAAGTTGGTTGGGAATAGAGGTGGGGGGATTTACAACCAGCCCACTGGGATTTTATGGAATAAACGCTTTCAACTTGACTTGGTTTGACTTGACTTGCTATTCAGATACCTCAGTTGCAGACCAGTTGTCAGTCAACCGGTCCGACCGTCCTCCTAATTTTAGTTTTTTGTTCAAAACAGACTTTTGGCCTATCTCAAGAATAATCAACCCGAAATTTATCATTTGTACGTTGCAGATACTTAACTATTGTCAAAGCAGGTTAAATCACTCGCATTTGTATTTTCTCACAGGTCAAGGTCATTGGGCTTCACTATTCTTCCAGACCGTTTTGCGCTGTATTTAAAACAAATTGGCTAATCTATTTTTCATTTGGTTGCCTCCAGATATTTCGGATCGTGTCCAATATAATTCAAAGTTTTTATTTTGTTTCTTTAAAAAAAGAAAGAAAGAAAAAAGCCGAATCGCAACACCTCGCAGAAAAAAACTTTTTAAAATGCTTTTTTGGGGGGTCAGCTATGTGTGTGAATGTTTACAAATACATTTGAATGGCTTTACCATCTTGATTTTAGCTTTCTACCAAAAAAAATTCGGATTCTGAGAAGTATGAAGAACGCTCTAGATTAATCAGTAAAGCGCCGCGCGAAGACCAGTACACTTCTCATAAATTAAAAATACTATTACGAACTATGTTTTGCTGAAGAAGCCGGACAGTACGGCGAGGGTGGCGTAATCAGAAGCTTCAGGAAGGTTCAATAATTTTGTTTCGAGGTTCTCAGATCTAGAACCTAGGTTTCTTTTTTTGTGTGTGTCCAAAACGTTCCGCAACCTAGGTCCGGGATCTCAGAACCTTGAAAAAAAAAGTTTCTGAACCTTCTCGAATCTTCCACGAACCTTCCAAGTAAGACAGGCCATAACACGATTTAAATCGCTCAGTTGATAGTAAGCTGGTTTCTTATGCCGAAGGTCGTAGGGTCGAACCCCGTGTGGGACGTACTAATGTGAATTAGGTACGAAATTTTTTCAGGACACCGAGGATTTTCTTCGGGTACTCCGGTTTCATCCCTCCTTCCCTTCAATGCTATTGGACACAGTCAATGTAAAATATAGATATATACTCATTAGGATGAGAGTATAAACCGAGGTCTAGTCTGTGTCGCATACATTCCATCATAACGGACTTTAAAGATCCTGACGCTCATGTCCTAGACAAGTGAGTGCCGGTGACAAGAACACACCTAGCACGCACCTAGGTCCTTCTCCCCCATCCATGGCTACCCAGGACTGTGCTCAGTTGTCTGGAGTATTATTTTTTTTATACTCCTAATCCGTAACTCGAAGGTCGTTGGGGCACCACAGACGATCGTTTAACCAGTGTACTCCATGTTTTCTGTCCTCAGTAACTCTGATGTCAAGCCAGACCATTTCTGGAATGTTGTCCTCCAACCTCTTTTTCGGTCTCCCTCTTCTTCTGCCTCCTTGCACCGTGCCGTGCAGGATGGTCTTTGATGCTCTGATGCTCCGGTGACGTGGCCATACCATCGGAGTTACCGTTTCTTCACCACCGTGAGCACGTCATCGTGTTGTCCTATGGCTAGTGTGATGGTCTGTCGGACTTCGTTGTTGGTGATGTGCTGGGTATAGGAAATGCCCAGAAGTCTCCTATAGCACCTCATCTCCATGCTTTGTATCCTATATTTTCTTTTCGACTTCTGTAATAGCGATCTCGTTTGGAGAGCCGCTCTTTTATTCACAACTTTCCGGCACCTCTCATAAAAACTCGTGGGTATCGCCATTATAAATTAAAACGAGGTTATATGAAACCAAGTTCCGGTTTGGCTTGTTTTGCTTTTATCAAAGCTTGATGCGTGACTTTTAGATATGGCAAATTGCCGAAAACGACGATTGTTAGAGCCAGAAAACGAGTGGAATAAGTATAAAAACGGTGGGGGAAGTACATGCTCAGTGAAAGAATGCAAAAAACAATCGTAGAGGCCTGTATTTGTGGCGACTTCGGAGGTGCGTCGATCATCGACAGAAAGTGAAACAGGACCTGAAAACTCTTCGCCGTCGCAACCTTCACAAAACACGAAGTAACTGACTATGTTAGGCTAGCGTTGTGGCCAAGTGGGCTAAGGCGGGACTAACTTGCCATGTCCAAAAGCCAGAAACCAATGGCGCCTGACAGGTGTGGGTTCGAGCCAGCATCTGGGCGTTATGTTTTTCCGAATATTTTTCAAAAATTCACAAATAATGTTAGGTAGGTAGGGTTTAGGCGCGCAACTGGCGATAGAAAGGGATAATAAAGTGCAGCAAAAAAAAAAATAAAAATATGTGAGGGTACGATACAGGTGGCCAGTGACACATGTTATTATTCTTGAATATTTGGAAATAACTCACTAAAAACACGCGGAAAAAAAAAAACGGAAGTATTTTTCATAGAGGGGATTCCCGTTGGTGCATAGGATAGCAGAAAAGTGTGAATACTGAAGTTGTTCTAGCGCCAGAGACCAATGGACGG
>CM072519.1:59806693-59816693 GCA_036898135.1 Oncomelania hupensis
GGCTCGGACCCAGTCAAACTGGCTCGAACCGCTTTGCCTAAGCTCTCATTGGGTAAAATATTTACGACTCTCGTCCACAGTGCTGATTAACTACGCAGCGTGGGTCGGGCTCGCGGTGTGTACTTTTATTGCTGCTGTGTTATATACTGACTCTCTACTGTTACAATTACTACACAAGGCTAAATAGTCACTGGGCAGAGTTAAAACTAGCCAGTTCATGACAGAGTGCACTATCCGGGACGGAGAAAATACAGTCCATTTTTGGAGAAATTTTGAAGAAAAATCGACCTATTTCGTCGCTCCTAGGAGACGAAATAGGTCAACTTTTGAGACGGAAAGAGCCAATTTTGACTTAGATTCTTACATTTCTAGAAGAAATTTGCGTTCTTTCCGTCAAAAAATCACTTTCCGATTCCTACATTCTTAAATAAACCCATTTATGATGAATTGCAAGTATATGGGGGTGTGTGGGTGTGTGTGTGTGTGTGTGTGTGTGTGTGTGTGTGTGTTAATATGGTGCTGAAGTGGAATAAGGGCGATGTTTAGTTTCCAAAATGTTGTGGAATATGCATTGTTAGGATATAGTTTGTCTGAAATGTTCTGTAACTGCTTTTATATTACTGTTACCTTTTCATTACTTTTACTGACAGCAATGGCATGTTAAAATGTCTCTTGTGAGATAATAAAGTTTTTTGAATCTGAATCTCTCTCTCCCTCCCTCTCTCCCTCCCTCTTTCTCTCCCTCCCTCTGTCTCCCTCTCTCTCTTCCTCCCTCTCTCTCTCTCTTCCTCCCTCTCTCTCCCTCCCTCTCTCTCTCTCTCTCTCTCCCTCCCTCTCTCTCTCCCTCCCTCTCTCTCTTCCTCCCTTTCTCTCTCTCCCTCTCTCTCTCTTCATCCCCCTCTCTCTCTCTCCCTCCCTCTCTCTCTTCCTCCCTCTATCTCGCCCTCTCTCTCTCTTCCTCCCTCTCTCTCTCCCTCCCTCTCTCTCTTTCTCCCTCTCTCTCTCCCTCCCTCTCTTTTCCTCCCTCTCTACCCCCTCTCTCTCCCCTCCCAATCCTCCCTATGTCTACTCGCTTCTCCAGAGTTTCCTGTGTACACGCCCCTCACCCCCTCCCCCACCGCCCCCCTTACTTCAACTCATATTCTTCTCCCCATTCCCTACCTCCACCTCTCTTCCCTCTCTCACCCCCTTCACACCGCGTTTTCTCGCTTTTCCAATCAGCCCCGCAGACTGTGCGATTCGTCAAGGCTCCTCCATCATCTCGCAAAACTGTCTTCAACTCAACTACACACACACACATACACACTCACACGCACGCACACCTACACACACGCACACGCCTCGGCTGAGATACGCCGAATATACAACTACCTCTCACAACAAGCATCGACAAGTCTCAACAATGCAGTGTACGACCCAGCCTCATCTGCCCATTTTGTTTTTCTCCCCTTAAACTTGAGCTGACGCCAGACAAAGCGACATAACTCTGCTCCTGTTTGGCACCGCAGCGCGCACTTGCCTCCCCTGGGTAAAAGGGGAGGACAGTCCCATCAATTGTGGTGGCGCGCGCGAACTCTTGTGTTTTACTCATTAGCTTCCCCTGGCGAGAGGAAGGGGGAAAAAATGTAAAAAAAAAAAAAAACAAAGAAGAAGAGGCAGAAAAAGAAAAGAAAGCACGTACCGTAAGGCCCTCGGCTCGCTCTCAAAACAAACAAACGAGTTACGGCGATGGAGTGCTCCCTGACTACGCCATTTCGTCGAAAATACCAGCAGATCGAATCTTTTGTAGGTGCGGTTGGTTTAATTAGACCCACTTTAAACACGCCTTGTCGATGGATCATTTTAACATTCACTGTGAGTGTTGCCTAACTGGGAAAAATAAGGATTAATAAAAAGGTTAAAAAATAAGGTTAATTTTTTTTAAAAGATCCTGTAGATGTCTTTTTAAATGAATAAATTCCGTTTTTGTTGTTGTTGTTGTTGTTGTTGTGGTTGTTGTTTGGCCTACTAATTACAACAGCCGTTGGAGCGCTAGGCAGCCAACACTCTGGAGCAAAATATTAGCAGCTAGCAAAGACTTCTGGGCATTTCCTAAACCCAGCACATCACCAACGATGAAGTCCAAAAGACCAAAGACGAAGTCCGACAGACCATCACACAAGCCATTGGACAACACGATGACCTGCTCACAGTGGTGAAAATACGGAAACTTCGATGGTATGGCCACGTCACCGGATCATCAGGCCTTGTAAAGACCATCCTGCAAGGCACAGTGCAAGGAGATAGAAGAAGATGGAGACCGAAAAAGAGGTGGGAGGACAACATTCGAGAATGGACTGGCTTGACACTGAGCGAAACCATCAGGGTTGCTGAGGACAGAGAAAGATTGAGTACGCTGGTTAAACGTTCATCTGTGGTGCCCCAACGACCTCGGAGTTACGGGATAGGATAGGATAGGATGGGATAAAAAGCTGGTAAAAGAAGGAAAAAAACGTAAAAATAATTGCGCCTAAAGATTTCGTTTCTTTGTTGATTTAGGTTGATAAAATTGACATTACCCTACCACAGACGTCAAAGACGTATTCTTTAAGCCGCGTGATTCACTCAGAAATAGGCAGCGTCAAAGGTACACGGCTATGGTATCGATATACCCCTCTCTCTCTCTCTCTCTCTCTCGCTCTCTCTCTTTCTTTCTCTCTGTCTCTCTCTCTCTTTCTCTCTCTCTCTCTCTCTCTCTCTCTCTCTCTCTCTCTCTCTCTCTTTCTCTCTCTCTCTTTCTCTCTCTCTCTCTCTCTCTCTCTCTCTCTCTCTCTCTCTCTCTCTCTCTCTCTCTCTCTCTCTCTACACATCCTCCTTGTCTTTTTGTCTCTGTATCTCTCCTTTATTGATAAAGTGAAAGGAATGGCGTCCCATCTGAGCAGCAGTAGCAGCAGCAGTAGTAGTAGCAGCAATAATCGCAGCAGCAGTAGTAGTAGTAATAGTAGTGGTAGTAGTAGTAGTAGTAGCAATGTGTTACCTAGTTCTATATTCTGTGTGCCGGAAACTTCATAGTCATAAAAAGCGTGAACAGAGAATTGGTGCAAGCAAATGAAAAGTAACATTTCATATCTTCGCATGCTTGAGCAGAGAGAGAGAGAGAGAGAGAGAGAGAGAGAGAGAGAGAGAGAGAGAGAGAGAGAGAGAGAGAGAGAGAGAGAGAGACAGAGAGAGAGACAGAGAGAGAGACAGAGACAGAGACAGACAGAGACAGAGAGAGACAGAGACAGAGAGACAAAGAGAGAGGAGAAAGACACAGAGAGAGAGAATGTCGGATAACCGTGCGACAATGGAGTGAAATCACTATAGACGCCGCCAGCCAGGCGTACCTATACTATGGCCCTGATACTCTGATAGCAGCGCAGTGCTCCTACTTCTTCGCACGAGATTTATTATTTAAAAAAAAACACCAAGTCTAGTCTGTGCACGCAATGCAACCCATCGCACGGACTTTAGAGATCATGACGCTTATGTACTCCGCGACGGAGCTGACTAGAGTACCCCGAAACATACACACCCGGCAATTAGTACTGTGGGTCTATTATAGCTACTATCATTCCCACCTCGGTTGTTCAAGATCGATCACTTATCTGGAACATGATATGTTACGGTGTGCAACCAACAACAAGAAAGCAAGTTGGCGTCTTTAGGGTGGGGTGAGTTAGATCCTGGTGTTTAACGGCCAATGCCTTTAGTAGCACTCTGATCTGGTAAAGCGCAGAACTCAGAACTCAGAGGTTACTGTGAGATCTCCAACTTGTATGCAAGTGCGGCACGAATAGTCAAAGAAAGATATTTCTCTTATATAGGGCACTTACAAGCTCAGAGAGCTTCTCAAAGCTGTGGCCCGTAATCTCCAGCAATCACACAATAGTTTGCTGAAGTCAGGTGTCACGTCCCCCGAGCGGGTTCCGTGACTTCAGCACATACAACGAGTGAATAGGATAAAACTCAAACAAAATAAACTAACACAAATGCCAGAATACAATCACACTCTTTTATTCCACAATTAACATACAAACACAGGACAAATGGGAACTAACCTCCCCTCAACCCCTAACAAGACCCCCGTCCCAATACTAACAATTACCTCCCCTTGTTCAACCCTAAACAGAACTAAACAACAACAGTTTCTTTACAAAGTGTGTACAACAAAATCACAATTAACAAATCAATTCAAAATGTAAATCTTCAAATAATAAGCAATGGCGTTTGAATCTTTAATCATAAACTACTATCTAGGTGAAGCTGTGGCACAGAAGCAATGTCTCAATGTTCTTGTCAAGTAGCTCAGAGAGCTAAACAGTCTCTTTCACAATAAGCGGATGATTCTTCTAACTAAATGAATATGTTTTTAGGTGTGGTGCAGTGTGAGTCTGTGTGTGCATGAATTAGGTATGAAAACCTCCTGTAATAGTGTTGCCTCGATACATAGGCAAAACCTGCAGCAGTGGCAGAGATCACCACAACGCTACTCTGCTGTAGAGGCAAAGGCACCCCCCAGGCTGGCTAGAACCCAATCAGCGTCAACAACAGCAACATAAGTACAGCATAAGAAGCAACATCAGAAGCAACAGCGTTGAAATAATGCGTAGAGGTAACACGTAGAAGTAACAGCCCAAACCTGTAAGCATATACACAGTCTTAACAACCTGCCTACAAAACAATAAACACTATATAATATAATATAACACGCCGTCCTCCGTCCACCATCTTGACCTGTATATGAATACCATGATAATAATACAAGATGCTATACACACATTTCAATAATATAAATCAACCTTTGATGCTTAATAATTCACATCTTCTATAAACACAAACATTTATATAAATGTACATAATTATTGCAACCACACTTCAATCACACAGTCCTGATTCATTCCGCCTCCCTTCATGATCACCGTCACCCCCAACAATTATAACACATCACGATTATCTCCCTTCTTTCATACTATCTTGCCGTACCATACTGTAAACATGCTTGCTTCATAATCATCGCTTCATCTTTGTTCAGTATAATACATTCTATCGTTCTCTCCATACATACACCCCCACTCTTTCTCTCCCTCTCTACATTTTCCATCGTCGCCTTTGACCCACTTTTATAACAACAACAGCAACGACATTTCCCCATCACATATACAATAAGAAAATCATAAGAAAATCATATAAAATCAACAAAATTCATTATGCATCCTAAAATACACATCAGTAGTATCCTAGCAGCATCCCCTTCCCCACACTCATTACCACTCATACGCGTACGCAGTTCTCGGAGTGCGCCACTAAAGAATTAAATAACAGGATTTGCTCACCTTTTAGGCCTCGGCTCGTGACACACCTTTCCCCCCAACACCACAACACAACACAGCACTGTCACAAATACAATTGGTTAGTCTTTTGAGAGTCACTTTGTCTTGCTATTGCTGGTTATTTCACTTTCCAAATAACACTTATAATTGAGGATAAGGTCACCTTAGCTCTGTCACAGACACTAAGTCTTGGTGGGTGTTCAATCGAGAACGACACACACCTTAAGAATATAACTCTACATTCGTTGACAAATGGCAGTAAATATCCTTCCTCTCGAACTCTAAACATCCTTATCCCGTCGAGGGCATAAGACCTTGGGTGGCTATATAAGCAATAAACACACCCTTCCAACAGTACCCTACACTACAATGACCTCTGTCACAGGGTTGCTGCCTCGTTAGATTCGATCCTCTCGCAACAGCATCTCAAACCACTCTGCCCTCCAAAAACGCGCCGGCCACAAGCAAATAGTCGAGCTCTCGTCAGTATGCACATTCTTTATTACGCGTATCCCTGTCTGAATTTGGCCTACCCCCTGTCTTCTACGAAACGCACGGACTTTACGAAACTGCACTTTCATACGCAAAAAGTAAATCGGTCACGCTATTCTATGTACACTATATACGGAGAAGTGTAACTTCGTAAAAAGTATAATTCTCCCTGCTATCTGAAAACTCGTGTCGTCACACAACCCCCCCCCCAGTTCTTAACACCTTGAAGAACCTTAACTACGACACGAATTTCCCTACCCTACTCTACCTACCGAATACGCCTACTGAGAAAAGCTGCCGGTCCATCGTCCTTCCCTGGAGTACGCTCTACAACCCCAAACGATGGGTGTAAACGGATTGCCCACTTCATCAACCTGCACTTATCTCCCCTGATGTGATCGTCGCCCCTGTTGAACGTAGATCGAGGTGCATTCCAGTCTCTTTTCCTCTTTGCGTCACGGGGTGTCTTTGACTCGGTCGGGGTGATCGCCGATGCCGTCACGGTGGTCACCGGAATATTCTCAGACACTGGCATAGTTTCCTCCTCTTCTACCCCTTCATCGTCCACGTCGATCGTGGCCACCGTCGCTCTGGTATGGAACTTCTTCAAGAGATTGGCGTGGTATAGTTTGCTTTTCCCACGCATCCTGATCCGGTAGTCGCACTCTCCCACGCGTTCGATCACCTCGTACGGTCCTCGCCATGCTAGCTGCAACTTGTTGTGCTTTTCTGGCAACAGTAGCAGCACTTGATCCCCCGCGTTGAACAAACGCCGTTTCGCTTTCTTATCAAAGTGCCGCTTCTGCTTGGCTGACGCGGTTCTGAGGTTTCCTTGTGCCAACTTACATGTCTCCTCGATGCGATTACGCAAGTCTACAACATACTGGCTACTCAATTTCACCTCTTCCTCTTGTATCTCTTTGGTCCAGAGGTCTCGCAACACAGCCATCGGTCCCCGCACGGTCTTTCCATATAGAAGCTCGAAGGGAGAGAACCCCGTAGACTCTTGTGCTACTTCTCGGTACGCAAATAGTAGCGCTGGAATGTAGCGGTCCCACGCTGTAGGTTGCTCTGTGGCTAACTTCTTGAGCATGGACACTAGTGTCCGTTGAATCGCTCAACCAGTCCGTTGCACTGTGGATGATACGGTGTGGTAGCTTTCCCGTGGATCGACAGTAGTCTGTTCATCTCCCGCATGACTTCAGACATGAATTGCGTCCCTTGATCTGTCAAAACTTCCCTAGGAACGCCCACCCTCGACCAAATCTCCCACAGCGCTTCTGCCACCCTCTCTGCCTCTATGCCCTTGAGCGGTACAGCCTCGGGGTAGCGTGTGGCATAGTCTACTACCACTAGGATGTACATGTTACCCCGATCTGACTTGGGTTTGATGGGTCCCACAATGTCTACAGCCACCCTCTGAAATGGCTCGTCCACCAGCGGAAGTTGCTGTAGTGGTACCTTCCTCACCCGTCCCCTCGGTACTACCTTCTGACATTCTGGACAACTGGCGCAATACCTCCGTACTTCGGCACACATTCCCGGCCAATAGAACGTTCCCCAGATCCGCTCCCTGGTACGTTTCCCTCCCAAATGCCCAGCCATGGGTGGATCATGAGCCAACTGAAGGATCCCCCCTCTCAACTGTTTCGGGACTACCAGTTGCGTGACCTGGCTACCTCTCTTCGTGTGTACCCGGTACAACACCCCCTTCTTCTTGCGAAACTCAGCTGACGCCCCTACCTGACGCTATCGCCCCCACCACTCTGTGCCAACGTTCTCGCCTTCGCGAGCGTCTCGTCGGTCTCTTGCATCCTGATCAACTCTGGGGTGCTAACAGAGATCTGGGATGGTTCGACTACTGCTAAGGGTACCTCCCTCTTCTTCTCGGCCTTCACCTGCGCCCGAGTCTGCACTGCTGCAGCCATCGCGCATTCACCTCCGAACAAAGAAACAGGACTCTTTTCCCCGCTATCAAACGTTACCCAGTTACCCAGGATGATATCGGGCCCGTCCTCGAAAACCACCAGCTCCACTCTCCCCTGACCAGCGCACAATCCAACTCCACCCAAGCTGTAGGTAGCAGACCCACGTTCGATCGATTCGCCAAGCAAATCTCGACAGTCCGACCCGTCAAATCAGCTGGTTTGACTAACCTGCTCGCGACTGCCCCTATCTCCGCCCCCGTATCTCTCAATACTCGAACGTCCTGCCCGTTCGCCCTACCTTGGCCCCATGGATCATAAGGTTTGATTGCACACACGCTAGCCCGAGGTGCGGTCTCCGTGGAAATAGTCCGTCCCACTGTAACCTGGCCTACTGTCTGCGGTTTGACCTTGCAGTCCTTGACCACATGCTTCTCCGACCCACATCGGTAGCAACGACGTACCCCACTACCCCCTTCCGTCCTCCCTACCTTCTGACCCTGACTTCCCCGGTTGCTAGGTTGCTGAGGAGCCTCCGGTCGTCTGGGAAAACTGCGTCTCTGACTGGGTAGTACGGGTGCCGGTGCTGATGCTGCCCGCTTGGCGTCTACCACGCGCTGTGCTAACTCTGCTGCGGCATGGCTAGTTTCAGGTAGATTCTCCCTCACGTAGATCTCTAACTCGGTAGTCATGATGGAGAAAAGCTGCTCTCCAATGAAGGTGTCCAGTACCTGCTCTACGTCGGTGATGTCTTTGTCGGCGAGCGAAAACCACTTCTTCACCAACGACCCTAGTCTCACTACCAGCTGAGGAAACGTTTCTGCAGCTTCCTTCTTGGCCTCTCGAAACTGCCTACGATAGTAGTCGGCGTCCTTCCTGAAGCGTTTCAACAGCGCGTTTCTCACAATGTCGAAATCCTGGGCTTGCTCAGGCGTTAGACGAAGGTAAGTATCCCGGGCTTCCCCTTGTAACAAAGGCGCTAGCCTAACCGCCCATACCTCCCTCCTCCAACCCTGAACCTCGGCCACCCGTTCGAACATCTGGAGGTAGGCCTCCACATCCTCTCTCTCTTCCAAGGGTTTCAGCTTGACTGAATAGTATGCTGCCCCTCTATCTCTAGCCCTATTCTCCCTCTGATCAGCTCGGTCTTCATCTCTGATTCTACGTTCCTCCTCTAGCCTCATCTCAAACATCCTCCTTTCCTCTTCCTTAGCCGCTCTCTCTTCTCGCTTCTCATCTTCTATCCTCTGCTCCAACCGACGTTAATCTAGCTTCTAGACTGTCGACGCTCATCTTCTCTCTTCTTCTTTTCTTCCTCCCTAAGCTCCTCTCTGCTGCTTCCCTCCTCATTCTCTCCCTCTTCTCTTCCTCTCTTCTCTCTCCGCTCTTCCTCCCTTCTCATCTCACTAACTACGTAGTGCGCCAACGCTCCGTCTCGGAAACCCAGACTTTCCCCAACCTGCCTAAACCTCTCACTATCGCTGAGCGCGACCTCGACTTTGCTCTGTGCACCGGGCGATTTGGCATACATCTTAGGCATAGTCATTTGAGTACTCACTGCGTAAGGTTCCTCCAACAACCCTGTCACTGAGCCGTCATCACCGAAGTCCCGCTCCTCCTGCTCAGGCCTCCTCCTTACGGGTCCTAGCGTCGCGGCGCATCGCGGCTCGAGCATCCCGCGTAGCCATGTCGGAAAAGAAGGGAAGACAAATGTTAGTAATACACAAAACAAATAACACTTAACTGATACAAACACCTAACAGAATGAATACGCAACACAACAGTCACAGGAGCCGAGGAATCGTTCACCGTCGTACCCCTAAAGGCGAGCAAGTGAACCCTGCAACCCAATTCCCCGTTAATGCTGCACTCCGAGTGTGATCCCTAGTGCAATACACCCACACTCCCGCCAACCGCCCGCTGCGTACCCTTTCACACAACAACTCAAGTACACAACATACACATCTGGCACTACCCTAACAAAATAAATGAGTCTATCCCACTTCTGACACCAAAATGTCACGTCCCCCGAGCGGGTTCCGTGACTTCAGCACATACAACGAGTGAATAGGATAAAACTCAAACAAAATAAACTAACACAAATGCCAGAATACAATCACACTCTTTTATTCCACAATTAACATACAAACACAGGACAAATGGGAACTAACCTCCCCTCAACCCCTAACAAGACCCCCGTCCCAATACTAACTAACAATTACCTCCCCTTGT
>CM072519.1:59821693-59844193 GCA_036898135.1 Oncomelania hupensis
AATTCACAGCGGGGAGAGAGAGAGAGAGAGAGAGAGAGAGAGAGAGAGAGAGAGAGAGAGAGAGAGAGAGAGAGAGAGAGAGAGAGAGAGAGAGAGAGAGAGAGAGAGAGAGAGATTTTTTTTCTCCATGCGTCAAGGGAGGTAACTGCCTCCGAGGAGTGTTCACTGCAGTAAATGCTTGTGAAAGCAGTGAGTTCCCTTGCAGTGACATTCAAAAGAGAGCCTGACCTCAAATTTTTACACTGAAGATCGTACATACGAATAATAAAATAACGGGAATAAAACCTTGCTGTTTTAGCGGTCAAGTGACACCGGTCAGATGTCCACGTGGGCTAAATTACATTCCGGTTAGCGAGTTCTGCTTGATGGTATCGGGAGTGAGCGTCTCAAGGATGTTAATTTAATAACTGCCAACATTCGTGTAGAGAGCTGGTAAAATAACCTCAAGTTTTCTTCAATACTATTCTGTTTATCGCTAAGCTGAGTTACCACATCTTTATCATCAACATTTTTGATATTACAGTTTCTAGCAAGCCGTAAAATATGTAGGCTTAAGACGTAAGAATACAAGACCTACTTTAACCCATTTACGAATCGCAGTCAAGCTTACTTTTGTCTGCAAATGGCTGAAAAACCAAACGGTCTTCTTGTGTCGACTAAGACGCGCTAAAACAGCAAGGTTTTATTCCCCAAACCGGCACTAATTCACAAACGCTATAGCAACAATTATCTCAAGGAAGTAGGAGCCAAAAGAGTAAATTGACCGACTGAATCAGCAAATTAAACTGGCATAGTTTTGTTTTTTTATTGGCTGCCTAAGCCTAGAGTTCACTGAAGATTATGCCTACATTTTGAATAAAACGGAGACGAATCCATGAATGAAACTGACCTGGCATTATTTTTTCACTGGTCAGGTTTGGTTGAAGTCATGTGTCATGCTCTGGTGTTCGTTTTTATTTACTCTGTGTATGTTTTGTGAGTGGGTGGGCGTGTGCTTGGGTGGGTGGGAGTACGCGCGTGCGTTTAAGTTTGTGTGCGTGCTGAATAAATGTGTAGGAAAGCCTCTGATTTTTGGACTAGTTTTGGTTGTGCAGTTGGATGACATTGTTGGAAAGCAATGTGTAAGGCGGAAGGCGATCGTTAACACGCATCTTTCTCCTCTAGTATAATCTACATTCCTCCTTTTTTCCCCAATTGAAAAAAAAAATCGATGCATAAATGCTATTCGCATCTTAGACGTGGACTATGGAAAATTATATCTATATCTATATTTGTATTTTCTATTTCGTTTAATCGATATTGTATTATCTATATTGTATTATCTATATTGTATTATCTATTTTATAAATTGTATTTTCCATATTACTGTATTATCTATTTTGCTTTTATAAATTGCTGTTTTATTCTATGCTGACTGTTTTGTGTGAGTGTGACTGTCAACGATTGTTGTGTACATTGACAAATAATTTTCATTGCTGTTTGTTGGGACAATGACGTTTCTGATTCTGATCTATCCTCTTTATTGTATCAGCTTTTTTGCATCATCCAAATCTTATCTAAATCATGTGTAAAGACAGAACAAGATCAGTCTACACTCCAAGGTAAGGCTGCTGCGCTCCCTTGTCATCTCCATATTCCTATACGCTTGCGAAACATGGACCCTCACAGCAGACCTACAACGAAGAATACAAAGCATCGAGATGAGGTGCCAAAGAAGACTTCTGGGCATTTCCTGTACCCAGCACATCACCAGCGACGAAGTCCGACAGACCATCACACAAACCATTGGACAACACGATGACCTGCTCACAGTGGTGAAGAAACGGAAACTCCGATGGTATGGCCACGTCACCAGATCATCAGGCCTTGTAAAGACAATCCTGCAAGGCGCGGTACAAGGAGGCAGAAGAAGATGGAGACAGAAAAAGAGGAGGGAGGACAACATCCGAGAATTGACTGGCGAAGCCATGAGGTTAGCTGCGATCAGAGAAAGATGGAGTACGCTGGTTAAACGATCATCTGTGGTGCCCCAACGACATTATAGTTCCGGGATAGGATAGGATAAGATATCGTTTCATCTATGTCGTATTATCTATATAGTATTATCTCATAAGGATGAACCTTATACAAAAGCTACTTACAGGGATGGCCCGACTAGCAGATGTGGTGCGATACCAATTACATCGTTATCGGTGATTATCAACATAAATACGTCCCAAGCTTAGTGCAATGACTCATTGCCCACACTGCGCGTCGGAAACTCGCCAGTTCACGTTCAGTTCTACGTTGGTGAGAGATACGAACGAAAGCGTATTCGGCGAGTCTCAGGTTCGCAGCGTCCTAACCTATCTGCTACCAGTATGAACCAGTTATAAGTTATGTCATCTCCTTCAGATTCCGAGTCAGACTTTGTTTTTGGCAAGTGATAAACAATGCACGAAGGACTACATTTGAATAATAATAATAATAATAATAATAATAATAATAATAATAATAATAATAATAATAATAATAATAAAGTTGGAGGGTGTGGGTGATGTAAAAATGGATAGGACACATTCACTCCAAGGGTTCAGTTGATCAATAGGAATGCCAGACAATGGTGAAAAGTTCCAATACTTTACTGACGCAAAGAAAGGAAGACGTCAAAAGAACAAAAAAAAAACGAAAAAAAAAAACACGTCATTGTGATGAAGGTAACAATATAGTTCACCAATCACAAGGTCCAAAATAGAAATCAAATGGTGCCTATAAAAATAAAGAAAGTCTAGCACAATATAAACTGTTTTTCACAAAATCCGAATAATCCTGAAGAAAACTGCTAACAGATACTAAAGCTGGGCACCAGTACTATTCTGCTACTTTGACTTTGCTATGTTGACTCTTTTACGTCTAGGTAAAGGAGTGGCGCAAAATCTTCAATTGTAATACTGTTGCCGATGACCTTGATGGATTGGCTGGAGAGGAACAAGAACTTGAACAGCTGTACAGAGGCTTGACACTACCTCCAGAGCCTATGGAATGGAAATAAGTGCAGATAAAACCAAAATGATGACCAACAACACCAAAGGCATCAACACGGACATCAAAGTCCAAGGCCAATCCCTCAACACAGTGCATAGCTTCAAACATTTGAGAGTCATTGTATCAGATAATGGGTCCCGACAGAAAGTCCTCTCCAGGATCGCACAAACAGCTGCTGCCCTGACAAGGTTGAAGCCCATTTGGAAAGACAGGACCATCAGTCTACCTTCCAAGGTAAGATTACTGCGCTCCCTTGTCATCTCCATCTTCCTATGCCCTTGCGAAACATGGACCCTCACAGAAGAGCTATAAAAAAAATACAAAGCTTGGAGATGAGGTGCTACAGAAGACTTCTGGACATTTCCTATACCGAGCACATCACCAACAACGAAGTCCGACAGACCATTACACAATCCATTGGACAACACGATGACATGCTCATGGTGGTGAAGAACGCTAGTAACATATGAGGATAGCTTGATTGGTTACAATATGTACAAATCACGTGTTTTACGTAATAAGGAAATTTGTAGGCAAAAATATTTATCAAGACTAATCAAAATAATATAGCTGATGATGATGAAGTTTGAACATACATGACTGTATAAATATAAGAACTGTACAAAATCTGCACCAATGAAATAAAATGAATGAATATAGAATTAATAAATCAAACATACAAAATTAACTCTTCTACAATAATAATAATAATAATAATAATAATGATAATAATAATAATAATAATAATAATAATAATAATAATAATAATAATAATAATAATAATAATAATAATAATAATGTTACACTCGTTGTTGGTTTTTATCAGTAGTTGATTCAGCCCCAATGCTTGAATCCTGATAAGTGTAACTCGGATTCGTTTATCCACGCAACCTATTCACTCAGCAACAAGGCAGGAGTCGTCGTATCAAGTTTTCCAACTTTATTCAGCGTACATCAACAACTGCATGCCATCGCTTTTCCACTTTCTCTTCCCGACACAGTGAATCAATTATATAGTTTTTCTATACTCCAGATAACGTTAGAACATTCCGGCGTGACGCATTACAAACAATCAAAATAAACTTCGTCATCACTGTCTTAGGTCTTACAACTTTCTTCATCATAAAAGAATCTTTCAGCTTCTAGTGGATCTATCTAGATGCTTCGATCGATAGCAAACAAGCAACCCTAGAGAATTCTCCACTAATATCGACCAACGAAAATTATTAACATTATACCAAGCTTGTTCTAACAACAATGCAAAATCAAATCAAAGGTAAATACACTCTGTTACTGAATGCTTTGCAAAACAAAACGATCGGATCTATCGTGCGCATCTCACACGTACTATCGTGCGCGTCTCACACGTACTATCGTGCACGTACTATCGTGCGCGTCTCAAACGTAACATATAATAATAATAATAATAATAATAATAATGACTTCTATATGCGCCTTATTCCTAAATCTGATCCAGAGCGCGGCAATCTGTAGTCAACATACACGCTCACATGTTACGGACATTCAAGCGTTTGGAACCTCCCTTTTTTCCTGGCCCGCTTAATGAGAGCGCAACCTATCTCCTTGCCCTCACTGCTTTAATCTTCCCCGGTTGTAAACCACAGCCAGGTACCCATTCACAGCTGGGTTTGACTGGAGTGTGTTGTGCGCTGGTTTCCATCTTTCTGTGTCGCTTGGTGGTTGGTTGTTTTCCCAGCATGGTCACCCATCCAAGTGCTAACTAGCCCTTCCCACCCATCCAAGTGCTAACTAGCCCTTCCCACCCATCCAAGTGCTAACTAGCCCTTCCCACCCATCCAAGTGCTAACTAGCCCTTCCCACCCTCCAAGTGCTAACTAGCCCTTCCCGACCCATCCAAGTGCTAACTAGCCCTTCCCGACGCTGCTTTGCTCGCGTGTGAATGCCTATAGCTGTTAGCACTGATGTTTTAAAGTACGACGTCGTTCTTTCAGCCGTGGGTGTCAATGCCCAACAGCGTTTACGTCGGTAATACTATTGACATTGATGACTAATCGCACCACAGCGAGCACAACGATGATAACATACCTAAGATAAATAAGATAAGACAACTTGAGTATCTCTTTCAAGAAATTATACGTTGTAGTGTATAAACAGTCAACACTAATAAACATTACAATAACAGTAACAATAGTAATTGACATCGACACTAAACCTCGTTTGTTGTTACAAATTCAGCTATTGCGCGCCATACAAGTGGACATTGCATTGGATACGAATACAAATACGACAACCTCTATGAGAAATAACAAACGTGGTGTACATAATACTTTTTTGTTTTAAAAAGCAGGATTATAGATAATTCGACAACTTTGTTTACTTTTGGCGAGAACGGGTTGACCCTAAAATCCGCATGGTTATTATATTCAACAAAGGATACAGTGGCCTTTTGTTGCGCAAACCATCCGCTATATTTACACATTTCCATTTCTGTTCTTTCAGGGAGTGAATTTTACCTTTAACGGTTCACCAATACTATAGCCCTGTGACCTTTGACCCTAGTTCTGAATGAACCACGGGGCTTCAATAGCACGTCTTTGGTGTTGGGATGTAGGGTAAGTTCTTTTCTTTTTTCTTTTTTTTTTTGAAGCAAACTAAAGCAAAAACCCGTACAGAGCAACTTTGTCATGGGTTCTACCTCTTACCGGGCTTTGGCAGATGCTATTTTTAGCGCACCAAGATTACGCACAAAAACATACGGTGAAAGATCTTTTGCTTTTTGTGGCCCTAAACAATGGAATTCGCTGCCAGCTAACATTCGTAGTATTGCATCCACGCAGACTTTCAAGAAAGCAATCAAAACACATCTTTTCAAGCATTATTTTTCCACTGATTGAACTAACGAACATCACAATTCTTCCTCGTGCTTACATCCAGTCGACTGCCCAGTTTTAAACTGTTACCTCGCGGTGAATGCTTGTGTCCGTGTTGAAGGTCATCTATTAATTTTATATAAGGGTATTTACCAATGTCGTCCAAGTTCTTTTATAACACTAGTTTAGTGAAATGTATCTGTTGTAGTTGAGTCCAGTCCTTTTTAATGTTGTGATTCATGTCCTTTCATTGTATTTTACTGTCTTAACTCTTTCCCTGCCAGGCATGTTTCCACGTTTGTGCCAGACATTTCTCTGGCACCGGAAAGAAAGTTCAGTACCTTAGGCATTTAAGCTACTGTTCTTTCAATAATAGTTGTTAAATAGACATATTTCATATCAAATTAAAGGTAAAAGAGTGAAGAATAAGAAAAAAAAACCCACAAAATGTTAATTTGATTATGTTATTGAAATATGTGTTTTGAAAGCTTGTTGATCTTTTTGAAATGATAAAATAAAATAAAAATATTTCTACATACCACAGTTATAAAACAAATCTGGAGGAATAATTCCAATCACTGAATCAGCTTCACACACCAGAAAGAAAATTTATTTAGGATCAAAATACACTTTACAGTTTGAAATTATATTGATTATTAGCACAGAGTTTGACACACTGTCGATTGTGCCCATCACTATGCTTAGTAAAATGCACAATAAACACTCTAAAAACGAATCAATTTGAAGAAAAAACGCGCCTGTCGATCGGGAACGAAAGTAGAAAGAGTTATCTCTCTTTGGTTAAAATAAAACTTGGATTGGACTGCGCAAAAAACCGGAACGAAACTGAATACTGAAATCTACGATATATCGTCGATTGGCACAAACATGGTGGCTCAGATCGACGATATATCGTCGATTGGCAGGGAAAGAGTTAAGAAATGTTTACAATCTTATGTTTTGTTTTTAAGGTGTGTAATGTTTTTAGTTGTTTTCCTTTGTTAAATGATGTGATAATGAATGTTTTTATTGTGGACATGTACTTTGGCCAGGCGCTCATGCGTCTGTGTGTGTGTGTGTGTGTGTGTGTCTACTGTTAATTAATGTACATACTCCTGGTTTAGCAGTTTTTACTAGGCATGTTTTTGTTTTACATATTTAATTTTGTTTTAATATTATTGCTTTTTAGTGCATTGTAAAGCGTGGCGAGCCCATGTCTGTTGGGGTACCACGCTATATAAATCAACTGTATTATTATTATTATTATTATTATTATTATTATTATTATTATTATTATTATTATTATTATTATTATTATTAGAATACTGGTTAGCGGTTGCTATTAATAGGAACAAAAAACACAAACAAACAAAAAACTACGGAGTTTATTTGATTTATACACAAAACTATCCTTTCGAAAAAGTTTTTTTTTTTTTTTTTTTTTTTTAGTTTTTGTATTTAAATTAATTTTATTTTCTTTTATTTATTTATTTATTTTTTATTTTATTTTTTTCTTTAGTGGAGCAACACTCACTGTGAATGTTAACAAGATCTGCGGAAGTGGGAGGAGAAGAATGGAAGTGGGTGGGACTTGTGGTCAAAGTAAGTCCTTTTAACTACATCTAACCGTCTGGGTACAGAGATATTACTGTAACGAGCGACTTTTGGACGGCAGATAACCCAGTCAAAAGTTCGACTCATATAAAGTTAAACTGTCGGATGTAAGAGGTAAGGGACGTAACTGCAGCTCTACTCGACTTAATACTGAAGCAAGCATTTGGACTAGAGAGCAATAATCCTGGTAGTTCGATCCTGTTGTACCTAACAGCCAGGTCAGAATTCGTATCTTTTTTTTTTCTTTTCCCCAGGATGTCACGATTCTACGTTTGGGAGCTAGATTAAACAACAGCAACAAAAAGACAAGCATATCATCAACAGCAATTCGAAAAACCGCAGCGGCAGCACTGCAGCAGCAGCAATAACAACAACAACAACAACAGCAGCAATAACAACAACAACAACAACAACATCTACAACAACGAGATAATAACAATAGCAACAGCATACTCGTAAACAACAACCACTACCCCAACAACAACAACAACAACAACAACAACAACAACAACAACAACAACACAGGTAGGTCTGTTCTGTTTCATCTTCAACTAAGTCTGATTAAAGTTTTTTTTTATTATTATTGGAATAATGCCGAAGTCAAGGAATAGTTTAGGACAAACCTCATCCCACTTACCTATCTATCTATCTACCTACCTACCTACCTACCTACCTACCTACCTACCTACCTACCTATCTATCTATCTATCTATCTATCTATCTATCTATCTATCTATCTATCTATCTATCTATCTATCTATCTATCTATCTATCTATCTATCTATCTATCTAATCTCACAGCCTAGCAGGCCGTTGGGGAGACATGAGTGATGCTATCGCGGTGAGTTTTCGCCATTTCAATCTGTCTGTTGCTGTTGTCAGGAAGCGTGAAATGTTCTAGCCTAGCCTAGCCCCTCCATGTTTTGACCTCATCATCTGTCCAGTTCTTTCTTTGCCTTCCTATGCTCCTGCCTCCTTCTTCTGTTCCTTTTATACCGTGTTATTGTTACTATTATTATTATCATCATTTTATTTTATTTTATTTGCAAGGGTGTCGTGCCGCGTGCCGTGACTAAACCACGCAAACTTTATCCCATAAATGAAGGAAAATGACAGTCCGGTCCCAAGTGTCAAACACCTACCTTTCGTTCATTGAGACCCAAGACTTGTCTGGAAATACCTTGAAATAGTCTGGATGAATCAGAACGAGCCAAACGTCGGTTTGTCGGAAGCCATATCTCAAGAACCAATGAACGGATTTTGATCAAACTTCATATGAACATTACCTAGTTTAGTACCCCCGTTGGGGTGCCGGGGGTTTCAGTATAAATAGTATCCCCACTTTCTGGAAATTTAGTGCTTTAAATTCCCACTGTCGCTGTCTTCCTCATTTGCTCTTTCTCATTCCTGCTCTGTTCTATCAATCTGCTATACTATCGTCTCCTTCGCTAGACCAGTCTCCTACCTTTTTTCTTGAAAACTCCTTCCGGGACAAGACTCCTTAGTTGTGTATGAGGTCTGTTGGATCAGCTTGGGACTATTGGACGCTTTCTGCCAGGTGGTCACTAGGGCTTCATATGATGTTATTATTGAGCAATGTAGGCATTTTATATGTATGTGTTTTGTTAACAATTTATAATGATGTTTGTATTCTATTTTGTTTTTGTAAACGGGGGTTCGAGAAGTTGGGGTGAAGCCTCAGCCGCCCCCTTCGTGGGATGTCTTTATTGTAAAGTGACTGGCTGGTGGTGGGCATTCAGTTTTCCCACTAGGGTTGTTTCAGCATATCTTTTATGCGGATTGGGGGTTGTCCGGTCCTGATTTGGCTCGGAAGAGTCCGCTGGACCTAAAGCAACAATTATGTAATGTAATGTAACCTAGTTTAGTGGCCGCAATCCCGTGCCATTATATTTGTTCTACCGCAAAGGGCAATTTGATTTCATTTTTTAGGGGGGGGTTCAAACCACACTTTTTGTTGCTTTATCTCAAGAACAACTAAACCGAAATTCATCATTTTAACTTTTGGGATACTTTACTGCTAAGCATTGGGTCTTTACTGATGAAGGTTTTAGTGTAATAAACCGAAAATGTCAACGCCTACTACCCAGGTAGTGTTGTTGATTTTATTATTAAGCATTCATAATTATTTGCACTGTTGTTAAAGGTCAAGGAATTAATTGTGCTAGCCATTTTCTAAACACGTTTTGCACTGCGTGTGACGGTGGGTCTACTGTGGTCAGCCCAAGCGCGTGAGATCACAAGACTAGTAGCGCCACTGCGGAGGTGGCGGGTGATTGGTCAGCTGGGTGACGTCACGTCTTATCTTATGAAGCTGTAGCCTGCGTATGCTTAACACAACCTTCTTCTGTCGTCTGCTAGTCAGCGAATTACTGTACACAGGTCAAAGCAGACTGACCGTGTAGGCATGAAGCTTTAGTGCTGGGTTGAACTTGCCTATCGCGACACTGTGTCTAAAACATAGCTCAGGCGATTTGTATAATGATTTTGCTGGAAGGTAGTTCACACAGTAGTCTATTATAACTATGATTTTATTTTGGTTCGTTGGAATGAAGCGGAGTCACAGCACTGCCAAGAAAATGAACACTTTTCCTTCGGATGAGAGTATAAACCGAGGTCTAGTCTGTGTCGCATACATTCCATCATAACGGACTTTAAAGATCCTGACGCTCATGTCCTAGACGGGTGAGTGCCGGTGACAAGAACACACCCAGCATGCACCTAGGTCCTTCTCCCCCATCCCTGGCTGCCCAGGATTGTGCTCAGTTGTCCGGGCGTCAGACCATGCGCCCAAAGGCTGCGGGTGGGCGTCTCGGGCGGCTTGAGTTAGATCCTGTATTGGCCAGCGCCTTGAGCAGCTCTTGAGCTGGAAAAGCGCTATATAAGAACGATTAAATATAAATATAAAATAAATGCTTATTATTCGACTAAGTGCGTGACTGTGGAGATAACACATCTTGTCATCTCCATCTTCCTATACGCTTTCGAAACATGGACCCTCACAGCAGATCTACAACGAAGAATACAAAGCATGGAGATGAGGTGGTACAGAAGATTTCTGGGCATTTCCTGTACCCAGCTCATCACCAACGACGAAGTCCGACAGACCATCACATTGGACAACATGATGACCTGTTCACAGTGGTGAAGAAACGGAAACTTCGATGGCATGGCCTTGTCACCAGATCATCAAGCCTTGCAAAGACCATTCTGCAAGGAGATAGAAGAAGAGGGAGACCGAAGAAGAGGTGGGAGGACAACATTCGAGAATGGACTGGCATGACACTGAGCGAAGCCATCAGGGTTGCTGAGAACAGAGAAAGATGGAGTCCGCTGGTTAAACGATCATCTGTGGTACCCCAACGGCCTCCGAGTTACGGGATAGGATAGCATAGACTAGGATAGGATAGGATAGGTGTGAATGTCTGAAAACACATTTAAATAGTTTGCCATTTGTTTTAAATGGAAATTTAACTGGCACTATAACTGAAACACGACCGGTAGGAGAAAAAAAAGTTCGATGGTTGACTAGATGCACACATGATCAGTCTTGTAGGAAGTTACGATCGATATAGACTGAACTTATGAAGCAAACAGAACTGTCCACATCAGAAGATGCCTATAATATCCTATCCTATCCTACCATATTCTATCCTATTCTATTCCGTAACTCGAAGGTCGTAGGGGCGCCACAGATGATCGTTTAACCAGCGGATTCCATCTTTCTCTGTCCTCAGCATCTCTCACGGCTTCGCTCAGTGTTAAGCCAGTCCATTCTCGAATGTTGTCCTTCCACCTCTCATTTCTGTCTCCCTCTTCTTCTGCCTCCTTACGCCGTGCCTTGCAGGAAGGTCTTTGCAGGCCTGATGCTCTGGTGACTTGGCCTTATCATCGGAGTTTCCGTTTCTTCACCACTGTGAGCCTATCATCGTGTTGTCCAATGGCTTGCGTGATGGTCTGTCGGACTTCCTCGTTGGTGAATGTGTTGAGTATAGGAAATACCCATAAGTCTTCTATAGCACCTCATCTCCATGCTTTGTATTCTTCGTTGTAGATTTGCTCTGAAAGTTCATGTTTAGCAAGCATATATTACATAAAAATAAAAGTAACCGTTTACCGAACAATAATACGATCTTTACGCCTATTTGAGTGAGTGTGTGTGTGTGTGTGTGTGTGTGTGTGTGTGTGTGTGTGTGTGTGTGTGTGTGTGTTTGATGTGTGGGTGTGTGCGTATGTGTGTATACTTGTTTACACGGTGTTATTTGGACAAACTAGTGAACATTTACATCACTTGTTTTGACAGACGTACGTATTGTTTTGACGTCAAACCAATGATCCGTTAGAGTTAGGGCTGTGTTACGATAAGGGTTAAGGTAAGGGTTATGGCTAGGGTTAAGGTTAGGGTTAGTGTTAGAACACTTACAAGTACTTAAAAAGGAGGACGTAATGTGACCCATTGTCAGCACAACGTATGTGGCATTTCAGGAAAGTCATAATAACACTGTGAAAACAAGTATGTGTGTGTGTGTGGTTGTGTGTTTGTGTGAAATACAGTGGGCATGTAGAAACGACGTCACAGTGACACACTCATGAAACTCCACATGGTTTCTTTTGACTTTTTTGGAAGGCTGTACTATTTTGATAAGGGTTAGGGTTAGGGTTAGTGTTTGGGTTAGGGGTTAGGGGTTAGGGTTAGGGTTAGGGATAGGTTCAAAAATTTGAAAATGTCAAAATAATGTCACGAAAATGAAAAGTGTGTCAAAAAAAAATCCCTGTTTTTTTTTCATAACAGTCATCAAAATGTCGTTTTTACAAAAAGTTGTGTGTGTGTGAAATACAGTGTGTGTGTGTGTGTGTGTGGGCATGGGTGTGTGTGCGTGCGGGTGTGTGTACGTGTGTATGTGTGTGTGTGAGAGAGAGTATGAGAGACAGTACACGAGATAACTCTGAACCCGTTAGGATCCATCAATTATTATTATTATTATTATTATTATTATTATTATTATTATTATTATTATTATTATTATTATTATTATTATTATTATTATTATTTTGTGTGTGCGCGCGTGTGTGTGTTATTATTGTTGTTGTTATTTCTGTTGTTTTCGTCATTATGTGCAGTTTTTCAATCCAAGTCAGTATTAACATCGAAAGGTTTAACCATGCAAGGATACAATTTTATTAAATTCGATGTCGTCGAGTCGTCGTCGTCGTTGTTGTTATATACACTTATTGTAGTGTTTTGTACTCTCAGGAGAGCTTAGAGCTCGCATTATAGCACGCAAAACACTTTTGGACCCACGTATGTCAAATATTTTGTTTCGTTTTCACCTTCGTTCTTTCTCGCCCTGCTGACCTTCCTCCAGCCGCTCCCTGTTAACTTCACAATTTCTCTCGCTCAGTTCAGTTAAGCAATATGCAGTAACTTGTTTTTGATCTGTTTTATAAACCTTTTTTTATTATTTAATTTTTTTTTTAAACCGCAATACGAAACCGGGTAAAACCCAGTAATTGTGTCTGTGTGTGTGTGTGTGTGGGTGTGCGCGCGCGTGTGGGCATGTGTGTGTGTGTGTGTGTGTGTGTGCGCGCGCGAGGGTATGTATGTGCACACAAAAAATTGTATCGTTCTTATATAGCGCACTTTCTGCTCAAGAGATACTCAAGGCGCAGTCCGATAAAGGATCTAAAGCGCCCACTTGCAACAACTGGGTGCATTGTCTGACGCCTGGCCCAGACATCTGAGTGACCGGTGATGGGGGAGGACCGACCTAGTGCTTGCTGGGTGTGTTTGTGTAGCCGGGCACTAACCCATCTAGGACATGGGCGTCAGGATTTGTAAAGACCGTGCCATCCGAAGGAGTAATGCATTGTTCATGCACGTGTGTGGATGTGTGCGTGCGTGTGTGGGTGTGTGCGTGCGTGTGTGGGTGTGTGCGTGTGTGTGTAGGTGTGTGCGTGTGTGGGTGTGTACGTGCGTGTGTGGGTGTGTGCGTGCGCGTGTGGGTGTGTGCGTGCGTGTGTAGGTGTGTGCGTGTGTGGGTGTGTACGTGCGTGTGTGGGTGTGTGCGTGCGCGTGTGGGTGTGTGCGTGCGTGTGTGGGTGGGATGGGTTGTGGGGGAGGAGGGTGCGTGCGCACGTTACATCTTTTAATTTTTTCGGCGGTGTATAATAATTGTATTCAGGGGTATATCCGCATACTGCGACAAGTCACAGCGGTGCACAGGGTATTAGTATATGTAAAGGTACTAAATAATACCAGCGCCCTTTCAATGACTCACCTCCAACAGTGCACGACATTGGAGCATACAGGGTTGCCGAGACTAGGCGAAGCATAATTCCCTCTACTCACTGAATAGAATCTAAACTCAGCTGTACGGCCAATATGGTTTTCCCTACGGTCCTTAATATATAGACTTTGTATAGGTCTGTATCCTGTTTTATTCGTAGATAAAAACACGTTTGTCTTGTTTTCAATTGAATCAACCACTTGAACCTATAGCAACGAGGAAGCTGTTTCTATACAACTTACGGAACAATGGAAGACGACGGTAAAGAGTTAATTTTAAAAAAATTAAAAAAAAATTGAAGTCGTTTTGTGTTACATCGAACTACGTTACTGCAGTTCTGATAATTTATCAGACTGTTAGCGTTGTTTTGTTGGTGTTGTTGTTTTTGCTAGTCGTTAGTGTTATTAAATTATCTCATTCGGTGATGTTCATTAATTTGATTGCGCAAGAGCGGTGGTAAAGACAATCCTGCATGATTACGATTGTAAACTGGAATTCTGCTAATCAACGATCGAGGTATTGAGAGGTACGTGTGTGTGTGTATGTCTGTATGTCTATGTGTGTGCGTGTTTGTTTGTGTGTATGTGTGTGTGTGTGTGGGTGTGTGTGTGTGTGTGATTAGACAATGCTACCGCATCAGTGTTTTTGTTGAAGTTAACTGAATTGATTTGATCGGTTCATGGATTAATTGATTGATTACTATTCTAAATCATACTTCACTAATACTACACTACACTACATTACAAAAGGTGACTGTCCTTAAATTGTGCTTATATAGCGCCTTTACTAGCTCATAGAGCTTCTCCAGGCGCCGGCCACTAACATCCAGCATGCGCACCCGAGTTTGATGAAGTCAGGATTCGAACCCACGGCGCCCAAGACGCATGTACACAAGGCAGCGATTTGACCACTGAGCAATCCCTGCTGCCACTACACTAAACTACACTACACTACCCTACACTACCCTACCCTACACTAACCTACACTACACTACACTACCCTACACTACCCTACCCTACACTAAACTACACTACACTACACTACCCTACCCTACACTAAACTACACTACACTACCCTACCCTTCCTTAAACTACACTACACTACACTACCTTACACTAAACTACACTACACTACCCTACACTACCCTACACTACACTACCCTACACTAAACTACCCTACCCTACACTAAACTACACTACACTACCCTACACTACCCTACACAACCCTACCCTACACTAAACTACACTACAATACACTACACTACCCTACACTACCCTACCCTACACTAAACTACACTACACTACACCACCCTACACTAACCTACACTACACTACACTACCCTACCCTACACTACACTACCCTACACTAACCTACACTACCCTACACTAACCTACACTACACTACACTACCCTACCCTACACTAAACTACCCTACACTACACTACCCTACACTACACTACACTACATTACACTACCCTATCCTACACTACACTACCCTACACTTCATTACACTACCTTACCCTACACTACCATACCCTACAATACACTACACTACGCTACCCTACACTACACTACACTACACTACCCTACACTACACTACACTACCCTACACTACTCTACACTACCTTACCCTACCCTACACTACACTACACTACACTACACTACACTACACTACACTACACTACACTACACTACACTACACTACCCTACCCTACACTACCCTACACTACCCTACCCTACAGTACACTATCCAATTCTATCTTATGCTATCCCACCGTACCCTATCCTATCCTAACACAACCACACAAACAAAAACTGCACGCGACACTCAAATCCTGCGGGATAATCTGCATCGGATGCAGTTATTAAAGTAGCAGCTCTCCTCTACCTGCTAACGGGCAAGGGTAATTGGGAATTATAGACTTAATTAACCTGCAACGACGTACCTTGCTGGTTGCAATGTGCTTGCCGCATCACCGGTTTTGTTGGGTTATTGTTCACATATCGCTGGTTTGGGAAAGTGCTCTTCGGAGGCATTTAGTCTTTCTGAAAAGAAAATGAAAAGATTACATCTTATCCACAAGTTTTTTTTTAATTTGTATTATAACTGTTCTACTTGTCCTTCTCCTCCTCCCTCTCTTCTTCTTCTACTACTACCTCTTCTACTACCTCTTCTTCTTCTTCTTCTTCTTCTTCTTCTTCTTCTACTTCTCATTCATCTTCTTGTTCCTCTTCTTCTTCTTATAATAAATAATAATAATACAGGATGCTATGTACGCGCCTTTCCCCAAGGCTCAAAGCGCGGCGATCTATACCAACATACACGCTCACCTGTCTCATTTACCCTCACACACACCAAATACACATACATCACTCAAACAGGTGGTGTAAAGGCAGGGAGATCGCTATTAGAAGACGGAAGAAAATCGAATTTTTAGTTTTGAAATTTTATATTGTCTGCGTCCAGTACCATTATTGAAGGGAGGGAGGAAACCGGAGTGCCCGGAGAAAACCCTCGGTGACCTCAATAGTCTCGTACCTAAGTCACATACGTTCGCCCCTTGCGGGAATCGAACCCGCGACCTTCGGCATAGGAAACCGGCGACTTATCCACTGCGCCACGAGGCCACCCTCTTCTTCTAATTTTAATTCTTCTTCTTCTTCTACTTCTTCTTCTTCTTCTTCTTCTTCTTCTTCTTCTTCTTCTTCTTCTTCTTCTTCTTTTCCTCCTCCTTTTTTGTCCCCTCTTATTGTTCTCATACTATTCCTCCTCCTCGTTCTTGTTGTTTTTCTTGTTATTGTTGTTGTTGTTCTTCTTCTTCTTCTTCTTCGTCTCCTTCTTCTCTTTGCTCTCGTTTTTCTTGTTCTTGCTGTTGTTGTTGTTCTTGTTGTTTTTGTTGTTGTTCTACTCCTTCTCCTTCTTTTCCTTCTTCTTCTTCATCATTATCATCATCATCATCATCATCATCATCATCATCATCATCATCATCATCATCATCATCATCATCATCATCTTCTTCTTCTTCTTCTTCTTCTTCTTCTTCTTCTTCTTCTTCTTTTTCTTCCTCTCTACTTCTTTTTCTTCTTCTCCTCCTCCTCTGCATGGGAAGGGCGGGGATAGATTGTAGGGTGGGAGCAGGTTCGTTTCCAGGGGTAGGAGTGTGCATTTGGAATGGGGGGTTGATGGGAGGGTGGAGGTTGAAGGGGGTGGGGGGGGGGGTTGGATGGATGTTGGTGTGGTAGAGGGGGTTATTTAACCACTGCGGGAGCTTTACCACTGAAGCACTCTGCTATTATCCAAGCACGCCCAGTGCAGTGATTCGTGTAGATGCAGCAAGAGGACTATGACTGATCAAAAGCGTCCCGTGTTACCTCGACCTACGCTTGAACTTCTTATCGATTCCCCATTCCCCGTCTCCCCCCTCATCCCACCCCCCATCATCCCCCACCTACTGCCTCTTTGTTGTTTATTAATTTATATCTTGTTCCCTTTCAATTTTTTTTCTCTTTTTATGGTCCAGCTTCTTTTTTTTCCTATTTGTAATTTTGGCTAGCTGCAGTGTGAGATGAGTGATAATCGAATAGAACTTGGGTCACGATCGATCCAGTTTCCATTTCCTTCTGTCTTTCTCTGTTTCTTTTCATTTTCTTCTTCGATCTTCTTATTTTTAGTTCCAGAGCTATATATAGCTCGGAAACTACTTTTTTTGGTTCATTTCTGTTTTTTCTTTCTTTCATTTTCTTCTTGTTCTTGTTTTTCTTGTTCTTCTGCTTGTTGTTGTTGTTCTTCTTCTTTGATCTTCCTCCTTTGGGTCATGATCGATCGTTTTTCCTTTCCTTCTGTCTTACTTTGTTTCGGTCCATTTTCTGCTTCGATCTTCTTCTTGTTCTTCTTGTTCTTGTTCTTCTTGTTTATGTTCGTCTTGTTGTTGTTGTTGTTGTTGTTATTGTTGTTGTTGTTGTTATTGTTGTTGTTGTTGTTGTTCTTCTTCTTCTTCTTCTTCTTCTTCTTCTTCTTCTTCTTCTTCTTCTTCTTCTTCTTCCTCCTCCTCCTCCTTCTTATTTCTTGTTCGATCTTCTTCTTCTTCTTCTTCTTCTTCTTCTTCTTCTTCTTCTTCTTCTTCTTCTATCTTCTTCTTCTTCTTCTATCTTCTGCGATCTGCCTCCTTCGTTTTTAGTCTGTTCATTGTTCCGTTTGGTTTCACAACTTTTATTAATTCTTCCTTCTTCTTCTTCTTTACTCTGTACTAATTATTCTGTCTATCTGTCTGTCTGATGTGTGTCTGTTTTTCTCTGTCTTTCTGTCTTTGTCTCTTTACCTCTGTCTATTTACCTCTGTCTCTTTACCTCTCTCTCTCTCTCTCTCTCTCTCTGTCTCTTTCTCTGTTGTGTATGTGTGTGTATGTGTGTGCGCGTGAGTGTGGGTGTGTGTGCACGCACTTGCTTTTTGTGTACGTCAATGCACGTGCGCAAAGTAGTTAGTCTTGCATGTCTGCGTAAAAAACTGTGAGAACCACAGGCGTAGGCCTAGAATAGTCGGTACCTGCGAAGGTTGTTGTAGGTGTCGGCGATGGGGATAGGACTTGAAGGTCAATGTATAGGCCTACGCCGCTGCTGTAGTTGGTGTAGTGGCATTGGCGATTGATACTGTGGATAGTGAAACCTCTGTTGTTGCGGCTGCCGCTTCTGCTTAGTGGAAGAGAAGAAGAAATCGTGTGGTTTTCTTTCACTATTTTTTTTATATAGGTGACTACCTTGTACAAACGAATACTTTACCTGCTCTCTCAGTAACGGAAAATGAAGTAGAAGAAAGAGGCTTGAAACGTTGACGTGAAAACGGTGAAAAGAATGTGAATGATAGACTGGCAGGGTAATCTTCTCAGTGAAATAAAACGAAGAAGAGACGTGATTGAATATAATTATGTGTATTGAAAACAGTGACAAATATGATTGACAGACTGTTTATTTTCTCACTTAGTGCGGGTTATGGTGAAGAAAGGTGAAGAAAAAATGGAGTGAAAACAGTGCGAAAAAAATGTGATAGGCAGAGTGACTCGGTGAAAGAAAACTTTTAAAATGGGCGTGTTTGAATATATGTGTGAAAACATTTGAGATAATCTACGGATTGTTAGATGAAGATGACTTCGCTTTTTAGTATCAAAATCATTTGGTTATATGCGACATAAGAGTGATTAATATCAACAGAGAAGTGTGAAATAGAAATGCGAAAGAATGTCAACTGACACTCTTGTATCTTCTGGGTAAAACACAATCCCTTCTCTCAGAAAATGTCAGAAAATGCAGAAGAAGAATGGTATGCTACAACAGAGTCGAAAACACATAAATGTGACTGAAAACGGTGAGACCTCGTTGATGTGCCTGTTACAAATGATTTGCTCCAGTACCCCAGATTTCTCGAAATTGATTTGTTTTGATATAAGTATTACTAGGATGACTTCCTTATTAGTATAACGTCAGACTTTTGACAGTGACCACAGCAGTGTACACAGGCCCGTCGCTTGACACTTGGTTTTAAAGCCTTTTTAATATGTTCTCGCGTCTTAAAGAGGTAAAATATGTTCCCGTAACTATTTTGGTCTTTGAGGGGAGAGAGACGTTCTTTTCTCTAGGCCAGCTTAATGAGGGCGGATCCCATCTCCAAAAAAGGTCTTACGTTTTATGTTAGCTGAACTCACTCACGCCACACAGGTCAGACGACGGGTCGTTGTGAGATTCTCTCGTCCCTTTTGGGATACACGCACAGAATGATCAGCAATGTCATTCTAGTACTGTAATGATCGATCATACTACAGTTTTATTTCATGCCAATGCAGTACTATTCACCACAGTAATAAGCACATGCCAACAAGGAAGTTACTTCTTAACCAATAATAATAATAATAATAATAATAATAATAATAATAATAATAATAATAATAATAATAATAATAATAATAATTATAGGCAAAGGTACACCCCTAACCTTTCGGCCTCCCCCGTGACGACGCCGGGGGTTTCTGTAAATTTAGTGCTTTAAATTCCCACTGTCTCTTTCTCATTCCCACTCTTGTTCTATCAACTTACTATACTATCTTTCTCTTCCCTAGACCAGTCTGTTACACTCGAATCGATGATGGTGTTTTTCTATCAGTATCTGATTCAGCCCCGATGCTTGAAATCCTGATAGGTGTAACTGATTCGTTTATCCACGCAGCCTGCTCACTCAGCAGCAACAAGGCAAAGTCTTCGTATGAAGTTTTCCACTTTTATTCAGCACACATCAACAACTGCATACAATCACCTTTTCACTCTCAACTTTTTACTTTCCAACTCACTATCAACAACCACCCCTTTTGAGACAGTGCGGCACTTATATAGTCTCTTCATACTCCCGAACAATTTAGAACACGGTAGAAATGACGCACTACCACCAATCAAACTAAAGATCGTCATCACTGTCTTACGTCATACATCTCTATACACATTCCCGGAACGTTCTCAAACTTCGACAAATATCGGGAAATTTCTATCGACAGTAAACACGCGAATCTAGAAAATTCTCCAATAATATCGACTAACGAAAATTATCAACGTTATACAAAGCTTCTTCTAACCACAACGCAAACTCAAATCAAAGGTAAATAAACTCTATTATTGAATACTTTGCAAATCGAAACGATTAGATATATCGTGCGCGTTTCAGACATGCTATCCTTCGCGTTTCAACGTAACACAGTCACCTACCTTTTTTTCTTGAAAACTCTTCCGGGACAAAACTCATCATTTGTGTGTGAGGTCTGCTGTATCAGCTTGGGTATATTGGACGCTTTCTGCCAAATATCCCTCACTAAGGCTTCCTATGATATTATTATTTAGCAATGTAAAAGGTAAAGGTAAAGGTAGCCCCATAGCTTTGTGGCCGTAGGGGAGCGTGATGCTGGAGATCACACTTATCTTGGGCCAGCGTAATGAGGGTGAGGCCCATCTCTCTCCCTCGCTGCTTTACCTTCCCCACCCTTAAGAGAGTAGGTACTCAGTCACAGTTGAGTCAACTGGGGGCGTTGTTATTTGTCGCTTCACGTTTTGCGGTCACCCATCCAAGTGCTAACCGCACTGGACGGTGCTTAACTTGCGACACAGTAGCGAGTGCTCCAACCACTGCGCTATCCGACACCGACATTTAGGCGTTTTATTTGTATGTGTTTTGTTGATATGTTTGTATTCTATTTTGTTTTTGTAAACGGCGGTTCCATAAATTAGAGTATAGCCTTAGCGTCCCCTGCGTGGGATGCTTTTATTGTAAAGTGACCGGCTGGTGGTTTGCCTTCAGTGTTACCACCAGGGTTGTTTCAGCAGATCTTTTATGTGGATCAAGGGTGAGTCCTCTTTCAGCGAAGTTGTGGTCTTGATTTTGTGGTCCTTATTCGGCTCTTTGCAGTCCGCTGGACCCTGTAATCATATTATAATAAGTATACTATAGTATAAGTAACTAACTAACTAAACTTTGGGTCGTTGGGAAGGGAAGGGTTTGGGATCTCCCTTTTCTCAAAGCCAGCTCAATGAGGGCAGTGCCTACCTCCTCTCTCTCGCTGCTTTATCTTTATTCCGGTACTTTAAAAAATAAATTAAAAAAAATATCGAGGTACCTATTCACACCTGGGTAGACTGAGGGGGGGGGGGGGGGGTGTCGTGCCCTTGATTCAATCTGTGGTCGTTGTTGTTGTTGTTGTTTTAATCGTCTTGGTGGTTTAATGCCTTCCATGTATGATCATCCATCCAGATTCTCACTCACTCTTCCGGACGTTGCTTAAACTTGAAACATTGCTTGTGCCCAAACTATATTACTCTAACTGCGCCAAGCCAAGCCAATATAATAGATGAAACACAATGGAAACAAATCAAACCACACTCAAAGACAGGCGCTAGTGATACACATGAAGAAGAAAGAAAGAACGAAAAGCTGATTTGTGATAGAGAAAGCAGATACAGTAATTGCCAAGAAAGAAGACTTTAAAAAAAAAAGAGGAAAAGATTTGGGATAGGCTTACAAATGACAGAGACCATAGCGACAGAGGTAAAGAAGAATGACATCAGTAAAATAAATAAAGTGTGTGGTAAATGATGAGGAAAACCCCTTTAAAAGGTGAAGCTAGCATTACGGTTATAAACCTCCAGTCAAACGGATTGACAAAAGCAATCTGCTGGATGACAGTTGACAATTCATTACCCTTTGCTGAGATTTCTTGTTTCTTAAGATGCAATTCGTACAGCGTGAAAGAAAAAGAAAAGAAAGAAACCAAAATGGAACCTATACGCGCCCTATTCCTAAATCAGAATCAAAGCGCGGCGATCTGTAACCAACGTACACGCTTACATGTTACAGACACTCCTACATTTACAACAAAGACACATTCATCACTCAAACATGTGGTGTAAAAGGCAAGTGGCGATTAGAGGACAGAAATCGAAATCGATTTTTATTTTCGAAACGTTAGATAGAGTGCATCCTACACCATTACTGAAGGGAGGGAAGAAACCGGAGTACCCGGAGAAAACCCTCGGTGTCCTGAAAGGTCTCGTGCGTGTAAGTGACGGAAGTTCGTCCCATGTGGGGTTCGAACCTGCGACCTTCGGCATAGTAAAGCTACCTATCCACTGTGCTACCAGGACACCCTAAGAGGCAGGAGAGGAAGAAGAAGAAGAAGA
>CM072519.1:59846693-59849193 GCA_036898135.1 Oncomelania hupensis
AACGGCTTTATTGTAATTAAGGTGTTTGTTAAGGGGAAGCATACCAGCTAGTTTTAATTTTGAATCAGTATCGATGGAAGTGTTGGAGATAAGTAATTTTGCAGCTCTGAGGTGAATAGAATTAATCTTTTTAAACAAATTTAAAACATTAAAAAAAACAGAGAGAGAGAGAGAGAGAGAGAGAGAGAGAGAGAGAGAGAGAGAGAGAGAGAGAGAGAGTGAAATAGAAAAGACGTGACCTATAGACTAAAAGATATAGGCGCTCGAATCTTGACAAGTTAAAGCGTATTTTTCTGTCTTACTATTTAAATCAAGGTCTCAAACTCAAGGCAGCGAAAATCGATCGTGTGTTTAAAGAGAGGAGACAGAAACCCTGCTAAAGGGAGGGGAAAGGAGAAAGGGGGGGGGAGGGGAGAGAGAGGGTTGGTAGCATAGTTGGTGTGGCGATGGTTTCCTCCATGCTTATGAAGATCGCGAGTTGGAATCCTGCAGGACGAGACTTTTAAGGTCACGGAAAACAAAGCGAATCCCACCATGTAATGTCCATAGGGAAAAAATATAAGCAACAATGTCAATGAAGGAAATCTTAAGCAAAAACGGCAATACAAATCTCGGCAAGAACGTAATAAAAAAAGGGGAGATCTTAGCAAGAACGTCAATTTAAAAATAGGAGTATGAATGTCAATGAACGAAATCTCAACAAGAATGTCAATGAAACAAGATGGCGCCCAGCCATTCAAATGTGTTTCTGGACACTCGCAAACATCCGCATTTTCGAAAGTTTAAATTTTGGTGGCGATGTCGTTGTGACTCCTACAGAAGCCAATGAAAAGCATGGGATGATACGTCACTGTCTGAACTCTCTGTCAGCCCCTTCCCAACCTTACTCCGCCACACAAACACAAAACAACATCATCAACAACAACAACAACAACAACAAAGTCAAAACATTTAAAATCGGTTTAGCCATTTTTGAGATAAAGCGCAAAACGTTTTTAATTAATAATGTAATTGACCTCAGTGACCTCGACCTTTGCGAAAGAGCAAAGTTCAAAGACACAAATCGAGTAAGTGGTGGAGAAAGTTTTCGCATAGTGACAAATAATGAAAATCGGTTCTGTCATTCTTGAGATAGGGCAATAGAATGTGTTTTTGAATTCTACCAAACGGACTGCAACTGAATAAATTAACGTTCCTGTGTAGGCTAGCAAACATCAGCAAAATCTGTTAAAACCGTTTGGGGATATTGAGATAAACGTGTTTGTCAACATTGTAGCCCCAACGACCGGCCGGGTCTTAACTTGCGATACAGCAAATATGAAAGCAACGAAGAATACAAAGCATGGAGGTGAGGTGCTACAGACGACTTCTGGGCATTTCCTATACCCAGCACATCACCAACGACGAAGTCCGACAGACCATCACACAAGCCATTGGACAACACGATGACCTGCACACAGTAGGGAAAAAAAAGTAAACTCCGATGGTATGGCCACGTCACCAGATCATCAGGTCTCGCAAAGACCATCCTGTGAAGGCACAGTGCAAGGAGGTAGAAGATGATGGAGACAGAAAAAGAAGTGGGAGGACAACATTCGAGAATGGACTCGTTTGACACTGAGCGAAACAATCAGGGTTGCTGAGGACAGGGAAAGATGGAGTACGCTGGTTAAACGATGTGGTGCCCCTACGACCTCCGAGTTATGGGATAGGGTAGGATAGGATAGGAAAGCACGGGAAGCTGATCACTATTCTATGTAATATCCAAATTAAAAAGTTCAATGAGAATAAAATTATTTTCTATACAGGTATTGCTTTTTAAAATAATCTTCTTCGGTAGTTACATAAATTATATACGAAACAACTTCCTAGGATATGAAGTTTGGTCAAAATCAGTTCAATTGTTCTAGAGTTATGGCTCTGTGAGGACAGATCGACAACAGATAGATGAACGCGACAGACAGATTAAGATTTGGATCGCGTCGTTCTGTTTCCTTTAAAAAAAAAATACTAACGTCAAAGAAGAATCTCAGCGCATAACAAAAACAAACTTCAATGACCAAAATCACATCCAAAACGGCAATGCCAGAGGAATCTCTACGGCATAAAATAGAGTCAAACCTCCTAATGTGTCTAAAGTGGTCATCGATCAGGTTAGCCTCTTCCCGAGGGCCCAGCCACCGCACGCGAACACACAATAGGTCTATTTTGGTGTAAAGTGCCAATCTCTCTCTCTCTCTCTCTCTCTCTCTCTCTCTCTCTCTCTCTCTCTCTCTCCCTCTCCCTCTTAAAGTTTCATCACTTCGCACGTGCTTCTTTGGAGTAGGCCTATTTCATAGTAGGTGTTTAACTTCGCACCATATTGACAATAGAGAAGTTTTGTTTTGCCAATGGAGACGGGAAGTACAGAATGCGAGTGACATCTTTAGGTAGCTGGCTTGCGCGAGATTGTGTCGGTCGCTGAGTCGTTTGCTGGTGATCGAAACTTCACGCGTTGATT
>CM072519.1:59854193-59941693 GCA_036898135.1 Oncomelania hupensis
GATGGGGAGGCTGTTGGGGAGGGGGGGGGGAGAGAGAGGAGGGAAGAGTATGGGGGAGGTTGAATCGGCCAGGAGGCTGAAGTAAACAGTTGGAATAATATTGAAAAAATGATTGGTGGAAGCCGCCGGTCTCTCTTGTTTGGAAAGCTGGGTTTTCAATCCAATACTACTAATCCCAATATTTGAGAGTGCCTAAGGCGAGGAATGCTAGAGAAATTGCATTGGACCTGCGTTCATGAAGGCTAGCTTTGGACGAGAACGCTCTTTGTTTGTTTCCGTCGGAGGCAGGTGATGATGATGATGATGATGATGATGATGATGATGATGATGATGATGATGATGATGATGATGATGATGATGATGATGATGATCGTAAAGCAAGTCTGAGGTCTAGCTTAAAATTGCGCCCCAAAAATAGAATGTCTTATTCACATTAAGAGTTGACTAAATGCTAATATATTCATACATTTTTGTGTGTGAGTCTACTATTTGCGACATTGGAATCAAAACGTCGTGACTGAGCGTTGAAAAGGGCGTCTGCTGTGGCAGTAAATGGTTTCTCAATTGTAGAATACAGGCACGAGCAAACAAAACAAAATAAAACACAACGGAGCGTGACCAACATGGTCTAACTCGTTGTGGCTGTGACTTAACCAAGGGACACAATTATGTGCTTGGAGTCTGTTACACTCAGTTTGATGTTGGTGTTTTCCTTTATCAGTATCCGATTCAGCCCCAATGCTGAATTCCTGATAAGGTGTAACTCAGATTCGTTTATCCACGCAACCCGTCCAAACAGCATACAAGTCACGAAGTCGACGTATGAAGTTTTCCACTTTTATTCAGCACACACCAACAACTGCATACAATTCTCAACTCAACTCAACAACTTTTAAATTTACTTTCCAGCTTCACTATCAACAACAATCTCAACAACAGTGGGGCACACAATTTTATAATCTCTCTCTTTTCCGAAGAATTTCGAATACGGTAGAAATGACGCACTGCCACCAATCGAATAAAAGATCGTCATCACTGACTTACGTCATTCATCTCTCCACACTGTCGCGATACAAGCGCCTACTCTACGCATCCTCGATAATCTGCTAAGGCCAGACAATGCGTCATAGACAGTACGTCATAGACAGTGACGATAATAATATTGTTTTCGGAATGACGCAGTATGCGACATTTTTTTATTTTAGTGTAGTTCATTTTTAGAGTATTGTTACCATAGACAATTTGTGTACTATCCTTTCGATTGGCTGGATGTGGGAAATATCGTTAAGAAAAACCATTCGAGCGACCATCTTGGAGGGCAAGGAACATATGTTTACGCCAGACCACTATTTCGGATGACTGAGGTCATAAAGTTGGTTCAAAAAGCTCGTCTCACCCTAAATAACACGTGTCGTAGACACCACAAACGAATCCTGAGCTGGTAAGTTACGATTCGATGTGTGAAGCTGGGAAATGGGTAGTCTTGTGCTTGTGTCCATTGCGCCATGCGAATCATTCATCGTCCTTCATCAAGGTGATTCGTTATTATTCTTTAATGTATGCAAATTGTATGATAATAGTTATTTTAACATGTTGTTCTCATTTCATATAAATTCTTCAGCGCGTGAAGTTTATATGGTGATAGTTAATTTAACATGTTTAGCTTAGTTCATAAAGAATGTTGGTGCATTCTTAAACATTGGAACAGTGTGGATGAACAGCGAGGAAAGAACATTATTATGTTTTGAGAATAAGATACAATAACCCGTGAATATGCAGGGTTCTTATTCAAACAACGTCAACGGCGTTCCTCGCTGGTCATTCAACAGGATACAGATTGTGTATTTAGTCCCTGTTAATTTGTCTGTGCGCAGGGAAAGGATTTTTGTTTTTGCTTCCTTCTTCATAATATTTTCGACTGTCGGATTCCTGATATGATCGTTTTAACCTACTTCCATCCTCAACGCTTATTCTTCTGATGACATGGAGCTCGTCATATCCCTGACGTCCATGTGAAGCCAGCTGGACGATAATCCTTTTGGTCAAACGTGAGGACAGAATTAAGTTAAACAAAAGAGACAATTCTTCTTCTCCATCAGGGAATCCACGTCAGATAAGTGACAATTTTAATCAACAGTGAAATTCTTTAGAACCATGATTTCACGGGTTTTTGTATCACATCATATGAAATAAATATCATCAACCATCAACCAGTGGTATTCTTTTTTAGTTGTAAAAAAGCAAACAGGACGAATGAATAGCCAGTAATTTCTTTTATTCTTTATTTTCTATTTCTCAACATTATTTTCTTGTTTCTTATCGATTTTTAGGCATAATACAAAGAGGAAATTGATTCTATTTATATAAAATTCTTTCAACTGTTCATTCATCTTTTAACATCTATATATATATTAATATAAATTATATATATAACGCGACAATGGGGGCTCGTCCGGGATAGTTGGAGTCACAATCACTTTTTAAGTCGTGTTACCACTGGTGGTGATGATATTTACTACATTGTACATGTAAATTATCATTGTATCATTCATTTGTTTAACGCGGGAGGTTGGCGGGAGCCGCTCTTACAAATGGGCGGACTTATGGACTACCCTACCAACCAATGTAACATCAGCTTCCCACGTCGATCATAAGTTACCAGTTATATTTACAGATATAATTAGGTTGCGTATTTATAACCTTATGCAAACGACTCCCAGTACGTGTTGTCAATCAAATGTTCAGCAGTAATTTCGGGTATTACATGCTGTAAAAAAAATAGGCAGAACGGTGATCTATTTTATTATCTCAGTCTTAACCGATTGAGTGTTTGAAGCTAATATTGGAATCCTATAGCATTTGTTGTTATAGTGAATCCGGAGACACGAGGACCTGTGTCAATATTAGAAGGAGAGAGATAACAAGTTATAATTTAGTATGAAGACTAAATAACTTGTTGACCTACTAGTCACCTTTGAAGGTAAGGTAAATGTTCTATGTTCAACGGACCGAACAGTAGACAGACAGTAGCGTCGCGCTTAATAGATCAGTGATAAACGGAATAATCACACAGGATCATTAAGTCAGTTTTTTGTAGCCTAACATTTCTGTTCGCCGAAGTAAGAGCGACATAGAAAATTAGAAGAATACTCGTAGTGAGAGAGTATTAGCAGAAGGGTCTAGTAAACTCATCCGCCACAAAGGAACGGACCGCGAGTTATACTAGAGTGTATTTTTTAATTTATAAATATACACACAGTAAATCCCTGAGACACAGGTGTATCATCCAGGGTGGATTGTATCTGTGTGGCAATCAAATAAGGCCACGTACAGTTGATCTTATTAGGCGAATCAAGGTAAAGGTAGCAGGATAACTTTTGTGAATTTGATAAGTTTAGCTACTGGATTCGAGCCTAGACAGTGACACGTTATCACAATTCTAATTACATTACAAGAATGAATTAGAATCTTTGAGTTCGAAGTAGAACTGGTGTTAACAAGAGGGTGCCATTGCCGGATACACAAAACTCTTCTTTTCAAGTTCTTGGTTTTATGCTGTTAATACGCGAATAGCAAATAACAGAATTTGCAGTAAAAGCGTATAGTTATAACGAATCCATTGGGGTTGTTCGAAGATATTTCAAAGAGTTGCCATTTTGTATTTTTTTTCTCCTCGGGGAAATAACGTCATTGACGTGACGTAATCGGCATGACGTAATCGGAACTTCTCGAACGCTGATCTTTTGTGTCATATTAGTATTTATTACATTTCGGCATTAGTAAATGACAACGACTCGTGCACAAGCGAAAGCGATGGAAGCCAACGATCCTTTCTTAAAGTTTAAGGCGGAAGGAGAAGCGTTGGGGTTGTCGGGTCCAGATCTTGTCAATTACGTCAAGGAAGAGAAAACGCGTTTAGCTGAAGAAAGAAAACATCAAGCTGAAGCTGAGGAAAGGAAGCGACAAGCTGAAGCTGAAGAAAGAAAGCAACAAGTTGAAGCTGAAGAAAGAAAACGACAAGCTGAAGCTGAAGCTGAAGAAAGAAAGCGTCAAGCTGAAATCGATGAAAGAAAACACAAAGCAACATTGGAATATGAATTAGAACTCGAACGAATACGTCACGTGAACAGTGACAACACCAACGACAATGCTGCCGATCCGTCGGATTCTCGTTCGTCGCAGTTTTATCAGGAAAAACTGAAGATAAAACTACCTTTTCTGGAAGACAAAGATGATCTGGAAGATTATCTACGCACATTTGAGAGAACGGCTAAGATCCAAGAATGGCCAATTAATCAATGGGCTCCTCGCCTAGGCACCTTGCTAAAAGGGAAAGCGAGGGAAGTCTACTCTATGTTGAGTGATGCTGACGCCGGCGATTACGGAACATTACGGCGATCATTATTGTTCCGATTCCAGCTGACGGCAGAAGAATATCGGAAAAAATTTCGAGATGCCAGAAGACAGCAAGGAGAATCAACACAAGAGTACGCTACCAAGTTAGATCTCTGGTTATCCAGATGGCAGGAACTTGCAGGGAAAGATAACACATATGACGATCTGCGTGATTTGATACTGCAAGAAAAGTTTCTTAGTGGGATACCGTTTGATCAAGCGCGTTTTGTCAGAGAAAAGGAGCCGGAGACGATGAGCGATGCAATAAGATTTGCTTTAACCTACGAATCAGCAAAGCAAGCCACTATGTCTGATCATGAAAGACCCAGGAATAGATTCGGAGATAGACTCAAGCATAGTAGAAGGAAAGAAGATGAGGAAGGAGATAAAAAGAAGGTGGAGGTAACGCAGAAGCAGCTCCACAACGTCAGGACAAGGAGGCCTGAAGTAACCTGCTATACTTGTCACCAGCAAGGTCATGTGGCGAGACAATGCCCAAAAGGAGGGAAAGAAAACAAAGCAGCCGCCGCAATAGCTGGGAGTATAGGGCAGGAGGATGTACAGAGTCACGGCAAGCTCTGTTCATTATGTACGGCGATACCGTTCTCGCCGGAGTGCCAAGTAGAAGTAGAAGGAAAGCAAGCGACGGCATTGCGCGACACTGGAGCGTCGATCACCATCGTCGATTCCAGTCTCGTACCCGAGCGATGTTTGTCAGGAGAGACCATTGAGATAGTGATGGCCTCGTCGCCTGCGAAGTTATCACTACCAATTGCGACGGTACACATGAACACACCATTCTTTGAAGGGAAGACTGTTGTGGCCGTTATGAAGCAGCCGGTAGAGCAAGTTCTTGTAGGGAACTACCGTAAGTCTGAGGATGGGAACCTGACGCCTGTTCCAGTTTACGCTATTCGAGAAGTATGCGCAGCAATGCAAACTAGAGCTTCTGTGGGGAAAACAGATAAAACATTGAAAACATCCAATTCTCTGCTCGGGGATGTCACTCCAGTGGAGTTGGGACAAGCTCAGAAGGAGGATCCAACCCTGGAGAAAGCAAGGAAGCTAGCTGACAATGAGACCAAGCATGGGAAAGGAGGGCGCAAATCAACTTCTAAAACCACCTACAGCTGGAGAAAGGGAATTTTGTCCCGTACTTTTCTCCAAAACGGTAAAGAGACCAAACAAATTGTTGTCCCAAAGAAATATCGCAACGAAGTGTTACGATTGGCCCATGACACGCCGATGTCAGGACACCTGGGTGTAACCAAAACCAGGAAGAGAATCTGGAACGATTTCGTATGGCCCGGAATCTGCGGAGACATCAGACGCTATTGCGCGTCATGTGACATATGCCAAAGGACGTCACCGAAGGGTCAAGTTCGGAAACTGCCGTTGGGCAAGATGCCGATAATCCACACACCTTTTGATCGTGTGGCGGTGGATATCATCGGACCTATCTTACCAGCGTCCGACAGGGGGCACCGCTATATAATCACCATGGTGGACTATGCTACACGCTACGTCGAAGCCAAACCATTAAAATCCATCAAAGCCGAAGATGTGGCCGAATCATTGTGGGAAATGTGGACTCGCTTAGGTATTCCGAGAGAGATTCTGACAGACAACGGATCTCAATTTGTAGGATCCCTAGCTGACGAAGTGAACAGGCTATTAAGTGTGAAAGGCCTGAGGACCACGCCAAGACACGCACAATGCAACGGGTTGGTGGAACGTTTCAATGGTACCATCAAAAGTATGCTGAAACATCTTTGTCAAGAACAACCAAAAGAATGGGACAGGTTTATTCCTGCACTTCTATTTGCTATCAGAGAAGTACCGCAAGAATCACTACAATTCTCTCCCTTTGAGCTTCTTTATGGACGAACTGTACGAGGACCGTTACAGATTCTGAAAGAGCTCTGGACACAGGAAGAACAGACAGAAGAAACTAGGACCACATTTCAGTATGTGATCGACCTCCGGAACAGAATTGAAGAAACCTGCAAAATCGCCAGAGAAAACCTTGGAAAAGCAAGCGCTAAACACGCGAAACATTTCAACATGAAAGCAAAAGCACGAAAATTCAACGTTGGAGATAAAGTTCTCATGCTTGTTTCTGATAAAGCCAACAAACTGCAGATGCTATGGAAAGGTCCGTATGTTGTCACTGACCGCATCAATGAATGTGACTACAAGATTGCAGTAGGAGACAATGAGAAAATCTACCATGCTAACGCACTGAAACTGTACGTTGAAAGAGAAAAGCAAGTGGAAACTCATATCGTCGCCGTTGCCATGATCGACGAACATGAACAGAAAGGTACTACTGAGACAAAAGATAGCATACCCGTGATTCAGATGGAAAATGCCAAAGGACCGACAGATATTCATTCATTGGACAAACCGACGGAAAAGCAAGACACAATGAGCAATTTCATTGATGACGTCATGGTAGCAACTGAGACGTGGGAGGAGCACGTGCAAGTCCTCAAAGCAACGTTGGATAGATTACATGAGTGCAATCTGACAGCAAAACCTTCCAAATGTTATTTTGGATTTGAGAGCCTGTCATTTCTAGGACACATAGTTGGTCAAGGTACAATTCAACCAGAAGAGGACAAGGTTGAAAAGATCAGGAACGCGCAACCACCGAAGACGAAGAAAGACTTGCGCGCTTTCTTGGGTCTAGCAGGGTATTATCGGAAGTTCGTGCCGAACTTCGCTACGCTCGCACTGCCGCTGACTGAAAAGACGAAGAAAGGGCATCCTGAACGAGTTCAGTGGGACGACAAATGCGAAGAAGCATTCACGTCACTCAAGCGAGAGTTGTGCAAGAAGCCAGTCATCTGTCTCCCTGATCCAGAGAAACAGTACGTCCTGAGGACGGACGCATCAGACAGAGGCATTGGCGCTATCCTGATGCAAGACCATGGTGATGGTTTACAACCAATCGCGTACGCCAGCAAGAAGCTGAGTGAAACTGAAGGCCGGTATGCCACGATCGAGAAGGAGTGCATGGCAATAGTATGGGGAATACGGAAGTTTGAACAATACCTGTTTGGAACAAAGTTTGTTATTGAAACAGATCACCAGCCTCTACAATATCTGCAAAAAGCAAGAACAGAAAACGGACGGCTGATGAGATGGGCCATACAACTCCAACAGTACAACTTCTCTGTACGAGTCATTCCAGGCAAAGACAATATCGGGGCAGATTATCTCAGCCGCTCGATGTAAGTGTAAGGAAAAATTGCATTCTTGATTTTTCACTTAAGCGGGGGGATATTGTCGCGATACAAGCGCCTACTCTACGCATCCTCGATAATCTGCTAAGGCCAGACAATGCGTCATAGACAGTACGTCATAGACAGTGACGATAATAATATTGTTTTCGGAATGACGCAGTATGCGACATTTTTTTATTTTAGTGTAGTTCATTTTTAGAGTATTGTTACCATAGACAATATCCTTTCGATTGGCTGGATGTGGGAAATATCGTTAAGAAAAACCATTCGAGCGACCATCTTGGAGGGCAAGGAACATATGTTTACGCCAGACCACTATTTCGGATGACTGAGGTCATAAAGTTGGTTCAAAAAGCTCGTCTCACCCTAAATAACACGTGTCGTAGACACCACAAACGAATCCTGAGCTGGTAAGTTACGATTCGATGTGTGAAGCTGGGAAATGGGTAGTCTTGTGCTTGTGTCCATTGCGCCATGCGAATCATTCATCGTCCTTCATCAAGGTGATTCGTTATTATTCTTTAATGTATGCAAATTGTATGATAATAGTTATTTTAACATGTTGTTCTCATTTCATATAAATTCTTCAGCGCGTGAAGTTTATATGGTGATAGTTAATTTAACATGTTTAGCTTAGTTCATAAAGAATGTTGGTGCATTCTTAAACATTGGAACAGTGTGGATGAACAGCGAGGAAAGAACATTATTATGTTTTGAGAATAAGATACAATAACCCGTGAATATGCAGGGTTCTTATTCAAACAACGTCAACGGCGTTCCTCGCTGGTCATTCAACAGGATACAGATTGTGTATTTAGTCCCTGTTAATTTGTCTGTGCGCAGGGAAAGGATTTTTGTTTTTGCTTCCTTCTTCATAATATTTTCGACTGTCGGATTCCTGATATGATCGTTTTAACCTACTTCCATCCTCAACGCTTATTCTTCTGATGACATGGAGCTCGTCATATCCCTGACGTCCATGTGAAGCCAGCTGGACGATAATCCTTTTGGTCAAACGTGAGGACAGAATTAAGTTAAACAAAAGAGACAATTCTTCTTCTCCATCAGGGAATCCACGTCAGATAAGTGACAATTTTAATCAACAGTGAAATTCTTTAGAACCATGATTTCACGGGTTTTTGTATCACATCATATGAAATAAATATCATCAACCATCAACCAGTGGTATTCTTTTTTAGTTGTAAAAAAGCAAACAGGACGAATGAATAGCCAGTAATTTCTTTTATTCTTTATTTTCTATTTCTCAACATTATTTTCTTGTTTCTTATCGATTTTTAGGCATAATACAAAGAGGAAATTGATTCTATTTATATAAAATTCTTTCAACTGTTCATTCATCTTTTAACATCTATATATATATTAATATAAATTATATATATAACGCGACACACACATACCCCGAACCTTCTCTTACTTCGACAATCGTCCCGAACCTTCGATCGATGGTAAACAAGGAAATCCAGAGTATTCTCCGACAATATCGACCAACGAAAATTATCAACGTTATACAAAGCCTCTCCTAACAACAATGCAAACTCAAATCAAAGGTAAATAAACTCCATTATTGAATACTTTGCAAAACGAAACGATTAGATCTATCGTGCGCGCTTCCGACATACTTTCGTTCGCGTTTCAACGTAACAGAGTCTTTAAACATACATCCCTACTGTAGAAAGAATGTGGACGAGAAAAAATAACTTTGTGGACGCTTATGATCCATTTGCGTACACACACTTTTCCATGTGTATTTTTACCTGTTAAGTCTACTTATGACAGTTGAAGAAGCTGTATTCCGCTGACCATCGCGTGTAATGCAACCTGTCAGTCGTCAGAACTGGTGATTGGGGACTAGTTCACTGGGAATATTTGATTGATAGAACGATGTTTATGTGGTTTTTGTTGTTGTTGTTGTTGTTCTTGTTGTTGTTGTTGTTAGGCAGAGCGAGTAAATTGAAATGGCTGTTGAGTTTGACATGATTGAAGCCGATAAGCGGATGCAGACAGTGATGAAGTAAAATTTGTTCGGTGCGCAAGAAAATCGTGTGTGCAAATGTGATCGACGTCAAATCGGCTTATTGTGCCTCGATGCTGTCCGGAGGTTTGCTAATGCCCAATAACGTTAAACGGTCAGAATCGTTGTGTGTGTGCGTGTGTGTGTGTGTGTGTGTGTGTGTTTGTATAAAGGAGGTAGAGAGAGAGAGGAGGAGGAGAAGTGGGTGGGGAGCGCGGAGAAGTGTGCCTATACATGTATTTGGGTAAGACCGTGAAAAAGAGACGAGGAAGAGATGGGGAGAGAGACAGACAGAGACAGACAGGCATGTAGACAGACAGGGAGAGAGATACAGAGACAGAAAGAGAGAACAGAGAGAGAGAGAGATTAGTTAGTTAGTTATTGCTTACAGGGTCCAGCGGATTGCAAAGATCCGAATCGGGACCACAAAATCAAGACCCACAACTTGGTTGAAAGGGGACTCACTCCTGATCCGTATAAAAGATCTGCTGAAACAACCTTAGTGGTAATACTGAAAGCACCCCACCAGCCGATCACTTTACAATAAAGGCATCTCATGCACCGGACGCTGAGGCTAATTCTCGAACCCCCGTTTACAAAAACAAAATAGAATATAAACATCATAAAAAAATATCAACAAAACGCTTACATATTAAATGCCTACATTGCTAAATAATAATATCATAGGAAGCCCCAGTGACCATTTGGCAGAAAGCGTCCAATATTCCCAAGCTGATCCAACAGACCTCACACACAAATGAGGAGTTTTGTACCGGAAGAGTTTTCAAGGAAAAAGGTAGGTGAAGAAGAAGATAGTATAGTAGATTGATAGAACAGAGTAGGAATGAGAAAGAACAAAGGAGAAAGACAGCAACAGTGGGAATTTAAAGCACTAAATTTCCAGAAAGTGGGAATACTATTTATACAGAAAACCATGTCACGTCGACGGGGGAAAAAAGGGGGAGGGAGGGAGAGAGACACACAGAGGAGGGAGAGAGAGAGAATCTTTATGCACATATGTATATGGGTGCGCCTTCACGAATGTGTATGTGTTTGCATATGTGTACGCGTGTCTGTACTCTGTATATGGGTGTGTGCGTGTGTTGTGTGTGTGTACATTTTTGTATAAGTGTGGGTTTCCATGTATGCATGCGTGTGTGTACTATTTATAAGGAAGGTAAACCAATGAGTAGAGAGCATAAGGAAGTACAGAAACGTAGTTCGTAGTTCTTTTTCGTGGGAAAACTTTCGCGCTTCCGGAAGGTCACGACCTCCTCATTTGCTGTTACGCAGAAAACTTCGCTGAGTGAAAATGCGGAATTTTAATCATTTTGACGAATCGTGATTCTCATGTACGTTTCTGGAATTTGTTTGCATATATCGGGTCGATTGCTATAAACGTAAGCTTGAATAAATACTTTGGCCGTATCACCATTTGTTGTTATTGTTGATTCATTAAAATAGGTGCACTGTGCTCCACCTCCAGAGCCTATTGAATTGAAATAAGTGCAGAGAAAACCAAAATGATGACCAACAATACCAATGGCATCAACACGGACATCAAAGTCCAAGTTCAATCCCTCAACACAGTGCCCAGCTTCAAATATTTAGGAGCCATTCTATCGAACAATGGTTACCGACAAGAAGTCCTCTCCAGGATAGCTCAAACAACTGCTGCCCTGACAAGATTGAAGCCCATTTGGAAATACAGGACCATCAATCTTCATTCCAAGGTAAGGTTGCTGCGCTCCCTTGTCATCTCTAACTTCCTATACTATTGCAAAACATGGACCCTCACAGGAGATCTACAATGAAGAATACAAAACATGGAGATGAGGTGCTACAGAAGACTTCTGGGCATTTGCTATATCCAGGACATCACCAACAACGAAATCCGACAGACCATCACACAATCCATTGGACAACATGATGACATGCTCAAAGCAGTGAAGAAACGGAAACTCCGATGATATGGCCACGTCACCAGAGCATCAGGCGAGGCCTTGCAAAGACGCGAGGCGCGGTGCAATGAGGCAGAAGAAGAGGGAGACAGAAAATCAAATGGAGGGACAACATTCGAGAATGGACTGGCTTGACACTGAGCGAAGCCATGAGGCCTGAGGAAAGAGAAAAATGGAGTACGGTGGTTAAACGATCATCTGTGGTGCCCCAAACGACTTTCGAGTTACGGGGTAGGATATGATAGGCCTAAACGGACTGGTTAGTAGACTAGCGTAGGCAATGCACACAAGTTGGGGGCCATAGAAGCTCTCTAATTTGTTTGTTTGTTTGTTTGTTTTTAAAAAGAAAAGAAAAAAATACTAATGCCCTATCCTAAACTTCAACTCAACTTTTGTTGGTAAAAGGGTGTTCCATTAGCCCGGGATGGACTAAATCTAAAGTCTCGTGCGTTTTCGACAAAAACAACCTCCGCAAATTAGAGAGTTATGATGGAATTACCTCCCCTGGATAAGGACGAACAAGATTGTGACTACACCTTATGGTGCTGCCGCTTCAGAAGTGCAGGCACGAACAAAATTTCGCAAGGATTTCCCGATTACATAACCGGAAACGAAAGGGATCACTGAGAAGTAAGTTTCGCTGGTCGTACTAAAACTCTCTAATAACATCTGCGCACTGAGTTTTCTCTACTTTTCTGACTACTCTATCTGCGATTCAGCGGTGTCTTTGATGGCAGACTCAACGCACGGTGAAAGATTATTTATTTAATTAATCGTTCTTATATAGCGCTTTTCCAGCTCAAGTTCTGCTCAAGGCGCTTTAGAGAGCTGAGAAGGACTTCACCGCTGCACCCACCAACCGATCAAGGGAATGTTTATTTCTCTTGTCAGCTTTTTTAATGTGGAAAGTCTTCTGCCTCCTTCCATACTTATATTTTCGCTACACCCTCTGCATATTTTGGCCAGGGATTCATCTTCTAACGATTTGGTAGAGATGTTGCGATTCTTAAGAACGTAAAGAGAGATTTGCTTGCTCTTTGATGTTCTTTTGATCAGAAGTACGCAGATTTCCTAATGCTGCTATCGTGGCTTCTACGTTGTCCGCAGCTGGTGTTGCTTCTTCGTCTTCTTCTTCTTAATAATGATCATGATGATGATCATGATGATGATCGTGATGATGATCATGATGATCATTATGGTGAAGTCTTTTATACTGCCCATTGTACGCGTTTTGCAAAGAGCAGCCATCAGAATCTGATGTTTCCAATATTTACAGTTTCATAGATGAACAGATTATATAGAAAAATGTGTTATGCTATTAAAGAGTAACGTTTTAGAAAGCAAAGAAACTTGGTTCGTAGTAGTTCTTTTTCGTAGGAAAAACCCTTCATCTACGTCATAACTTTTGCGCTTCAGGCAGGTCACGACCTCCTCATTTGCACTACGAAGAAAACTTCGCTGAGTAAAAATGCGGAATTTTTATCATTTTGACGAATCGTGATTCTCATGTAAGTTTCTGGTATTTTTTGCATATATCGGGTCAATTGCTATAAACGTGTGCTTGTATAAATGCTTTGGCAGTATTCTCTCATCATTTGTTATTTTTGAGTCATTAAAATTAGGTGTACTTTGCTCCGAAAAAAGGGTGTTGGTTTTTTTTCGATGCTTTTGCATTCAGAATTAAAATGACATAGGGGATTGTGGTTCCGATTGAGATTTTCAAAATAAGTTTTGCATTATGTCTAGACTTTAAGAGTCTCCTGTGGGCATGGTAAAGATGTAAAATCACTGTTCAGGTGTATTCTTATGAATGTGCACGAACAGCCGTTGGCTTATAATACAGGCTCTGAAGTCTCTTCTTTCGTCTTTGTAAACTCGTAGGCGTCCTATGGTGTAGTTTGTAATTGAGGCCTACGAAAGACAATACTTCACAGCCTGCGGTTTAGATGAACCCTATACTACTAGGTTCGTAGGTCTGAACGGGTTAGTTAATAGGCTAGCGTAGGCAACGAACACAAGTTGGGGTCATAGGAGATCTCTAATTTGTGTTGTTTTTAGTTTCTTTTAAGAGAAGAAAAAATTACCAGTGCTCTAACCTAAATGTCAACTAAACTTTAGTTGGGAAAAGTGTCTGTTTTATCCCGTGATGAACCAAATCTAAATACTCGTGAGTTTTCGAGGAAAACAACGTAGTTGATAAATTGGCGAAACAAGGAGCAATGAAAGCAAATAATTCTATTGCTTGTAATAACATATCACCTTCAGTATATGAATTAATATCCTTACTGGAAAAGCGTATGCGTTCTGATTTACCTCAGAGTAGAAACGTCGAAAATTATGCTTGTCCAAGACATTTGTGTAGGCTAATTAATAAATTAAGAGTAAATTCATGGAACACAAAGTTTTCAAAAAATATCTTGTGTACTTGTTTATTCCCAATATCTGTTAAACATATTTTATATGAATGTCCTATTTTGACACCACTTTATGAAGAAAAGAACATCATTGTGGGTATTCAAGAAGACATTGACATTTTATTGCATAGTCCTGCAATAATGGAGATAGTTCGTATAATATACGTGTCCGCAGTTGGAAAATGTTTGTAGTATTATTAGTAATAAGCTTAATGTTATTATTTATGGTTGCATTTCAGTTTTAATTATATGTCTGTATGCCCATGCGTGAGAATGAAGTGGTCTAAAATCACAACGTGAAGAGACTTTAAAAATAAAATATTGTATTGTATTGTATTGTATTGTATTGTATTGAGGAAAACAACCTCCGCAAATATAGAGTTATAATGGCATTTACCTCACCTGGAAAAGGATGAACACAATTTCGTCTGCAACTAAAGGCGCTGCCGCTTCAGAACCGCTGGCACGAAGAACATTACATTACATTACATTACATTATTATTGCTTTAGGTCCAGCGGACTCTTCCGAGCCAAATCAGGACCGGACAACCCCCGATCCGCATAAAAGATCTGCCGAAACAGCCCTAGTGGTAAAACCGAAAGCTCTCCACCAGCCAGTCACTTTACAATAAAGACATCCCACGCAGGGGACGGCTGAGGCTTCACCCCAACTTATCGAACCCCCGTTTACAAAAACAAAATAGAATACAAACATCATTATAAATTATCAACAAAACACATACATATAAAATGCCTACATTGCTAAATAATAACATCATAGGAAGCCTTAGTGACCACCCGGCAGAAAGCGTCCAATATTCCCAAGCTGATCCAACAGACCTCATACACAAATAAGGAGTCTTGTCCCGGAAGAGTTTTCAAGAAAAAAGGTAGGAGACTGGTCTAGCGAAGAAGACGATAGTATAGCAGATTGATAGAACAGAGCAGGAATGAGAAAGAGCAAATGAGAAAGACAGTGACAGTGGGAATTTAAAGCACTAAATTTCCAGAAAGTGGGGATACTATTTATACTGAAACCCCCGGCACCCCAACGGGGGTACTGGCACGAAGAAAAGTTCGTAAGGATTTCCCGAGTGCATAACCGGAAACCAAAGGCATCATACGAACCAAGTTTCGCTGGTCCATCTAAAGTTCTATAATGTTGTTGTTGTTGTTGCCGCTGCTGCTGCTGCTGCTGCTGCTGCTGCTGCTGTCGTTGTTTTGTTGTTGTTCTTCTGCTTCTTCTTCTAAAACAACAAATGTAGCAAATGATGTGTGAAAAGGAGGTGGTTTCTAGCGGGAATGGAAGACGAATTAAACCTCTCCGAGTGCCTCAAGCACAGACAGCTACAACACAACATGGAACTGTTTGTTTCCAGTCTGACGTAGCGCCAATTCTGAGTATGGATGTGGGGGAGAGAGAGAGAGAGAGAGAGAGAGAGAGAGAGAGAGAGAGAGAGAGAGAGAGAGAGAGAGAGAGTTTATTTCTGTATATTTTACCAAGATGGTAAAGGCCATACACATACATTCAGACTCACGCATTTGAAGAAAGCACACATGTATACACACATAGGCACACGCACTATCTCTATCTCTCTCAAACACACACACAAACATATAACCTGTCCTATCCTATCAATAATTTGAAAGTTTTGAGTGCACCACAGATGATCGTTTAACCAGCCTACTCCATCTCTCTCTGTCCTCAGCAACCCTCATGGTTTCGCTCAGTGTCAAGCCAGTCCATTCTCGAATGTTGTCCTCCCACCTCTTTTTCTGTCTCCCTCTTCTTCCTGTTTCCTTGCAACGTGCTTTGCAGGATGGTCTTTCCAAGGCCTGATGCTCTGTTTCCGTTTCTTCGCCACAGTGAGCAGGTCATCGTGTTGTCCAATGGCTTGTGTGACGGTCTGTCGGACTTCGCCATTGTTGATGTGCTGGATATAGGAAATGCCCAGAAGTCTTCTGTAGCACCTCATCTCCATGCTTCGTATTCACCGTTGTAGATCTACTGTGTTGGTCCATGTTTTACAAGAGTATAGGAAAATGGAAATGACAAATGAACGCAGCAAACTTGCCTTGGAATATCAATTTCAAAATAGACTTCAATTTTGTCATGGCAGCAGTTGTTTGTGCCATCCTGGAGAGAACTTCCTATTAGGACCCATTGTCCGATTCCCACTTTCTGGAAATTTAGTGCTTTAAATTCCCAATGTAGCTGTCTGTTTCTTTTGTTCATTTTCATTCCTACTCTATTGTATGAATCTACTATACTATCTTCTTCTTCACCTACCTTTTTTCTTGAAAACTCTTCCGGCACAAAACTCCTCATTTGGGTGTGAGGTCTGTTGGGTCAGCTTGGGAATATTGGACGCTTTCTGCCAAATGGTCACTGGGGCTTCCTATGATGTTATTATTTGGCAATGTAGGCATTTTATATGTATGCGTTTTGTTGATATTTTATAATGATGTTTGTATTCTATTTTGTTTTTGTAAAAGGGGGTTCGATAAATTAGAGTATAGCCTCAGCGTCCCGTGCTTGGGATGCCTTTATTGTAAAGTGACCTGCTGGTGGAGTGCCTTTAGTGTTACCACTAGGGTTGTTTCGGCAGATCTTTTATGCGGATCAGGGGTGAGTTCTCTTTCTGCGAAGTTGTGGTCTTGAATTTGTGGTCCTGATTCGGCTCTTTGCAGTCCGCTGGATCCTGTAAGCAATGAATAATTAACTAACTAACTTCCCTCGTAAAATTTATTCACACACTTAAAAATACACATTATAACAAATCACATCCTTACCTCCATACACGCACACATATCAATCCGTCTAATTCCATTGTACGTTCTGTGATACAATGTTTTACAATTCTCAAATACTATATTAACCTATGAATATTATTTTTAACTTATGCATTATAGTGTTTACTTCAGGGGGCAAAACGGAGCGATTGTGAATACACCATGGCTTACTTTACTATTAATTAATGGTTCGTCACAAATGCACTTCACATTTGTACAATATTTGGTTTTCATCAAATGTAACAATATTCTGTTTGTCATAGATGAAACTGGCCTTGGAATTCCACGAAGATTTGTATAGTCTGTATTGAACCGAAGTTCCTTTGCAATATTTTTTTTTCATTCAAATTACATTTCTTTGGAAGACAGATTTATGTTAACTGATAAAGAATTAATATTTAAAGCACCTACTTTTGCAGCACGATCAACCCAATCATTACATAAAAATTCACAATGTGATGGGATCCAGCAAAAGGTCACATCAGTACCAGTAATTATTATCAAAACATGAATAACGTTCTCAATCTCAATAATTGTCTCTTTTCGTTCGCAATTATTATTAGATTTCAAAGCATCTAAAACAGATAAAGAATCTATGCATACAATTATACTAAATATATTCAGACATAAATTAGAAACTCTATTTATAGCCATTAATATAACAATGAATTTTGCAGTAAACATCGAATAACCTTTCCCTAGATATAACGATTCCAATATTTGAAAATGTGATATAACACAAGCAGCTCCTGTTTCTAAAACAGATCCTTCAGTTTATAATTTGAATTTTACTGAATCTCTCTCACACAAATGATTACGAACTTCGACTGCAAGAAGATTTGGATTATGTTTTCATCACAATGAAATCGTTATGCGCTGTTTCAAGTTGCCATGTAGGTTCTGTGATATAATATATATGTATGTAAATCATCAATATAATAATAATAACTAATAATAATAATAACAGGCAATTTATACAGCGCTTTCCTAAATCACAAAGCGCTTTACACAAACAAATGCAAACGACATGCTCCAGCGATAAGTATGCTCACCCTTGTAATAAAGGAGGCACTTTGCATTTGTGCGTTTAGTCATATCAGCAGCAAATAATTATGTAAGAATGTGGCGTATTTTCTACTCAACTGTGACCAGAGATTTTATCAATTACCGGTTGTATTGTCGTTCTTGTTTTATTAATATCCTCACTCATTTTGTTCCCCTAGATCATCACGAAGCTTGGTTTTGTATCCTTCCTGTTGTTATTATTATTAGTTGTAGAAGCACTGTTATTATTATTGTTATCATTGTTACCATATATTATTTGTCTGTTGCAGTTGTATTATTTTAAGTAGTTATATTATTATTATTATTATTACTTTTATAATTACTCTTATGATTACGATTATTATTATTATGATTATTGTTATTCTTCTTCTTCTTCTTATTATTATTATTATTATTATTATTATTATTATTATTATTATTATTATTATTATTATTATTATTATTATTATTATTATTATTATTATTATTATTATCTAGGATGGGTCTAAGGCATGGAAGAATAGGTGAGTGTGAGTAGTTTTGTGTATTGTGGTATCTGTTTATGCAAGTGTGCTATTGGTGATAGATTTGTATTTCGGTATGGAAGTTGTGTATGATAGTGTATCAAATGTATTAATATTGTATGTCTGTTTTGCGAAGCCATCAGGGCTGCTGAAGACAGAGAAAGATGGAGTATGCTGGTTAAACGATCATCTGTGGTGCCCCTACGACCTCCAGGATAGGATAGGATAGGATAGGATGTTTTGCACTGCAAAACAAATTTCCATGCCATGTGTTGGACAATAAAGAATCTTGAATCTTGAACCACAACATGCGTACATTGGTCAATAACACGCAGCCACATACACATCCCAACACCAAAATTAACAAACAACACTCACTCATGGCCCCTAGGAAAAGGCCTCTCTAAAAAGATGCGTCTTCAAGTTCATTTTAAAAGACGCTAGTGAAGGACTGTGAAGGACGGACCGAGGTAGCGGGTTCCAGGTCTGAACGGAGAAGAAACTGAAGGCTCGACCACCGTGTCTCACCCTGTGGTATTCTTGTACACGGAACATCCTTTCATCTGCAGACGAGCGGAGAGACCGAGAAGGAACATAGATACTGGATACGATCTTTGGTAAACCTTGCTATTGTTTGAAAAAAAATGGCACCTTGTGGGAAATCTACATCTTAGGTATATCTAATTTATTTTTGAAAACAAACTCTTCGTCTGTACTAATGTTTAATGAGTTTAAAAAAATTCACTTTTATCTTACCCATCACGGGGTTCGAATCTGGGTCACCGGTGAGCCAGGCGAGCGCTCCTACCACTGTGAAAGGTATGTAGCGAACAGACGTTAAACCACATTATGGAATGGGATTGAATTGAATTGAACTATTGAGGTTGAACTAAAGTCGACTGTTTTCCTGTCGAAAACGCTTCAGTGTTAAGGGTTAGCTTCAATTTATTTGAAAATGCCTTGGAAAAAAATACCGTACTTCTTTCTAAACGGGAACAATATTGTCTCTTTTTTACGATCGCTTCAATCTTTCGCCGGTAGACATTTACTGTATATTGCTTGAGGTTTGCTGAGTTCAATGCTGGAGAGAGAGAGACAGAGAGAGAGAGACAGGGAGAGACAGACAGAAAGAGAGAGACAGAGAGAGAGAGACAGGGAGAGACAGACAGAAAGAGAGAGACAGAGAGAGAGAGACAGGGAGAGACAGAAAGAGGACTTTTCTTGCGTCGTTTACAGCTCCGGGTTTGCATAATTCAATTGTGAAAAGAGAGACAACAGACAAAGGTCTTTTCTTTCGTGTTTTACCGGTCGAGAATTGCAGAGTTCAGTTGAGAAGAAAGAGAAGAGAGAGCGAGACAGAAACAGGAGACAGAGATATCCTGTTGTTGTTGTTGTTGTTGTTGTTGTTGTTGTTGTTGTAGAGAGATGGAGACATTTTGTTTCGTCATTCAAGTACTGGCCACATTTGGCTTATGTTTTACAGCTTATGCATTGGGTCAGAGTTAGTGGCGCCATGTTTATCACGACCCGGTTCGAATTTATCAACGTGCATAGCTGTAATCTCACTACAACAAGGCACTTTTTCATGACGATGTAATGTACTCTTTGACGATTTGAATATAATATGAAACAACTTTAAAAAGATCGACACGCACCCAGTGAATTCATCTGCCTTTAGCTCGCCAAATCGTGTGTGGCGTGTAATCATGCGTGTGGGAGGAGTTTAGGTTGACCCCTTAACTCGTGAAGTCACATTCTCGCGTCTGATTGGTCTTCGTGGTCCCGGCTTATGTTTTTTTTTTTTTTTTTTTTTTTTTTTTTGCTGAAGAAATCAAACATCCGCTATGCTTGTGAAACGTTACGTTAACCGATGCGCAAGGACATACACAAGGAATTCATTAGAGAGAGAGAGAGAGAGAGAGAGAGAGAGAGAGAGAGAGAGAGAGAGGTTGCGCGAGACAGGGAGACACTTGTGCTGTGAAGCGGAAAAATTTATTGTAATGAAAGCGCTTTTAGACTGTTTTATACAGTCTTGAGGGGTGGAGAATGTCTGGGGTTGATTGTCCATAGTTGTTGCGTTTAGTTTTGTTTTAAAGTGTAGCGCTAATTCCTTCCGTTTTACTGGGTTCGCCTTTGTGCATTTGTTAGTAAGCGTCTAGCTCATTTAAGTAGGCCTCAGTGTGCTAGTAGCATAGAGACATACATACTATACTAGCATAGAGACATACATACTATAGTAGCATAGAGACATACTATAGTAGTATAGAGACATACTATGTCTTTGTTGAAAATTATTGGTGTTGTTATTAATATTATATGAATCAAAAATATGTTTTCTTTTTAAACCAGATTAATGCCATTACACAAGCTTTTATTCTTTTCATCTGGCGTGTCATATGTTGTAACGTTGTTTAGTTATTCAACGATTATTCTACTTTTAAAACTGCTGTATTTCACCACCTTTTACACTTTACATCTTAGATGAGGTATTGTTGATCTGCCTCTTTTGGTATTAACGTCCCTCTCTTTTATTTTTTCTTTGAAATTACTCATTTATTTTATAAGTTGATTGATTGATTGACTGATTTTATACTTTTATTTGTTGGTTTGTTACATTCACTAGGTTTACATGTTATCTTGTTTTTAAATGCAGAATAGATTTATTATGCGTGTGTATCTGTGTGTGGCTGCGTGTGATCAAGCGCTTTGTGAAGCATTTTATGTTTGAATTGCGCTATACAAAATAAATTATTATTATTATTATTATTATTATTAAAATGAACGTGGATGTGAGATAAGACGTGCGGAAAGGGTGAAGGGGTGGGTTATGTATGGTGGGGATGGCAAAGATAGCGGGGAAAAGGTCAAAGGGAAACCAGACAAGTTTTTTTTACTCCAATACCGACAAAATCCAACCCTAAATACCATGTGCACTCACAGCTTATCGCATCTAATACATGTTGTAACAAACTCGAGTGGTCTTTTGACCTATCAGCTATAATGGTCAACTCATCTCAGATATTCTGAACGAAGCTGCTGATGGAGAGCGGCTGACTGACTTACCATGGTGTGCCGCTGGTGCTTCTCTTTCGACAGGGAGGCGCAGGAGAGGGCAGCGGTTTAGGGAGGGAGGCTTTCCACTATCGATTGCCCTTGAGAAGGTCAGAAGCAGACGAGAGAGAGAGAGGACGAGATGCGCCTCTGCTCGCAAAAGTGCGAAATCAGGGGAAATATCTATCTATGTCCATGAAGCCAAAGCAGTAAACACTCGCCCAGAAAGGAAGAGAAAAAAGGAGATGAGGTTATGTAATCGAATGTATTAGTTTGTGAAAAGAGTGAAAATCAGTGGATTTTAAGCCAAAAAACGGTGTTTTCTATATATATCTCGACGGCGGTGACAGTGATCTATTCTAATAGTTTAATACACTCCCTTGAATTTATATGTGTATCTATTGACTGTGCTGCAAAACCTGTGCCATTTAAATTGTGCTTATGAATTTAGCATGGAATAAGCTGCGCTGTACAAGTGCTCAAAGCCAACGGCAACATCAGAATCAGCATTTTGTGAGATTAAAGGTAAGTTTTGCACAACGATTCTGTGGTTTAGGATGCACTTGCTGTGCATTCGTTAAGAAAGCGACCCGAATTTCACTCGCATGGGATAAATGATATCGTTTGTTCATTTATTTATTTAATAATTGCTAGAGAACGCTTTTTCAGCTCCAGAGCTGCTCAAGGCGCTGACCGATTCAGAATATAGCTCAAACTTCAAACTTCTTGTGGCGCCCACCTGTTGCCGCAGGCGCATGGTCTGACGCTCAGACCATTGACTGCGCACAATCCTAGGCGACCGGAGATGGGGGGGGGGGGGGGCATTTCTGGTTGCTTGGAGTATTTGTGAAGCCGGCACGCACCCGTTTAGCACATGAGCGTCAGGTCCTTCAAAGTCCGGCAATAGAATGCGTGCTTACACAGACTTGTCCTCGGTTTATACTCTCACCCGAAGGAGTACAGTTGTGTTCCAAATGTAAAATCTAAAAAGTCCAAATACCTGTTCATTCTATCAAAACGATAACTTGTCACTATTTTCTGCGCTTGCGCTTGAATAATAATAATAATAATCATAATAATAATAACAATAATCATAATAATAATAATAATAATAATGCTATGTACTCGCATTTCCCTCAAGTCACCAATCAGGCTCAAAGCGCGGCGATCTGTACCACCATACACGCTTGACAATGTTCACACACTGTCACAAACACACGAAGCGCACGCCTAACACTCCAAACATGTGGTGTCAAGGCATGGAGATCGCTTTGAACCGTTTTTGTTTTGTATTGTTTCGTTTAGTTTTGTTTCTCATTGGGAAAAAGAAGACACGTTATTGGTATTTCTCAAAGTGTCAGTCATATAGGAGCCAAATACTACGTTCTAGGACAATGAGTATTAACGTTTCGTCTGTCTTAACTGGAAGGCTCGTGAAGGTTCACGATAACCTCGGAAAAAAGGTTCGTAAACTTTCACGAACCTTCCACAAACCTTCCACGAGCGGTCCATTTAAGACAGGCCATGCAATCAGTCAATTACTATTCTGTGCAAAAAAGCACGCCTGCAGCTTTTCTGTTCTAGTGCATTCCCGCTTCGTGCTCCAACTATGGTAGCTTACTGCTAGATTCTACTGCTAATTCCGTGTTTATGGATTTGCATGCGTACAAGCATGTTGTCACTGTAGTTGATCAACAAAAGGTACTGAATAATATTTTGCTCAGATTTATCATCATCATCATCATCATCATCATCATCATCATCATCATCATCATCATCATCATCATCATCACCATCATCATCATCATCATCATCATTTGTTGTTGTTGTTGTTGTTATTGTTGTTGTTGTTGTTCTTCTTCTTCTTCTTCTCCTCCTCCTCCTCCTCCTTCTCCTTCTCCTTCCTCTTCTTCTTGGGGATATCGCTCTCGGAATGTAATACACATAATTTATTTTTCCTCATCTTCCTCCTCATTCTTGTTGTTGTTTTTGTTCTTGTCGTTTTTTTAGTTCTAGTTCTTATTCTTGTTCTTCTTGTTCTTGTTCTTCTTCTTGTTCTTCTTGTTCTTCTTCTTGTTCTTGTTCTGTTTCTTCTTCTTCTTCTTCTTGTTCTTGTTCTTCTTGTTCTTGTTCTTCTTCTTGTTGTTCTTGTTCTTCTTGTTCTCATTCTTCTTGCTTCTTCTTCTTGTTATTCGTCGTGTTGTTGTTGTTGTTGTTGTTGTTGTTCTTCTTCTTCTTCTTCTTCTTCTTCATCATCTTCTTCTTCTTCTTCTTCTTCTTCTTCTTCTTCTTCTTCTTCTTCTTCTTCTTCTTCTTCTTCTTCTTCTTCTTCTTCTTCTTCTTCTTCTTTTTTCTTCGTTGAGATATCAGCCTCAGAATGCAAGTAATACAATATAAGTATTGATTTTGAATTTGTTTTCCAGAATTCTTCTCTCACTGCCTTGGAAAAACAAGTCTGGAGTGTTCACGTTCGGATTAAAAATCATTCCTAAAAGGACAAAATATTGCAGATATTTTTTTGGTAAAAAAAAACACAAAAAAAATAATAATCTTATTTTCTAATTTGTTATTATTATCACAATTTTTGTTCTACAGATTTATCTGAAAATACTTCAAAATAGTCTGGAATCAGAACGCGCCAAATGACGTCTTTCTATCTCTCTGTCAGAAAATGGCCTATCATTCAATATTGTCCTTTTACTTCGTTAGGATAAAGCTGATTCGCAACACCGCCGAGAAAAATACATTGGTTTTTTGAAATTATGGATGCGAATGTCTGGAAATACATTTGAATGGGTTGCCGTCTTGTTAAAATAAATGGATTGTAGAAATGTGAGATAATTGTGCTTTGTGTTTAATACGTTGTAATGTGATAGAGATAAATTATTCTTGATTTGCACATTACGGCTAACTTTATTTTCTTTCTTTCTTTTTTTTTTTTGTTCCTCATTTAAGCTTAAAGTGAGTCTTTGATCTTATTATTCAGACTTCAATTCTAGATTGTATGATTGTAAAAGGGTTTATTAAGCTACGTTGTTCAAGTGAAAGCTCTTCCATAAGCATGCAAGCAGTTTTAAAAATAAAAAAAGAACATTGGTGGTCATTGATAACGTCACGACGCGAGTCTACCAATAGGGCTCCTAGATCCAGACATTACGCGACGCTCAATACCACAGGCACACAATACTACTCCTGGTTATGTTCACCAACAACGATTTGGGGCACGTTCGTCCGCATCGCTGCGTTAATCTGTTGCATTGGGCACCTGTGTCTGCATTCTATTTCCTGCTGTTGCAAAGCAGACGACCTGTTTTGCAAACTCGGACACGAATTTCAGATACAAAATTTCGCGCGCGCGCTCTCACACAAACACACATACACGCACCCACACACATACACACACACACACACCCACACACACCCACACACAAACACACACACGCGCATAAAACCTAACCCTAATCCTAAAACAGCTCTAACTCAACGGAGCGCTATTTTGACGTCAAAATAGTACGGTCTTCCAAAAAACTCAGAAGAAACCATGTGGAGTTTCATGTGTGTGTCATCAGAACGTCGTTTCTACATGCCCACCCACACACACACACACACACACACACACACACATACTTGCGCAGACACCGTTATTTGGACTTTCCTCTATCGCCACATACGTTCTGTGGACAATGGGTCGTGCTACGACCCCGTTTTTAAGTATTTTAAAGTGTTCTAACCCTAACCCTAACCCTAACACTAGCCCTAACCCTAGCCCTAACCCTAACCCTTACCCTAACCCTAACCCTCAAGGATCATTAAATGGACGTCCCAACAAGGAGGTCTGTCCAAAGAACGTATGCAAACTTGCACTAATTTGTCCCAATAACGCCGTGTAAACATCCTCACGCACACACACACACACACACACACACACACACACACACACACACAAAGCCTCAGTATTACAGATATTCCTATTTTTAAAAAAATGCTTATTATACACAAACTGTTATGTCAAAGTTTCAATTATATATTTTATAATTTGTTGCGCAATTTGATCTCCACTGCAGATGCGCTTTAATTTTCAAGTAATTTAATGTTATTAAACACCTCCCTTATGGTATTGATTTTTTTTAATTATTATTTTTTCTTCAAGTTTTGAGATAAGTTGAAACCTCGTGATATGCGCATGCATGGTAGTCTTTTGCACGTGATTGCAAATTCCCACCATGTTCTAGAACCAGTCTAGACTAGGTTACTCACTTTGGGGACGAAAAACAAATAAATCTTGCGAGAAAATCGTTCAAGATATCAGACTTTTCTTGTGTAGCCTTTTTAACTAAAGTTTGTTTTAATTTGATTACGCAACTCTCTTTGTTTAGAGCGCATGACATCTGTGTATAATCTTCATATCCTATCCTATCCTATCCTATCCTATCCTATCCTATCCTATCCCGTAACTCGGAGGTCGTAGGGGCACCACAGATGATCGTTTAACCACCGTACTCCATCTTTCTCTGTCTTCAGCAACCCTCATGGCTTCGCTCAATGTCTAGCCAGTCCATTCTCGAATGTTGTCCTCCCACCTCTTTTTTGGTCTCCCTCTTCTTCTACCTCCTTGCATTGCGCCTTGCAGGATGGTCTTTGCAATGCCTGATGATCTGGCCATACCACCGGAGTTTCCGTTTCTTCATCACTGTGGCCAAGTCATCGTGTTACCCAATGGCTTGTGTGATGTTCTGTCGGATTTCGTCGTTGATGATGTGCTGAGTATAGGAAATACCCAGAAGTCTTTTGTAGCACATCATCTCCATGCTTTGTATTCTTCGTTGTGGATCTGCTGTGAGGGTCCATGTTTCGCAAGCTATAGGAAGATAAAGATGACAAGGGAGCGCAGCAGTTTTACCTTGGAATGTAGACTGATGGTCTTGTCTTTCCAAATGGGCTTCAACCTTGCCAGGGCAGCAGTTGTTTGTGCGATCGTGGAGAGGATTTCCTCTCGGGACCCATTGTGGGCTACAATACCTTCTGGAGTTGGCGAAAAAAACATTTGGAAAATTGACGTTGACTTCAGAGATCAAATTATCATTCCATTGATTTTATTATACTAAACTACTGCTACTACTACCACTGCTACGACTACTACTACTACTACTACTACTACTACTACTGCTACTGCTACTATTGGATGCTATACGCGCCTTATTCCTTAATCAGACTCAAAGAGCGGCGATCTATAACTAACACGCTCACATGTTACAATACACACAACCACAACAAACACACATTCATCACTCAAACATTTGGTGTAAAAGCCAGCAGTCGCTGGTAGGAGACGGAGAAGAAACAGAATTTTATTTGTGAAATTATTTAGACAGACTGCATCCAATCCCATTATATTTCGGAGGGACACGATATTACTAATACTGCTACATAAGTAAATAGTTGGCGTTCTCTGAGTAGAGTGCGCGAAACTTTACGTTTACATTTTACATAGTATTTGTGAGAGAGGCACAAAGCTTGGTTAGGACACAAATAATATAGGTTTCTCTCATAAAGTGACCCGCTTTGACAATACCCTTCGACAGATCCTTTTACAATTTACAGTGAGTGTTGCCTTACTGAATACAATACGCCTACAACAAAACTAACTCTTTCGAAAGTATAGTTGGGTTGTGGTTTGTTATTTAAAAAAAAATTATGTATATAAATACATTCTGTAGTGTGTGTGTGCCTAATATAGCAACAGCCGTTGGCTAGCCAGCCTCCATTGCGGAGCTAAAAATAGCAAATACCAAAGCCGGCAAAAGACAAAACCCGTAAAAGCAATTGCTCGACATTTATATATATGGGGGATAGGGCAGGTGGTAAAGCCTGTGACGGTGGGTCTATTGTTACTGGGCTCTGCACAATGGAATACTATTACCCCTAGCCCTCTCGTCTTTGTCTGCGGGGATCGGCTAGTTTAATCACCCTATGACTAATCTTAATACATTTATATTTTTAGCTCGGTCTGTGTGCGGATAGGGTTATAGAGATAGGGAGACAATGGTAAAAGATTCACTGACACACTAGCTCTCGCACGGCTATGAAACCTAGGTAGTCCAGCCACTTGTTAACAGTAAATATCACCGGTCGCGGGTCCGCCACGTGGTCACGCTAAATTTTATGAACATTCACAATGATAAAACATGGCAAGACTTCACAAACATCCTATCCTATCCTATCCTGTCCTGTAACCCGGAGGTCGTAGGAGCACCACAGATGATCGTTTAACCAGCATACTCCATCTTTCTCTGTCCTCAGCAGCACTGATGGCTTCGCTCAGTGTCAAACCAGTCCATTCTCGAATGTTGTCCTCCCACCTCTTTTTCAGTCTCCCTCTTCTTCTACCTCCTTGCACTGTGCCTTGCAGAATAGTCTTTGCAAGGCCTGATGATCTGGTGACGTGGCAATACCATCGGAGTTACAAACATAATCCAACAATAATATCAATAAATCGCGATGAAACAAAAGATTGATCATTTACCTTTTTGACAATGTCAGGCTGTGGCTATACTGCGATAAATTGAATTTCACCCGTCATCTGCTTAGTCTTTCTGAGAGAGATTTATCAGAGTGTAGCTCCTTTTCGTGTGAGGTTCAGACAAAGAATGACCACCTAGCCTTGCGGTCAGCTGAAGCCCGCGAAAATCTTGTCCGATACCTGTGGCGCACTCTAGCGGGGTTGGCTATACGTCAGCAGGATGAGGTCACTGCCTATCGACGCTTAGCACACAACTCACTTGTGTCATCTCCTAGGCAGCTACTTTAATTTACAAAGGCTACAGCAAGCTTAACTATTTAAGACGTGAAGCCGTAGTGCAGGGTCTAAATAGCCTCTCGTGACAAACCCGCTCTTTTGCCCCCTCCCCACCCCCATCCCACAACGTTTTGGAAGATGACAAAGAGAGAGGGAGAGAGACAGACAAGACAGAGAAAATGTATTTGATAGCTTTGGTAAGCACGCAAAAAAAGCTATGCAATTCTCTTTGTAAAAAATTTTTTTTCACCACTTTCCGCTAACTAATCTTTATTTAGAAGCATATTTTCTAAATAATCATTTTTGGTCCCAAACAATATAAGAATACTCTAAATGATACATTTTGTCGGTAAATTATATACTTATTTACTTAAACAATATATTGTTTAGGTAAATAAATCATGACATAATTATAGTCCCTAAACAATGAATTGTTTACGTAAACATGCATTGTTTAGCAGCATCTGAATAATACATTATTTTGCAACTTCTGCTAAATAACGCTTTATATTATAATAGGTAAACAAATCGTCATTTAGAAATATTTATAAATTATACATTATTTCACACAATCTGCTAAATAATGCATTCTTTAGGTAAATAATTCCTCCTTATTTAGCAACGATGCCTTAGTTACCTGCTTAATGATTTATTTACCAAGACAATAATATATTGTTTAGGGAAATAATAAGTTATTTAGGGAGAAAATACATTATTTAGAGAAATATTACATTACATGATTATTGCATTAGGTTCAGCGGATTCTTTCGAGCCAAATCAGGACCAGAGAGAAATATTACAATTTTGTAAATAAATTTTTATTTATAAAATATGCTTCTATACAAAGATTATTTAGCTCAAAATGGTTAGGGAAAAAAAGCACGAAATAAATCGGAAATAAATATGTTACAAAGGGAATTTCATTTTTTAAAAAAAAATTCGTGTATTGTCTGAGGGTTTTAGAAAAAAAAAAAAAGCTACAGACACAAAACAAAATAATGATCTCACTGTGATGACGTCACCAGAAACGACTAGCGGAGACTGTTTTTCTCCCAATGATACGAGAGTTTACCGCGGTCTAATTTGTGTTGTAACAATGATTTTTCTTCAGATATATGCATTATTTTTTTTCCAAGATCAACGTTTGCTACACGGATATGATTCCGATGGGCACGGAACACAAACTCTCTCTCTCTCTCTCTCTCTCTCTCTCTCTCTCTCTCACTCACTCTCTCTCTCTCTCTCTCTCTCTCTCTCTCTCTCTCTCTCTCTCTCTCTCTCTCTCTCTCTCTCTCTCTCTCTCATTACATTACATTACATGATTATTGCTTTAGGTCCAGCGGACTCTTCCGAGCCAAATCAGGATCGGACAACCCCCAATCCGCATAAAAGATCTGCTGAAACAACCCTAGTGGTAAAACTGAAAACTCTCCACCAGCCAGTCACTTTACAATAAAGACATCCCACGCAGGGGACGCTGAGGCTGCACACTAATTTATTGAATCCCCGTTTACAAAAACAAAATAGAATACAAACATCATTATAAATTATCAAGAAAACACATACATATAAAATGCCTACATTGCTAAATAATAACATCATAGGAAGCCATAGTGACCACCTGACAGAAAGCGTCCAATATTCCCAAGCTGATCCAACAGACCTCACACACAAATAAGGAGTCTTGTCCCGGAAGAGTTTTCAAGAAAAAAATGTAGGGGACTGGTCTAGCGAAGAAGAAGTTAGTATAGCAGATTGATAGAACAGAGCAGGAATGAGAAAGAGCAAATGAGAAAGACAGCGACAGTGGGAATTTAAAGCACTAAATTTCCAGAAAGTGGGGATACCATTTGTACTGAAACACCCGGCACCCCAACGGGGGAACTCTTTCTCTCATGCACACTCATACACACCCATACACACACATACACACCTATACACACACAAACACACACGCGCGCGCTCGCTCGCAAATATTCTAAAACGTGCGACCATACTGTAAGCCGAATTTGAGCAAATAACATTTAGTAAAAATAGTTTATCAATAATTTCTCCTCCCACTACTCACTCTCTTCCCCTTCCCTCCCTTCCCCTCACCCCCGAAGAAAATTTATTGACCCCCCCCAACCCACCCACCCACCCCCACCTCCCCTTCCCTTCCGCTCCCTTCTCCTCATACATCTTCCGACGTGGCTGATCATTATTGAATGTAATGACAATGCGGATTTTAGAGTAATCCCGTTTTGACGCAAAGTAAACCAAGCCTTGGAATGGGGGACCTTTTAAAGAGATTGGATTGGGGTTTATTGACTGCAACGCTGGCTGGATAGAATCCTTTCAGAGGCCCGTCTCCGGAGAAGGGGAGGGAATGATAGGAAAGGTGTTATCTCCCCTTCGGTGGTGCATGGGTTTGCATTTGTGGAGTTGTGCCCATAGATACAGAGGGCCATTTGGCGGTGTGCTCAGCCTCTCAGTGCATCAGCTGGACGTGTTACAAAATCTGGTGACTGAATTTCCAAAGCATAAGAAGATGCTTCAATGAAGTCCTCTGCGAAGACAATTACCCACAATTTTGCTGGTTGGTAACCGAGAATGGTGGGAATGAACCTAACTTAATTTGGTATATCATCCCCCTTTCCCCACTTTCCCAGTACCCTATTCGCTATATGTGACGTGGGACTTTAATCTATCTACCTAACCTAGCCTTAATTTGGTTTTGACAGAATTCCTTGCCTATAATAGTTGTAAAAAATCAAGTATTTGCGAAGAGCTACCGTCCTCGGCCAGTCTCAACGAAGCATCGGGAACCCGAAATAGACAGCAGCACAAACAGAAGATTATGGCGTGTTTGCACTTTTCCTGTCAAACAGCCTGCAGGCGAACCTGACTGAGCCAGATTCCACTGTCGGTTGATATTCAAGCTCGGCCTGCCGGCAAGAGTTCGGATGAGGGTCAGGCTATATTAGCCCCTACGACCTCCGAGTTACGGGATAGGACAGGAAAGGATAGGATAGGATAGGATAGGACAGATGCTTGAGATTCAAGTATAGCCAGGCCAGCTTACCAGATTGAAGCTCGAAAAAAAATTGGCTCCGTAAGCTCGCAGGCAATGGTAGAAAATATCAATGAGGTGAATATGATCAGTCTCAAAATTGCTGTCCGTTTTCCGCCTTGCGGGTAACTATCGATATGCAGAGAGGAAAGGGCAGAGAAAAGGCGGCGGAGGAATGAAACTTAAAACCATTTTTCTCTGTCTCTGCCTCTGTCTCTCTGTCTCTGTCTGTCTGTCTGTCTCTGTCTGTCTGTCTGTCTGTCTGTCTCTCTCTCTCTCTCTCTCTCTCTCTCTCTCTCTCTCTCTCCCTCTCTCTCTCTCTCTCTCTCTTTCTCTCATGGCTGATTCACATACATCAAGCTTTAGCATCTACGGTCAACGGTGAACAGCCCAGCTTAAACGTTAGCATACTATTACTAATGCTGAATTCTATAAACGCGCTTTTCCCTAAACCACAAATCAGGTTCAAAGCGTGGCGTCCTGTAACAACATACACGCTCACGCGTACCACACATTTTTACACACATTAACCTCGCGACTACCACTCTAACATGGGGTGTAAAGGCATGGAGATCGCTATTAGAAGATTGAAAGGAAACTGATTTCAAAATTTTGTTTTTAATTATTGGCTGCTACAGAAGACATTTGGGCATTTCCTATACCCAGCACATCACCAACGGCGAAGTCTGACAGACCATCACACAAGCCATTAAACAACACGATGACCTGCTCACAGAGGTGAAAAAACGGAAACTCCGATGGTATGGCCACGCCACCAGATCATCAGGTCTTGCAAAGACCATCCTGCAAGGCACAGTGCAAGGAGGTAAAAGAAGAGGGAGACCGAAAAAGAGGTGGGAGGACAACATTCGAGAATGGACTGGTTTGACACTGAGCGAAACAATCAGGGTTGCTGAGGACAGGGAAAGATGGAGTTCTCTGGTTAAACGATCATCTGCGGTGCCCCTACGACCTTCGAGTTACGGGATAGAATAGGATAGGATAGGATAGGACTCCATCTTTCCCTTTCCTCAGCAACCCTGATTGTTTCGTTCAGTGTCAAACCAGTCCATTCTCGAATGTTGTCCTCCCACCAGTTTTTCGGTCTCCCTCTTTTTCTACCTCCTGTGCCTTGCAGGATGGTTTTTGCAAGACCTGATGATCTGGTGGCGTGGCCATACCATCGGAATTTCCGTTTTTTCACCTCTGTGAGCAGGTCATCGTGTTGTCCAATGGCTTGTGTGATGGTCTGTCGGACATCGTCGTTGGTGATGTGCTGGGTATAGGAAATGCCCAGAAGTCTTCTGTAGCACCTCATCTCCATGCTTTGTATTCTTCGTTGGAGATCTGCTGTTAGGGACCATGTTTCGCAAGCGTATAGGAAGATGGAGATGACAAGGGAGCGCAGCAGTCTTACCTTGGAATGTAGACTGATGGTCCTGTCTTTCCAAATTGGTTTCAACCTCGCCAGGGCAGCAGTTGTTTGTGCGATCCTGGAGAGGACTTCCTGTCGGGACCCATTGATGGAGTACGCTGGTTAAACGATCATCTGTGGTCCCCCTACGCCCTCCGAGTTACGGGATATAATAGGATAGGATAGGATAGGATAGGATAGGATAGGATAGGATAGTCTGCCTCTAGTACCAATATTGAAGGGAGGGAGATAACCGGAGTGCCCGGAGAAAACACTGTGAGCTGAATAGTCCCGCAAGCCATCGTCATTTAAGTTCACCCCTTTGAGGGTTTCAAACCCGCGACCCTCAGGATAAACTGGCGAAAACAGATGACCGTTTGGTTTTTTCCTATTCAATACTCTTCCACAAGCGGTTCAGCCCCTCATTTATCGTTGCGCATCCCCGTTCCCATGCCTATTGAACGTCTGTCAGCACCTGATCGATGTGATAAAAGAGTTCATAAAGGTAAGATGAGCGTATGTTGCAGGTACACTACTTTACCGTGTAATCGATGTCAAAGTAAACAGCAGGTCCAGTGGCGGCTAATCTTGAACAGGAAAACAAAAATCGATACTTTCGGGTCTCGTGGCTTTACTCGAAAGATGCAGTGCTGTTGATAATGACTTCAGTGTTTGGCTGGTTTTTCCACAACTGGACAAATCCAAATCTCACACCCCGTCTCTCTGAGGAGTTTTTTATTTTTATTTTTTTTAAAGGGGGACGGGAGTTTGATGGAAGAAGAGGGGGACTGAGGGGGAGGAAGAGGGGTCAAAGATGGACGGTACCTTCTTTCATCATCATATGGAAGAAACGCTAGCTCCGCTTCCTCAAATCTCTATGCCGCTCTTTGCTTTTCCCAGCTATAAAAGGATATTATGGATTTATTTCGTCTGCTGATCTCTCTGAATTTCCAGTAAGGTTTTTTATTTACCCTTTACTATTTTTTTTCTGTCTCCAAGATTCTTGACATTGCAATGCATTTATGTAATGCTTGGTTATCACGATTTGGAATGAAGGAAATTTAGGATATTTATTATTATTATTATTATTATTATTATTATTGTTATTATTATTATTGTTATTATTATTATTATTATTATTATTATTATTATTATTATTATTAATGTTGATTTTTATAGAGCACTTATCTCGCCGTACTTGACCAGACTCTAGGCGCTGGCCGATACAGGATCTAACTCAAACCGCCCGAGACGCCCACCCGCAGCCTTTGGGCGCATGGTCTGACGCCCGGACAACTAAGCATTATCCTGGCCAGCCAGGGATGGGGGAGAAGGACCAAGTGCATGCTGGGTGTGTTCTTGTTACCGGCACTCACCCGTCTAGGACATGAGCGTCAGGATCTTTAAAGTCCGTTATGATGGAATGTATGCAACACACAGACTAGACCTCGGTTTATACTCTCATCCGAAGGAGTAGGAAATGGGAGTAAAGTGTCTTATCTACCTAGGCACATATACTACTCAAAATAATACAAGGGCCACTTGGACATATGGGTCTCTCTCATATCAGATGCCTGGTTAGAAAAGAAGCAAAAGCGCTGCCATTTATACCCAGAAAAAAAGCGCCGATTGTTGAAATGAACTCAGAAAATGCAAGCCTTTCGCGTGCAAATCACTTTTTAATGTTCAAAATTTTGCTTTATTAGCAAGACAACAGTAAATTAGGGTCAGTTTTTTTTAAAAATTGGGTTTGTTTTTTCAACTCAGTGCAGAAAGTTCAAAACTCACACATGTGATTACTTGCCAGAGTAAGATTGTCTTGAATGTTACTGTACAGGATAAGTTTTGAAATAAGCAATACAAGCGATATTATTGATAGCAGCAAAAAATAATTAAACTAAATGAAATATGAGAGTGGCCCTTCAATTATTTTGTGTAGTATATTACGAGAAGCACGGGACGCGCTAGACCTGTTTATAGATGTACGTAAAGGTTATTTCCATGGTGTTAGTAGGTGTTTTTAGTATGACAAATTCTAAATGGAAGGCCTTATTTTGGTGTTATTTTCTGTTAATATTGTTGATTACTGCACTTCTTCTTCGCTCGATTGTTTGTGTTAAGCGATTTAGGTGCATTATATGTTAGCTGTTCGGATTTTGATGTTTTGTCTTCGCCGTCGTCGTTGTTTGTCTTGTAGAAAGAGAGAGCGTTTTCTTGTTTGTCTCGGCGGCAGAGATAGCTCAGTGGTCAGAGCGCACGACTTGTGTGAGTGCGTCTTGGGCGACGTGGGTTCGAATCCTGACTTCAGGAAACTATTGTGTGATTGCTGGATATTACGGGCCAGCGCCTTGAGAAGCTCTCTGAGCTTGTAAGTGCGCTGTATAAAAGAAATCTCTTTTCTTTCTTTCTTGTTGTGGTTGTTGTTGACTACGACGACGATGATGATGATATTATTGTTGTTGTTGTTGTTGTTGATGATGATGATGAAGCGGCAGCTATTTTTACCCCTTTACCATAGATAACGACAACAACGCTGGTGCGGCTCGTCAGATTTTTAATGATTTATAGGAAGATTTAGATAAGAAAATGTTTTCTCTATACTGATAGCATTCTTTTAATGAAAAAGAAGAAGAAGAAGAAGTAGAAAAAGAAGAAGAAGAAGAAGAAGAAGAAGGCGATGACGATGATGATGATGATGATGATGATGATGATGATGATGGTGATGATGATGGTGATGATGATGGTGATGATGATGATGATGATGATGATGATGATGATGATGATGATGATGATGATGATGATGATGATGATGATGGTGATGATGATGGTGATGAAGATGAAGATGGTGATGATGATGAAGATGGTGATGATAGCATATTTACATTTACTATGCGATTTTTTTTTTAAATTCAGATACAGCAAAATATCTGTGTTGTAATATTGCAGTTTGATATATTTACTATAGTATAAAATTTAATATCGAGTGTGAAAGGAAAATCCTGACGTTATGATATTACTACGGTGCGTTTTTGCACAGTTAAACTAATATTATATTCTTGGTGCAAATAGAGTAACCGTTTTTTTTGCTGACTTTAAAGAGGCTTTTGTCCACATTATTTACACTGTATTGTAATTCTCCAACAAAGCGCAACAAACGTTCTATGATGAATGCATTGAGTATTATTTTGCTTTATTGTTTAACCTTCATATACCATCTCACTTCAGCCGTCCGAGGCGCTCACTCGCCGCCTTTGGACGTATTGTATTAAGCCCCAGACAACTTGAATACAATCCTGAACGACCGGGTGTATATCTATATATCTATATCTATATATATATATATATATATATATATATATATATATATATATATATATATATATATATATATATATATAGATATATATATATATATATATATATATATATATATATATATATATATATATAGATAGATAGATAGATAGATAGATAGATAGATAGATAGATAGATAGATAGATAGATATATTGACACCCACCCACCCCCCATAGATATATATAGATATATATATAGATATATATATAGATATATATAGATATATATATAACGGTCCAGGAAAGATTTTTTTGTTGCTATTCTAAATTTGAAGCGTGCCATAATTTTCACGTCCCTTTTATGCCGCAGGTGTCTTGGGACCGAAATTTACTCCTCAACAACGACAAACGAAAGAGATGTATTTTATATAGCGCACTTACAAGCTCAGAGAGCTTCTCAAAGCGCTGGCCCGTAATATCCAGCAATCGCACAATAGTTTGCTGAAGTCAGGATTCGAACCCACGTCGCCCAAGACGCACTCACACAAATCGTGCGCTCTGACCACTGAGCTATCCCTGCCGCCGACAACAACAACAACAACAACAACAACAACAACAACAACAACGTGGCGCTTGTTGGGTTGTATTTGCTTAGCCGGCAATATAATGATGTAATTGTTGGATTTCTTGAACCAACAGCAACCTCGGCGCGCTGTATTATATCGGGTTGTCACATCCGCGGTGTTGCAAGCTCAGCGTGTTTCGGATTGTGTCAAAGGCAGACACGAAATTATTGATTACTGCCAAAAGGTTCTCCACAAGACTTCAGCCAGAGGTTTGCGCTTGTTTGTAAGGGAGCTTGCTTTCATGTGTGTGTGTGGGTGTGTTTGTGTGGGTGTGTGGGTGTGTTTGTGTGGGTGTGTTTGTGTGTGTATGTATGTGTTTATGTATGTATATATGCTTATACATGCTTATGATTCTTATATTTATTTTTTCCCTCACATTCCTCCTTCCCCTCATCACCCTCTACCTCTCCCCTCCCCCCCCCTCCGCATTATGAGCACGCCTCCGGGTGTGGAAGTTTTTATGCGCTGTACAAGTTGTCGTTAATTCATTATCCATATCATCATTCATTATCCATTCGTCATTCATTATCCATTCGTCATTCATTATCCATTCATTCATTATCCATTCATTTAGTCATGCGCTTCCTGTATTAGCTAGTTTATGGTTCCCCCTCCCTTCCTTCCCCTCCCTCCACCCTGCCCCAACAACAATCTAGTCGCCGTCGTTATTTTCGTCGTCGTCGTCGTCGTCGTCAGTTTGTGTTGGTGTCATTGTTGTAGTAATTGTCATCATCGTTGTTGTTGTTATTGTCATCGTCGCATTCATTTTCGGAATGATGTATCGTCATTATCATCATTATCAGTGTCGTTATTGTCATCGTCGCATTCATTTTCGGAATGATGTATCATCATCATCATCATCATTATCAGTGTCGTTATTGTCATAGTCGCATTCATTTTCGGAATGATGTATCGTCATCATCATCATTATCAGTAGCAACAGCTATAGTGGCGGCATTATTATCATCGTAATCATCATCATATTAATCATCATCATCATTACTGTCATCATCAAATTCATCATCACGTTATTACACTATCAATCAGGCTGTATTTATTATCTGTGTGTGTGTGTGTGTTTGTGCGTGTGTCTGTGTGTGTGTGCGCGTGTGTGTATGTGTGTGTGTTTTCCATGATCGATCTAGATATAAGCAGTCTTTGAACATAGGGTATCTGTTTCACCAAAGCCGAAGAAAAATCAGTACAGCAGCAGAATTTGATATTACCAGCACTTTTATGTAAATGGATTTGATATTAAATCAATGCGTGCTGTTGACTTACTTCAGAGATCATATCGTCATCATCATCATCATCAGCAGCAGCAGCAGCAGCAACAACAATAACAATAATATCATCACCATTATCGTCGTCGTAGTCAACAACAACCACAACAAGACAAACAAGAAAACGCTCTCTCTTTCTACAAGACAAACAACAACGTGGACGAAGACACAAAATCACCATCATCGTCATAATCACCCATTACCCTCACCACCATCATCATCGCCAGCGTCATCAGCAGCAGCAGCATCAGCAGCAGCATTGTTATCATTTTACCGTCATTACCATCATCATTATAATCATCATCACCATCACCATCATCAACATGATCATCATCTTCATCCCCTGCACCCCCACCCCCACCACCCCAGCATCATCATTTTTATATCTGGCATCATCATCATCATCATCATCATCATCATTATCATCATCATCATCATCATCATCATCTTCATCATCATCATCATCATCGTCCTCGTCGTTGTCAACATCATCATCATCATCGTCATCATCACTGGATGTCATGGTGTATTGTGTATGTATACCAATGGAAACTGAAAGCGTGCAGCGCATACTTTATTTTCTGTCTTGTTAGCAGCTAAGGAAGACACCACCTGCGCTACTATAGGTTTACGTGTTGAGCGAATCGATCATTATGCTAGAGACCTATCGCTTTCACACCTATGCAAATGCGCAGTCCTTGACGCATTAGCATGGCTCGAGGGGAAACCCTTCACAGTGCCTTCCTGCCAAGCCACATGGGAAGCCTCAAAGTTAGATACTGACTATGCCGTTGCCACTTCAAGTGTAGGCCAAGATATGCAGCTGGCAGTGAGAAGAGAAGCCGAAATACCACATTCACTGCTATTGGCAGTTTTGGTTCAAAGTTTGGCGTGTATTCTGTCCGCTTATTATTATGCCTGACTGGCATTCAATAGAAGGCCCCACACACTATGCAGCTAGCTGCCACCCAAACAGTAGGTCTAAGCCAAGGTATGCAGTTGGCAGTGAGAAGAGAGGACGAAGTATTCATTCAGTGCTTTTTGCAGTCTTGCTCCAAACTTTCGCGTGTATTCTGTCCTCTTGTTATTAAGCCCTGCCTGCCGTCCGTCACTACAAGACCCCAAACAGTATGCAGTTAGCTGCCATTCCAAGAGTAGGTCAAAGTATACAGTTGGTGGTAAGAAGAGATGCCCAAATACATATGCACAGCTTTTACAGCTTCCTTCAAAGTTTCGCATGCATATATTTGGAGACTGTTTTCTTGGTACGCCTTCCTCCCTGTCAGTCACTGGGAATCGAATGTATATAGAACTTTTTCCAGGAGCTCAAGAGCTGTTCAAGTCGCTCGCTCTGAGAACATTGAATTACTAACAGTTGCTCTCAGGTCCTTCTGCAACCCCAGGGAATTCAATCAGCTCTTCGTGGCTGTGGTGTACATCCATCCCAAGTCAGACTCCAAGGCAGCAAGCTCTAAAGCGGCGGAGGTTGTTGATGTGTTTTGGTCGCAGTCCCCTGAATCCCCTTGCTTTGTTCTTGGGGATTTTAACCGCTGCAAACTGAACCACGCCCTTCCCCACTTCAAGCAGTAGGTCATCTGTCTGGCCCACAAAGCAAAGACGACAACGATGATGACGACGACGATGTGATGATGATGATGATGATGATGATGATGATGATGATGATGATGATGATGATGATGATGATGATGATGAAGGAGACTTCTAAGACATTAATCCCAAGAAGATGATGCCGGAAGAGAGCAAAACCATAGTAGACGTATAACTGAAGGAAAACCATGTGACAAAACACGCAATGGTCCTTAAAGAAGAAATTATCTAAGCGTAGCACTTTTTTTTTTAAAAAGGAAAATAAAAATAACACTCGAAAGGAATAAAGTAGAAAGAAGTGGAGGAGATGAGAGAAAGAAGAAAGAGAATGACACAGGAGAAGGAAGAGATTTTTTTAAGAGATAGGTCTGAGAGGCAGCGCGTGTCACGTGAACATCGCTAGTAAAATAATCAATAATATACTTGAGTATCGAAAACGCACAAGGATTCGCGCCGTGCTTTGGACTGCCTTCTTGGCTTGCAGCTCAGTATCGAGACTATTCAATCAGAAGGTACTATGGAACAACAGCAACCTCGGATCTACCCGTTTACAGTTCGAACACAGCGCTTAGCTGAGACTTGACTAGGCGTACGTTCGTCTCTCAATAGGTAGTGTGCAGTTAGGAGCCTGTCATGAACTGGCTAGTTTTAACTCTGCCTATGGACTATTCAGCCTTGTGTAGTCATTGTACCCTTAGAGAGTTAGTATTACACAGCCAGCAATTAAAGTACACACCGCGAGCCCGACCCACGCTGCGTAGTGAGTCAGCACTTGAGCTTTGAATCGGACCGTTTAACCAATGACCAGCAGGCTAAGCGGGTAGAGCCGGTTCTGATGGGTCAAAACCTACACACAGTGTTGGTCAGTCGTGTGTGAGACGAGGAAGAAGTAACATCTAAATAGCTAGCAGAGAACTATCTTCACTCATAGACCAGGAAGCAGGACTGAAGAATCTTAGAATTCTATCAAGTCACCACGGGCCTGAACTTGTCAGACAGGTAAATGAACACCCTTCTGTTTCATCGTGATATATTTATATTATTGTTGAAATTATGTTTGTGGAATCTGCTATGCATAAATGTGAATTGTTAATCCGAATTTGCGTGACCATGTGGAAAAGCCGAACACGTGGCGAAACACGACCGGTTGCGCCGCCATGTTGTATCCCATACGGAACCACGGTTGTTTAACTTATATGTATGTTTGCAGACCAGTGGCTGTACCACTGAATGTTTATAATATTATTAATTCTGTATGTGTATAGTTAGACACGATTGATATTTATGTATGTATAGGAATTTAGAGTGAGATTCCAGTGGACCCCGGAAGTAGCAGAATGTTCGTCGCTTATGTATAGAGATGTGGAGCTATCACTGAGGGCTACTTTGGCTTTCAGTGAGACGCTCTGCACAAACCGATTATTCAGGGTTGTGCAGAATTTCGTCTCTTATATTACAGACGAGCAGGCGAGCTATCCTGTGCGTCCCACTCCACAGAAACGACGAGTTGGTTGAGGAGCCTCTACCGGACAAGTCGGAAAGAGCTACCCGGAAAAACACCCTGTCAGACCCCACAGCGTGGCAAGGGAACCCAACTACACAACGACACAGGTGGACCAGAAGCTACCTCACAGAAGGACTTCGCACGCACCATCTAGCAGTTAAGTGCAAAAACGAAGGTGCACTTAAACTGATCAAAACAGGACCACAGTAGTCCAACTCTTCAGAAACTGTAAAACAGGACCACAGTAGTCCAACTCTTCAGAGACTGTAAAACGGACCACAGTAGTCCAAATCTACATGAAAATCAAATAGCAAGTGCCCGATGAAGATATAACAGCTGCCTAGACTATCAGCGATCGAACTATTAGCAGTAACTGAGACTTTTTAAGTTAGATTAGTACTTAGAGAATCTTGTATAGAGTAGAAGAAATAAATGTGTGATTTTAACTGTTATCAAGTGGCTGGACTACATATGATTCATAGCCGTGTGAAAGCTAGTGTGACAGTAATCTTTTACCATTTTTCTATCTATTTCTGTACCCCAACCTTAACACAGAACGAGCTAAACAAATAAATTTATTAAAGTAATTCATAGGGTGACTTACTAGCAGTTCCCACCGAATAAACGTGAGGGTCCATAATTCCATTGTGCAGAGCCCATAAACCCCACGTGACACTTTAATTGGCGAGCCTAGCTAGGATCTGTGTATAATAAGAATTGGGTATAACCGGACCTAAGTACAATAAAATTAGATAACAGTAGAAGTAGAATAACTTAGAATAGTGTAAGGGTATAACACTGATCAGTTTTGGTGCACTATTCTTTAGTTAAAAACTTTTTTGCTTCAGATATTTTTGTGCCTGTATGTTGCATTGTTCTTTTGCAGCTTTTGCTTAAATAACTGTTGTATGCCATTTGACTCTTGTTTTATTCTATTATTGATTACGAATTTGATTGTCTTTGCATTGTTTTTATTGACTTGCAATATTGCTAGTGTTTTGGTATTCCACGTGATTCAGAGGTTGTTCATAGACACGTTTGACAATGTCGGACCCAGTGGCCTTGAGATTGCGTTTCAAGGAACTAGGAGAAGCTTTACACTTAGCAGGGGCAGACCTAATTGCGTATATAAATGCAGAGGTAGAGAAACAGGAGGCTAAGGCAGAGAGAGCAGCCGAGAGAGAGGCAAAGAAATTAGAAGCAGAGCAAAAGAAAGCAGAGTTAGAAGCAGCAAGAGAGCAAAAGAAATTAGAATTAGAAGCAGAACAGAAGAAACTAGAATTAGAAGTAGAACAGAAGAAGGCAGCATTAGCAGCAGAGAGAGAAGCAGAAAGTAGGAGATGGGAGTATGAGCGGGCAGAAAAAGAAAAAGAGAGGGAAGAAAAGGAAAAAGAAAGACAGCATGAGTTAGAGCTAAGAAGATTGGGATCAGGAGCTTCAAGTTCTTCCTCAACCCCTCCCCACTCAGATCAGCTAGAGGTAGCATCCAACCCTGTACAAAGAATGTCATTTCCACTGGGAACATTCAATGAGAGAGAAGAAGGTCTAGATCTCTATCTGACTAGGTTTGAGCGTCTAGCAACAGAGTATAAACTAGATCCCACTCATTGGTCTTTTAAGCTTAGTCAAGGGCTTAGAGGAAAGGCTTATGACATCTACAGTAAGCTACCGACTGACAGAGTGACTGACTATCACAAGGTAAAAGAGGCACTCCTAACGGGATTCGAACTAACAGGAGAATGCTACCGGCAAAAGTTCCGCACCAATCGGAGAGTGAAAGGAGAGAGCTATGCGCAGTTCGCGGATCGGTTGTCCACAACGCTGGATAAGTGGATTAGCCAGTCAGCCACGGCTAAGACGTATGATGGACTGACAGAACTGTTAGTATGGGAACAGCTACGGGAAACCATGACCCCCGAGCTGAGAACATTCTCAGTAGAGCAGGGCGCGGAAAGACTAGAAGATCTGGTCAAGGTCGCAGATAGGTACGTGGCCGCCCACGGAGAAGCCAAGAGCTTCAGGCGAGACCTAAAGCCTAACGGGAAAGAGGCACAGAAACGAAGCCCTAACCGGGAAGAGCGCACCGCGAATAAGCCGAATAACCCCAGACCTGGGCAAAATAAAGGACCCAACACGGAATTCGGGAAAAGAACAGAGACGGTATTGTTCGTTCTGCAACAGAAACAATCACTCCACCGCAGAATGTTTCAAGTTGGCCGCACAACGTAGGGAAGAGCGCGAAAGCCGGCCAGCGCACAGAGTTCTAACTCAAAGTAGCGGTAACAAGCCACACACGATCGGAGATCACCCATCGGTGACAGACACGGTCAAGGTCAACGGAAAAGAAGCGAACTGTCTGTATGACACAGGTCTATCATACGACGCGATAGTTAGCGAATCTCTGGTATCGCGCGCGGACTTGACAGACAAGACAGTCGAACTACAAGGAGCAGACTTGACGAAACCGACGACTACTTGCCCAATAGCATGGATAGAAGTAGAGAGTAGGTACGTCACAGGACGAATCCAAGCAGCTGTTTTACAGAAACCCCTGTATGATCTAGTGCTAGGTTGTAGGTATGTGTTCTTAGGCACGCCCCCTAAAACTGAAGAGATAGCTGCAGTGCAAACCAGGGCCCAAGCTAAAACCCAACCACCCCAGCCCGAGTTCGCTCCGAATCCAGGACTCGAAGAGATCAAAACAGCACAGAAAGAAGACACCTCGATAGCCAAGTGCTTCCAGAAGCTACCCAAGGCGCGCACACCCCCGCACAAGGGGGACTTCTACATGGAAGAGGGAGTGCTACATCGACAAGGAGATGGAGATCACACCCAACTAGTACTACCAGCCACCCTTCGAGCCCAAGTACTAGAATTAGGCCACAGCATGCCACTCAGCGGACACATGGGAATTGGAGCCACAGTGCAGAGAATCAGCGCACACTACTATTGGCCAGGAATCACGGAGGATGTCAAGCGCTACGTGAAATCTTGCCACCAATGTCAACGATATTCCCCGCGACATCACACCGTACCAGTTACCTTAGGACCATCAGTAGTAGTCGGCGTACCATTCCAGCAAGTCTCAGTAGACATAGTAGGACCACTGCCCATGACCAAGAAGCGGAACAGATTTCTACTCACACTCGTCGACGCATGTACGATGTGGTGCGAAGCAGTCCCGTTGCCAGCGATCGACACCAAGAAGATTGCAGATGCACTCATCGCCATCTTTACCAGAGTCGGATTCCCGGACAGCATTAGAACGGACAACGGATCTCAGTTCACCGGCCGCCTGATGCAAGACGTGTTCGAGTTGATACAAGTTCATCACATTCGCACACCACCATACCACCCAGCCAGCAACGGACAAGTAGAAAGACTGAATGGAACCCTTCTCACCATACTCAGGAAAGTCGCCGACGACAATCCAGAAGCGTGGGACACCTACGTGAATGCGGCACTGTTCGCATACAGAGAAACGCCCCATGCAGCCACAGGCTACACCCCGTCAACATTGCTATTCGGCAGACCTCTAGCCGGACCGCTAGAAGCCCTACGCAGAAGTTGGACGGAAGCCAAGATAGACGACACACCAAGAGGTGCCACCAAGTACGTCGCAGACCTGCAGGAAACCCTCAAAGCAACGTGGAAGAAAGCTGGTGAAGCACTGAAGAAGGCAAGAGCCCGTCAGGCGAAGTACTACAACCGCCACGCGAAGGACAGAGAACTGCAAGTCGGCGATCAAGTGCTACTCTCACTTCCAAGTGGAACCAACAAGCTGGACATCGCTTGGAGAGGACCGTACCGGGTGACTGCCAAGAAATCCAAGACAGTCTACCAAGTAGAGGTGAACGGGAGAGCCCGATACCACCACATCAATCTCCTTAAGAAGTATACGGACAGACCAGCGACCCCCAGCACTCACAACTTGTTAGCCATCGCCATCGCTGAAGAAGGAGAAAGCATGGAGACCAATGCAGTAGAGTATCCCCTGCACTCCAAAGAAACCTACAAAGACGTGATACTCAACGGAGACCTAGCCGCTAAACAGCAACAGAAAGTACTACAGGTCATTCGACAACATCAGACTGTGCTCACAGACCGACCAGGGAGGACAGACCTCGTCGAAGTAACCTTAACGGTGACCGACCCAACACCCGTCCGCCAGAAGCTCTACCCGATGCCACTGTCTCAGCAGCGAGCCATCAAGGAAGAGAATGACACCTTACTGGCAGCCAGAATCATCTCAGAGTCTACTTCACCCTACAGCGCAGGCACGGTATTGTTGCGAAAACCCAACGGAGAGCATCGACTGTGCATCGACTTCAGACTCCTGAATGCGGTAACGCAGTTCCAGCCAGAGCCACTCCCGGACCAGACAGACCTATTTGCCAAGCTACAGCGAGCGAAGTACTTCTCACGCATCGACCTCAGCAAATGATACTATCAGATACCAGTACAACCACAAGTCCGAAAGTACCTAGCGTTTAGCACTATGGAAGGACACTTCGAGTTCAATGTACTTCCATTCGGACTCCACAACGCACCCAGCATCTTCAGCGCCATGATGCGAAAACTCCTGGCACCCCTGAGCAGCGAGCACCTACATTCGTTTATGGACGACATCCTCATCGCAACACCTACGTGGGAGGAACATGTCACGCTCCTACAACAACTACTCGCCCGCCTCAGAGACACGGGATTGATGGCAAGACCCACCAAATGTCAGATTGGATTCACAGAGCTAGAATTTCTGGGACACACCATCAGTCAAGGAAGCCTGCGACCGGTAGAGAAGACAGTGAAACGCCTACTCGACGCTCCTAGGCCCAAGACCAAAAAGGAAGTACAGTCGTTTCTAGGACTCTGCGGCTTCTACCAGAAGTTCATCCCCAACTACAACAGCATCGCCGTGCCACTGACCAATGGAACCCGGAAAATCGCCCCGGACAAAGTAGTATGGACAGCCGAATGCGAGACAGCATTCCAAACACTCAAGGACAGAATGACATCGGCGCCAGTACTCCACCTACCCGATTTGACTCAGCCATTCGTTCTTCGCACCGACGCAAGCGACTTAGGCCTCGGAGCAGTACTGCTACAGCGCGACCCCAAGAATGCAGAGACGCTATTCCCTGTCGCCTACGCCAGCAGAAAATTGAGACCCGCCGAGACCCACTACGCCACATCGGAGAAAGAATGTCTTGGACTAGTCTGGGCCATACAGAAATTCCAACTCTACCTGTATGGGACCCACTTCACAGTTCAGGTGGACCACCAACCACTATCGTTCCTGGCAGCCTCCAAATCCTTGAACTCTCGCCTGATGAGATGGGCACTCACCCTTCAGGCATACTCATTCCAAATCGAGTACATCCCCGGCAAGGAAAACCACGGAGCCGACTACCTCAGTCGCCATCTCGTGGAGGACACAGCAGCTGTCGCCCACCCAACACAACTAAGGGCCACAGCACCAGAATTCGTCCCCGCCCAATAAAAACCCTGTCACTAGTGTCCATAGCTACCTGGCACAGCATTGCAGCTCAGGTAGAGCAACTTAATTAGTTTGTAAATAGGACCCTAGGATAGTGCAGTGTTAAACTAGGCTCTGTAGTAGAAAAAGGTCGAATCCAGTAGTCATCGCCTTTTTTCAGTTGAGGGAGCCTGTCATGAACTGGCTAGTTTTAACTCTGCCTATGGACTATTCAGCCTTGTGTAGTCATTGTACCCTTAGAGAGTTAGTATTACACAGCCAGCAATTAAAGTACACACCGCGAGCCCGACCCACGCTGCGTAGTGAGTCAGCACTTGAGCTTTGAATCGGACCGTTTAACCAATGACCAGCAGGCTAAGCGGGTAGAGCCGGTTCTGATGGGTCAAAACCTACACACAGTGTTGGTCAGTCGTGTGTGAGACGAGGAAGAAGTAACATCTAAATAGCTAGCAGAGAACTATCTTCACTCATAGACCAGGAAGCAGGACTGAAGAATCTTAGAATTCTATCAAGTCGCCACGGGCCTGAACTTGTCAGACAGGTAAATGAACACCCTTCTGTTTCATCGTGATATATTTATATTATTGTTGAAATTATGTTTGTGGAATCTGCTATGCATAAATGTGAATTGTTAATCCGAATTTGCGTGACCATGTGGAAAAGCCGAACACGTGGCGAAACACGACCGGTTGCGCCGCCATGTTGTATCCCATACGGAACCACTGTTGTTTAACTTATATGTATGTTTGCAGACCAGTGGCTGTACCACTGAATGTTTATAATATTATTAATTCTGTATGTGTATAGTTAGACACGATTGATATTTATGTATGTATAGGAATTTAGAGTGAGATTCCAGTGGACCCCGGAGGTAGCAGAATGTTCGTCGCTTATGTATAGAGATGTGGAGCTATCACTGAGGGCTACTTTGGCTTTCAGTGAGACGCTCTGCACAAACCGATTATTCAGGGTTGTGCAGAATTTCGTCTCTTATATTACAGACGAGCAGGCGAGCTATCCTGTGCGTCCCACTCCACAGAAACGACGAGTTGGTTGAGGAGCCTCTACCGGACAAGTCGGAAAGAGCTACCCGGAAAAACACCCTGTCAGACCCCACAGCGTGGCAAGGGAACCCAACTACACAACGACACAGGTGGACCAGAAGCTACCTCACAGAAGGACTTCGCACGCACCATCTAGCAGTTAAGTGCAAAAACGAAGGTGCACTTAAACTGATCAAAACAGGACCACAGTAGTCCAACTCTTCAGAAACTGTAAAACAGGACCACAGTAGTCCAACTCTTCAGAGACTGTAAAACGGACCACAGTAGTCCAAATCTACATGAAAATCAAATAGCAAGTGCCCGATGAAGATATAACAGCTGCCTAGACTATCAGCGATCGAACTATTAGCAGTAACTGAGACTTTTTAAGTTAGATTAGTACTTAGAGAATCTTGTATAGAGTAGAAGAAATAAATGTGTGATTTTAACTGTTATCAAGTGGCTGGACTACATATGATTCATAGCCGTGTGAAAGCTAGTGTGACAGTAATCTTTTACCATTTTTCTATCTATTTCTGTACCCCAACCTTAACACAGAACGAGCTAAACAAATAAATTTATTAAAGTAATTCATAGGGTGACTTACTAGCAGTTCCCACCGAATAAACGTGAGGGTCCATAATTCCATTGTGCAGAGCCCATAAACCCCACGTGACAGAGCCCCAAGCAGGGTGGGGGTGTGGGATGGAGAGGCGTCTCAGTGGATCTCATTTCAAATTGCCGATGCTCAGTTTTGGCACTTAAAAAAAATTATTGGGGGGGGGGGGGGGGGGAAGGGGGTAATTTCCAAATTGTCTATACCCACTTGACTTCTCTCTTATTGCCCGCTTATTACCTGATTCAGTGAAAGTTATTTAAAGCTAAACGTAACTAAAACTAAAGAAATGTGCTTTTAAGAACACCGTGCGAGAGATCCTGCCCTGCTTCGCCCCCTGAAAATTGCATCTGAAAATGTAGAACAGGTTGAAACTTTTAAGTATTTAGGGACGGTTTTAGACAAGAACTTGAAGTTCAGTGACCATGTTGGTTTTATTTGCAAAAAGGCCAATCAAAGGATGTAAACTTTTGGTGTCAATGTACATATCATAGAAATAGTTTACAGATCTCTAGTAGAAAGTATTCTATGCTTTAACATTGTTACCTGGTTCGGAAATCTTGGCGTTAGAGACAGGAACAGACTCAACCGCATTGTAAACCTAGCTAGCAGAGCGATAGGAAAGACACAAAAGCCAATAACAGAAATATATAAACATTTTGTAAAAAATGAAGCTAAATTTCAAAAACTATTTTTTTTCTGTCTGTGCTGTTATTAGAATTTAATGCCTCTAAAACTGATTTTGAGTCTACACATATAACTATACTATAGAACGTTAATGGTATATTTATTATTCTATTTAAAGCCATAAGTATTGCTATCAATTCTGCAGTGAAAATTGAATATCCTTTTCCTAAATAAAATGATTCTGTAATTTTAAATTCAGGAATAACAAAACCTGCTCCAGCACTACCATTTTGAAGGACCGATCCGTCAGTGTATATCTGAAGTTGTGTCGAATAATTATCATATAAATGATAACGAACATCAATTATCATTAAATCTGAGTTATTATTCTTCATTTCATTTGTAAAATTAATGTCATAGTTAGCTTTTTCAAGTTCCCATACAGGTATTGGAGACACCACCTTCTTGTTACATACAAAATTTTTATTTTCAAAATGTTTTGGAACTATGTCATTTGTGTAAGTTGCTATTGTTTCAAAACATTTAATTTTTTGTGAATGTTTAGGATAAGATATATCTGATTTGAAATATAGTTCCTCATTCGTACTGTTATCTACTGCAGTTGCTCTTATAACATATTTTGCACACGATAATTTTCTCCAAACGTCTAAAGGCATAACTCCCGCTGTTTCATAAGCACGTATTGTGTTAGTGTGTATAGGAATTCCAAGAGCCAATTTTATAGCCTTACTATCTAAACTCTGTAACTTTTTAATATAGCATGTAGGGGCAGAGAAATAAGCCTCTTGGCCATATGTTAATTTAGATCTAACGAGTGCACATGCTAAATGTACTAAAGTTTTAGGGTCCTGTCCCCAAGGCTGCTTGCTAATAATTTTTAATAAATTATAACTTTTTACAGCTTTTTGAATTACATATTCAATATGTTTTTTCCAATGTAATTTAAGTGTAAAATATACACCTAGAAATTTAACTTCTTTGACATATTTTAATTCCTCATTTTCGATGTACACTTTAGGCATTTGTCTGGGATCATGACCATTATTAAATAAAATCATACTAGTTTTTTCTTTAGACAGTTCCAATCCATTTTGATTCATAAAGTAAGTAATATTATTTATTTCTAGTTGATATAATTTCGCAACATGTTTAATTTCATATAGAGACGTTTTTCGTCTTAAAGATACATTCATTTAAATGGCAATATCATCAGCGTATTGAACCATAGAAATTCGTTTGCTTACAACTCTTGGTAAATCATAAATAAATATATTAAAGAGAAGAGGTGAAATTATTGAACCTTGTGGAATTCCCATATCTATAGTGCGATGAGTAGAATATGAATTTCCAACTTTCACACTCATTTTACGTCCTTTAAGAAAGGTTCTAATGTAATTATAAATATATCCAGACAATCCTATCTGTTTCAATTTATACAATAGCCGAGCGTGCCAGACTCTGTCGTACGCTTTTTTAATGTAAAAAAAAGTAGCCAAAATACTTTTCCTTTTTGCAAATTGTCTCTTAATGTGAGTGCTTAATTTAACTAAATGATCTACTGTCGATCTGCCTTTTTGAAATCCTGCTTGGTTATTTGGGATGACATTATGTTTACAGCAAAAATATGTCAATCTTTCTAGTATAACCTTCTCCATTAATTTACTTACATGAGATGTTAAGGATATAGGTCTGTAACTTGATGTTTTATCTCTAGGCTTACCAGCCTTTAAAATGGGTATAACTAGAGAAGACTTCCATATATCAGGCAAAACTCCTCTTTTCCAACATGTTTGAATAATAATAAGCAGAATACGAATCCACTGATCAGGAAGATGATTTAATAACGTATATGACATGCCGTCAAGTCCTACAGCAGACTTTTTTGAACCTAGGGAAAATAAAGCATCTCTAAGTTCTGCTAGAGATATATTTGAATTAATAAAAAAAAGAATTGTCTGGATTAGGATCTTCATATTGTTTCGTGCATTCTTTAATTTTTCTATTATTTAAAATATTATCAAACAGACTTGTAGAATTACTTTCATTTGAAAAAACGTTTACAAATTCTTCTGCTTTCTCCTTGGGAGAAGGAAAATTATTATTAACTAATTTAATAGGACATTGCGGTAACTTAAATCCATTTCTCATTTCAGCAACCTTTTTCCAAGTCTTTAAAGAATCTTGTGAACTAGATATTTCGTTGAAACAAAAAGTTGACCAAAACTGCCTTTTTTCAGCAGCTATTATTTTGTTACATGTTATTTTCGCTTTTTTCATATCATTAAAATTTTGATCTGACCTTGATTTTAACCAATTTTTATAAGCATATTTTTTCTGTTTTACTGCTGCTTCACAAACTTCATTCCACCATATATTTCCATTGCGGTTTTTTTATCTTAGCTGATCGTTTTTGAGGAATAGAATTACTAGCAGCTAAATGAATTTGTTTAATAAAATGTGAATAAATATTATTTATATCATCATCATGCACAAATTCTGTATCATAAGACATTAACAAACTTTGAAATAAGTCCCAGTTCGCACGCTTATAAATGTACTTTGGAATGACATCCACATCTGTTTGAGTGTCAATAGTGTTATTCATAGTTGTAACAATGGGCAAATGATCGCTGCCCAGAGGATCCGTCTGAATATCCCACTCGCAGTCAATGGCTAAAGTAGATGAAACATGCGTCAAGTCAATAGCTGAAGGTCGATGAGATGAAACGTCAGGTATACGTGTGGCTTGTCCATCATTTAGCAAAATTAGATTGGAGTTTAGAATAGTTTCAACAAAAGTCCTATTTGTTGTATGTATACAATCTTTATCCCATAGTGGCGAATGTGAATTAAAATCACCGTTAATTATCCAATATTCAGTGTCATTAATATCCAGAATCCAGTCAGAGTTATTATTACTTGCTCCTCTTGGATAATACACCGATATAATATTTAAACACAAATCTGTATTGATCTTAAGTTTTATAGAAGCTGTATAAACGTCATTCACATCTTTAAAAACTGGAGAAGTATTCACAATATAATCTAAGTCATTCCTGATATAAATAGCAGCTTGAATCTTGTTCCTACCAAAATTGGTCACTGGGGGATAATAAAATCCTTGAAGCTTGGGTAACTTTTTGTTGCTGACATTTAAAGATTGTAATGTTAGTACATGATGATCGTTCGTTGATAAATAATTATGTAAGTATTGTATATTAGTAGAAATAGACCGGCAGTTCCACTGAAAAATTGAAAGCCGTTCTCTTTTCATAACACAAACGTTAACAATTCAAAAACACGAGATTGGAAATTGATACTAATGTTAATGTTTTTAAACAACAGTCTCAGTCATGAAAAAAGTGTAGTAGTCACTTCAAAGATGATTAATTTTACATGGATTATAATTCACAGCATACAAATTTCTGGTAACCGTTGGTCAGTCAATACCACTTCACTGGAAATACTGGATTAGGATATGGGTGCCACCTGCCTCGAAGATCAAAATACCCGAAGCAGTCACTTGTTCGGTAGGGCCGAGCAAGTCTCCTACGGCTTGGTTTATTCCATAAAAGATTATGGAGGACTCGACCAATATTTCCTGCAAGGATACTGGAACCCTTTCTGTTTGGGTGAATAATGTCTCTATGGATGTATGTGGACATGTTGTCATGATTGACGAAAGTAACGTTGGGTTCATCCATCAACTCAGAGAAATTTAACGCATTGAAAATATCTCTCTTGGATCGAAGAACCTTGTCTTTAACAGCCGCTACTTTACTTACTACAATCTTGGCCTGGGGATGTAATAAGGCCACATTCTTGATGGTGTCCACAAACATTTTGCTGGCAGTTTTAGGGTCTTCGTTCTTCAGATCGTTTACACCCACATGGACGAGGACTGCCTTCAGATTTTGCTTTTTGACATTTTCGGTAAGTTGTTCCAATGCCCCAAGAACTTCTGTGGTTGTCGACGCTCGGGTTTTGAGGACCTCAAAGCCATAAGATTGGCCGAGTCGATTTGCCTGCACTCCGTTCAGAACAGAGTCATGCACGACTGCAACCACGTTGTCGAAGGCTTGTTTACTTCCTGTCTTGCGTCTTACGTCATTTGTCGTTGTAATGACGTCTTTTGCCAGCTTGGTGTTGTTGACGTCATTTTTGGAATCCTTTCTTTCTTTTTTCTTTTCTTTGCAGGTATCAACAACACCATTGGATTTTGTAGGATTAGATATTATGGACTGCGCGGATTTAGGTCGACAACTGAGTAAAGTCGACTGTTCAGATTTCGCTGCGGCCGCGTACGAAGCATGAGCTGCTGGTAATCTCAAACGCGTCGTCTGCTGTTCGTTTTCTGCTTGATCCTGCATCGTTACACGCTGCGCATGCATGGCCTTGATCAATTTAGCCTGATCAAGCACCGTGGAGTGTAATGCTGCAAGCTCTTCGTGCATGGTTTGAACTAATAGTATCAGCTCACGTACAGTAGCTTGGCACTGGCAGCTCATGCAGTCCACTCCATCAGTGTTGACTCCTGTCTCTGCTGTCACTGCTGCCAGGCCCGCCTCCTCGTTCTGCTGATCCTGTTCTTCCATCACCACCTCCTCATCCACCTTGTTTGTCCGCTTCCTTCTTCTTACTCCCTTTCTTGCTGTCATCGTCGCAACTCCCCTGATCCTTCAGTAACCAGATAAATGTTGGCTGCTACTTTTTGTCGGTTGTTTCCATGATAGAAACCGGAAGTGACCGTGTGTTTATAGTTCTCCTCAAAATGTCCGTGTAATTGCTGTTGTTGTTCAATTCAATTCAATCAATGTATTTATAGTCTGTTCACTAATTAAGTGATTTTATACTTCTTTTTTTTTAAGTAAAGAAAAAGGAAGGTCCTTATAAGAATTGTTGTTGTTTTTGCTTTTCTTCTTCTTCTTCTTCTTCTTCTTCTTCTTCTTCTTCTTCTTCTTCTTCTTCTTCTTCTTCTTCTTCTTCTTCTTCTTCTTCTTCTTCTTCTCCTTCTACTACTTCTTCTGCTGCTGCTTCTTCTTCTTCTTCTTGGTTGATTGGTTCATCGAGATGATAAGATGTACGCACGCAATCACACAATGTTGTTGCTGTTGTTGTTGCTCTACTTCTTCTTTTTCTTGTTCTTTTTGTTATTCTTGTTGTTGTTGTTGTTGTTGTTGTTGTTGGTGTTCTTCTTCTTCTTCTTCTTCTTCTTCTTCTTCTTCTTCTTCTTCTTCTTCTTCTTCTTCTTCTTCTCCTCCTCCTCCTTCTCCTTCTTCTCATCATCTTCTTCTTCTTCTTGAAGGGAGAAAGGTTTGTCTTAATTGGAACCTTAGGTTCATGAACCTTTTTCTTTCTTCTCTAGGTACTCAGATACCGAACATAGATTCTTGAACCTTATGGACAAAGAACAAGGTTCGAGAACCTAGATTCGGGATTTGAGAACCTTGACAAATAAAGGATAGTGAACCTCCACGAAACATTGAATGAACATTGAGGTTTAACGTCTACACCCACCATTGGCGATATGGCAGACGGGGATAACCATCCCAGGGAAAGAGGGGTAGGGACCTGAATCAACACTGAACCACCAAAGCAATCATACATACGAAACATTTTAAGGAAGACAGGCCTTATGGATGGTGCGGGAGCGTTGTGGTTAGATCACACCTAGTCAAGCGAGCGTTGTGGCCGAGTGGGCTAAGGCGGGACTAACTTGCCTTGTCCAAAAGGCTAGAAAACAAATGGCGCCTCACAGGTATGGGATCGATCCAGCATCTGGGCGTTATGTTTCTCTGAATATTATTTACTTTCGACTCGGGCAACGTCTCGAGGGTTTTCTCCGGGTACTTCGGTTTGCTCCCGCAGCAAAATTTCACCAACATAACTAATATTAGATAGGTTGGGTGTGGGCGCGCCACAGGCTGCGACTACGCCATCCCCAGGGGAGGCGGACCAGAATATCCCATTAAGGGACAGTAAAGAGTTACAACATGTCCCGATACTAACTTTGTATTGGATCAGTTTTAATATGTGAAACAGACTACAGCACGTCAAGAACAAACAAAAAAGAACGAAACAGCACACCACAAACACCCCTAGTCCATCAATCCGGTGAATGAATGGGTACCCGGATCTATTTAGAATCCGGTGAATGTAAAAGCATATGAGGGGAGAGAAATTAATGAGGACACCGCTGTGGCGAAGCTGGCCTAGAGACAACAGATATCCTTACCTCATAGCTATATTGCACAGGCGCTCGTCTAGAACGTGTAGCCCATGAGCCCTATTGAATGTCTTTGTAATCTGGGAAACGGTTAGAGTACGCAGTGGGCACTTACAAATGGAATGGTGTGTGTAACGCTGCTTTGTCTACTGGATTCGGACTTTTTAGGGCACCGAGGAGTTTCTCCGGATACTCCGGTTTCCTCTCTCCACTCAATAATGGCATTGGATGCAGTCAGTCACAAATTTCCAAAATAAAAACTCGATTTCCTTTCGTCTTCTAATAGCGATTTTTCTTTACACTATGTATTTTAGTGATGAATGCCTGTTTGTTGTGTATGTTGGTTACAGATCGCCGCGCTTTGAGTCTGATTTAGGAATAAGGCGCGTATAGCATCCATTATTATTATTATTATTATTATTATTATTATTATTATTATTATTATTATTATTATTATTATTATTCGCAAAGCTTTACAAACAAAAAACAAACTGAAGAAATAAACAATCGATCTGTCATTTAATGTCTGTTCAACCCCCGTTGGGGTGCCGGAAGTTTCAGTATAAATAGTATCCCCACATTCTGGCAATTTAGTGCTTTAAATTCCTACTGTCGCTGTCTTTCCCATTTGCTCTTTCTCATTCCTGCTATGTTCTATCAATCTGCTATACTATCTTCTTCTTCGCTAGACCAGTCACCTACCTTTTTTCTTGAAAACTCTTCCGGGGCAAGACTCCTTATTTGGGTATGAGGTCTGTTGGATCAGCTTGGAAATATTGGACACTTTCTGCCAGGTGGTCACTAGGCCTTCCTATGATGTTATTATTTAGCAATGTAGGCATTTTATATGTATGTGGTTTGTTGATAAGTTATAATGATGTTTGTATTCTATTTTGTTTTTGTAAACGGGGGTTCGATAAATTAGAGTACAGCCTCAGCGTCCCCTGCGTGGGATGTCTTTATTGTGAAGTGACTGTCTGGTGGAGAGCTTTCAGTTTTACCACTAGGGTTGTTTCAGCAGATCTTTTATGCGGATCGGGGGTTGTCCGGTCCTGATTTGGCTCGGAAGAGTCCGCTGGACCTACAGCAATAATCATGTAATGTAATGTAATGTAATGTCTGTTCACCCATTTAGGTGATATTAGACCATTAAACTTAAACCATTTTAAAAACGCTTTAACCATTTAAAAACAAAATTACAATCAGTCTTTAAAAGTCTACCAACAGGAGATTTAGCAATAGCTTTCCCAACTTCTGTTAACATTAGAATGTTCCAGAAACACGACTACAGAATGTCCCTATTCAATGATGTTATGTCCATTTACTTCAAACATGTGTTTTTAAACTGTGGATTCAAATATATCAGATGATGTACTAATAGATTTGCACTACAGTCACACACACATTGAACCTCTGCGGAGTATTTTGTATTCCACGCGTTCATTCTTCATTTATATAGTTAACTGAGAAAGTGATTTTGAACAATTAGGTATATGAGGAGAACAAAACAAACAGCAACACCCAAGTTGAGGTCCGAGGCAACATTTCGATTTTTATTCAAATCTTTATCAAGCCATGTATTAAAAACATCACATCAAGTCTTTATATACCTATTCAGTAAAACTACAGTTCACTGATGAGAGCAGTTCAAATAACAGGACCTAGCACAATAATTAATATGTGTCTAAAAGGTTAAAAACCAAAAGATTAAGAACACTGCTCATGAATAATAATTCAAAGCTGAACAATAATATTACAAATATTATTAAATGTTATTAAACAATTAGCTGTAGTGACCATTTTAATGCTATAATATAATGGTAAACTCAATAAGTCAACAATGAATACAAAATTTCCTGCTGTTGTTTTGTTGTTTTAGATCATGGAAGTGCTAGAAGCGTTGAACCTATTTACATTAAACGTTATTTACACCAAAGAACAGTAAATTTTAAAATATATTGGACAGATACAGAATATAGTGGTAACGGTAAAGGTGGTCCCATAGCCTTGTGGCCGTAGGGGAGCGTGATGTTGGAGATCACACTTATCTTGGGCCAGCGTAATGAGGGTGATGCCCATCTCTCTCCCTCGCTGCTTTACCTTCCCCACCCTTAAGAGAGTAGGTACTCAGTCACAGTTGAGTCAACTGGGGGCGTTGTTATTTATCGCTTCACGTTTTGCGGTCACCCATCCAAGTGCTAACCGCACTGGACGGTGCTTAACTTGCGACACAGTAGCGAGTGCTCCAACCACTGTGCTATCCGACACCCAGAATATAGTGACTATACCAGAATGAAAGTTCCATGCATGCATGTAGACTATCACAGACCCAACAGACTATTTCCCTCCTCCCTCCATCCCCCCCCCCCTCTCTCTCTCTCTCTCTCTCTCTCTCTCTCTCCATCCTGCTCCAACACATTGTTCAACCAAGCACACGCCATTCCTTTCCTTTGCAAGAATGTGTAGTTTTCTCTCACTGTATTTGTTGGCATGAATTGAAGTCAAAGTTCCCTTAGTCAAAACAAAAGTAATGTTTTATTGTACGGAGAAGATTGGGCCCTGCCAGGTCTTTCTTGCCCAAGACACACAGCATGATGAATAGCACCATTTCACTCCATACCGGATCGGTCGTCGCCCGGGTCACCAAGGACCGCCCCTTCCGTTGGCCACCGACATCAGGACGGAGGTGATAAGTGTGCTACTGATGGAAAACGTAAGCAAGATCCGCATTAGAAACAACATCGTAATAGGAAGCTGGAATGTCAGGAGCCTAACTGCGGAAGGAAAATTAGAACTGGCCCACGAGCTGGACCACTATCGATGGAACGTTTTAGGTATCAGCGAACTGCGCTGGAAAGGCCTAGGTGAAACAACAACCGACAAAGGTCACAAGCTTTATTTCAGCGGTAGAGATGACAGGCACGAACACGGCATTGGATTCTTGGTCCACAAGAAAATTCTAGCCACTGTCATGGGTTGCCGCCAGTCTCCAGTAGACTCATTACCATCCGTCTGAGAGCAGTCCCTTTCAACATCACCATCATCCAGGCCTATGCCCCAACATCAGACTACGACGACAGCGAAGTGGAGGATTTCTATGAAAATCTACAGGCTGTCCTTGACCAAGTGCCGAAGAAGGACATAGTCTTTGTGCAAGGCGACTCGAATGCCAAGGTTGGCCAAGATGCGCACCACAACTGGGTAGACACATGTAGACCCCACTGCAAAAACGAGACAGACAAATGACATGGGTCTGAGACTCTTGGAGTTTGCCAGATACAACAATCTGATACTGGCAAACACGCTTGGTCTCCACAAAAAATGCAGACGATGGACATGGCACAGTCCCGGCGGGGAGCATCACAACCAGATCGACTACATCATGGTCATGAAACGCTTCAGATCAGGCATCAACATTGGCAGGACACGCACTTTTTCAAGAGCAGACATCGGAATTGACCACGATCTCGTGATGGTGCATTTTCGGCTCCACTTGAAAAGAGTAAACAAAGCAAAATGCACCAGACTGAAGTTCAACCTGAACAAACTGCAAGACACGGAGGTGGCAGAAATATTTTAGGCCACAATTGGAGGGAAATTTCCACCATTGCTCATTTTGGGAACTGGTGAAGAAGATGTCAATACCATGACCACCACCTTCAACTCAGCTGCGACAGATGCCACCACGGAGATCCTTGGCAAGCACCGGCCAAAAGAAGAAGCTGTGGATTACATTTGAACTTTTGGATCTGTGTGATACACGAAGAGAGATGAAAAAGAAAAAGAACACCTCACAGGGAGCTGATGGCTACCGGAAAATCAACAATGACATCCGAAAAAGCATGCACACAGCAAAGGAGAACTGGATAGAAGATCAATGCCAGGAAATAGAGAACAGTCTGAACAAGAACAACAGCAAGAAGGCCTACCGGATTGTGCATGTGAAGTGGCTGACAAGTGTTAAAAAGCCCAAGATCCCCACTATCCAAAGCAAGTCTGTCATATGTCTTGGACAGAAGGACAGAGTACTTCTCTGATCTTTACAAACACACACCAAACGGGAAAAAAACATCAGTTCTTGCATGTCCTGAGAACAGAGAAGTAGACGAAATCCTCCATATTCTCCGAGAAAAAGTTGAGGCAACAGTGCAATCGCTGAAGAAGGGGAAGTCAGCGGGAGTGGACAATATACCAGCGGAACTGCTTCAAGCAGGAGGAAAAGCGATGATTTACCGCACTCACCATTATTTGTAACAAGATCTTGCAGACTGCTGAGTGTCCTACACCATGGACCCAGTCGCTTGTCATCATTCTTCCCCAAAACAGGTGACCTTCAGGAGTGTGAAAATTACCGCACCATCAGCCTCCTGAGCCATCCCAGGAAGGTCCTCCTGAAAATAATACTCAACAGGTTGAAACCCCAAGGTGAACAAATCATAGCTGAAGAACAAGCAGGATTCAGGGCAGGGCGAAGTACCACTGAACAGATATTCAAACTCAGAATAATCTGCGATAAATACTTACAGCATTAACAACATCTATATTATGTGTTTGTAGACTTTAAGAAGGCGTTTGGCCGAGTCTGGCATGCAGCTCTGAAAGTGTGCAACATCTGCCCTAAAATTATTGAAGTCATCAAAAGCCTGCATGACAAGGCTACCAGTGCAATCCTCCACAACAACGCCATCGGAAACTGGTTCAGAACAGCAATCAGTGTGCGCCAAGGATGCCTACTCTCTCCAACACTCTTCAATATCTTCCTAGAGCGCATCATGTCAGATGCCCTTACAGATCACGAAGGCACAGTCAGCATAGGGGGTAGAGCAATCTCCAACTTTCGTTTTTGGATGACATTGATGGATTGGCTGGAGAGGAACAAGAACTTGAACAGTTGGTACAGAGGATTGACACCACCTCCAGAGCCTATGGAATGGAGATAAGTGATGGAAGTAATGGAAAATGATGACCAACAACACCAATGGCATCAACACGAACATCAAAGTCAGTCCAAGGCCAATCCCTCAACACAGTGCATAGCTTCAAATATTTAGGAGCCATTGTATCAGGCAATGGTTCCCGACAGGAAGTCCTCTCCAGGATCGCACAAATAACTGCCGTCCTGGCAAGGTTGAAGCCAATTTGGAAAGACATGACCATCAGTCTACAATCCAAGGTAAGACGGCTGCGCTACCTTGTCATCTCCATTTTCCTATACGCATGCGAATTATGGACCCTCACAGCAGATCTACAACGAAGAATACAAAGCATGTAGATGAGGTGCAACAGAAGACTTATGGGCATTTCCTATACCCAGTACATCACCAACGACGAAATCCGACAGACCATCACACCAAATCCATTGACATTGGACAACACGATGACCTGCTCCCAGTGGTGAAGAAACGGAAACTCCGATGGTTTGGACACGTCATCAGAGTATCAGACCTTGCAAAGACCATCCTGCAAGGCAAGAAGGAAGAAGTAGAGGGAGACAGAAAAAGAGGTGGGAGGACAACATTCGAGAATGGACTGGCTTGACACAGAGCGAAGCCATGAGGGTTGCAGATGACAGAGAAGGATGGATTACGCTGGTTAAACGATCGTCTGTGGTGCCCCTACAACTTCGAGTTACGGGATAGGATAGGATTGGATGTCCATGGTGACCTTAGTATGCAGATCCACACACTAAAAACAAAACCTCTCTCTCTCTCTTTCTCTCTCTCTCTCTCTCTCTCTCTCTCTCTCTCTCCTCTCTCTCTCTCTCTCTCTCTCTCTCTCTCTCTCTCTCTCTCTTCTCAGTTGACACGCAGTTCTTGTATTTAAATGTCTGTTCATTTTTCACAATGATTTTAGAGATTCACCCCAAACTCAGACTCACACACACAAACACGCACCCACACACACACACACACACACGCACACGCACACACACACACACACTACTCTCTATACTCTTTATATTTAAGGCTGTTTCTATATTCTTCTTTATGCCCAAAGGGTTGGCTTCTGGTTTTTTTCTACCCGTGTCTGCTTCAATGGCCAATTTGTTATTACTAGGGATATTGGCTTCGGTCTTTTAATAAACGCCAGGGAGGCCATGAAGGTTTATTATTTGCCAGCCGAAATGAATCCCCCGGCAACTATAGATCCATTCGCATTAGTCTGCAAATCACAAAGTCTAGTCTGTGTTTACGCTAACACACCAGTCTAAGCATACCTCGATCTTGATTTCGATCTTCCTTCAGAACATATTTACGTATTGCGATAGGGTTGATGTTATTAGGTATATGTTATTTGAAATAAACCTAGATTTTTGTCGAACCCATGTTCCTTGCATCTCTCTTCTTTTTCCTTTTGGAGTTTTTGTTTGGGAAGGGTGGGTGGTGGTGGAGGTGAAGGGGGTGTTCTTGAGCTTGATTAGTAAGCTTACTTCGCTGGAGCTAACATTGTCTATTATGCAAACGTTTTACGACATGTTCTTGTTATTTGTTTGGTTGGTTGGTTGGTTGGTGTCGTTTTCTTTGTTTGGGAGGGGAGAGAGACATTAAAAATGTGTTTTGTGCTTGTGTAGGTGTGATTGTGTGTGTATGTGTGTGCGGGTGCATGCATACGGGTGTGTGTGTGTGTGTGTGTAGGTGTGTGTGTGCGTGTTTGTGTGTACTGCTTGTCCATAAATAAACTGTGCCAGTGTGAGTGGTCGTGTGCCATTTGAAGGCTTGATTCTTGAAGGCTTGAGTCCTATTTGTTCATGTTTCTTGCGCCTGTTGGTTTCAATGTTTACATTTGATTATCAGAAGGCGGTGTGTTGTGTTATAATGCTTTTTTTTCTCGTAATTTCCGAATAAATTGTCAAAACATGTGTGTGTGGGTGTGTGTGTGTATGTGTGTGTGTGAGTGTGTGTGTGCGCGTGCGAATTTCTGCTTGTGCATTGGTGTGTGCGTACGTGCGTGCACGTATGCGTGTGTTTGCAAGGTATGCGACTAGCGTATACTCTGTGATGCTGTTGTATTTTCTCTTGCAGAAACGTCTGATTTTCCAATCCACAAGCGAATTTCGGAGATGCTTAGTCCGACTAGAATATGTTACCGGCAATGTGTGAAATCCCGCATTCTATAGAATGCCTATATAAAGTATAGAATGCCTGCCTAGATAAAGTATAGAATGCCTGCCTAGATAAAGTATAGAATGCCTCAAATCTTACCTAGGCACTCTATACAACACCGGGATTTCACACATTGCCGGTAACATATATATCAGGTGGCGTTATATATTTAGCTTTAATCAAAGATACTCTGCAATGGATCTACCAGTTAACAGCTCAGACACGCTGTTGCTGAGACTTGCCGACAGCTGGCTACTACTACTACTACTACTACTACTACTACTACTACTACTACTACTACTACTACTACTACTACTACTACTAGAGCGTTGGCTTGCGGATCTGAAGGTCCCGAGTTCGAGCCCAGGCCGGGGCTTCATTCCCGTTTCCTACTCCTTCGGGTGAGAATATAAACCGAGGTCTAGTCTGTGTCGCATACATTCCATCATAACGGACTTTAAAGATCCTGACGCTCATGTGCTAGACGGGTGGGTGCCGGTGACAAAAACACACCCAGCATGTACAATGGGTAAAACGCTTCACTTGGGGCTGCTGTAATATCGAAAATGAAAGTGCCCGAACGTCACCTTTGTGACAATAAAGTTGTAAAAAAAAAATTAAAAAAAAACTACTACCACTACTGCTACTACTACTACCACCACCAAACAACACGATGAAGGTGATGACTTTGCCATTTGATTTACCGTGTCCGATGAGGCTGAAGCTTATCCGTTAAACGATCATCTGTGGTGCCCCAACGACCTTCGAGTTACGGCATAGGATAGGATAGGATATTTACTGTAAAAGGGACAGAGACACCCCACATCCTACCACTACCCTCTCTGTCTGTTTGTCTGTCTCTGTTTCTGTCTGTCTGTCTGTCTCTCTCTCTTTCTCTCTCTATCTCTCTCTCTCTTTCTCACCATCTCGCCTTCCCCCCCCTCTTCTCCCGCCTCTCTCTTCCTCTCTCTCACTCTCTCGCCTTCTCCCCCCCCACCACCAACTCCCCCATCCTCCTCTACATTATTCTCTCCCCCAACCCCGCCATCTGACTGCAGTTACTGGGTTGAGAGAGAGAGAGACGCGTGAAAGCTCATATTGTTGATTGTACGAAAGAGAATAGTTGGCACCCGATCATCCTTTGCATTGTCGTTCTAGAACATTGCTTCCCCTGTCATAATAATAATACAGTACATTTGTATCGCGCGGTACCTCGCAAACGGTAAGGAAAGCGAGCTCGCCGCGCTTGACAACACACGTGCAATCACACACACACACACACGCACACACACACACCCACACACACACACACCCCGAACACACATACACTTATCAAATAGTTAAGTAATTTCAGTAAAACATGAATACCAAGAACCGAGCCGGTGCCGCCACCATCCATGAACAGATGACGTGACTTGGTAAAAGATTACATATGGGGATTGAAGGGAGGGGGAGTGACAAAAAAATTATTGAGTTTGCATGTTTAAAAGGTGGGTTTTTAATTGGCGCTTGAAGGAAGAAAGTGATGGAGCATGTCGGAGTTGCACCGGTAGTGAATTCCAGGCAGTTGCAGCAGAGAAAGAGAAATGTCGTTCCCCTGTCAGTTCAGTTCAGTGGGTACCTTGTTTTCTCTCCCTGCCTTTATACCACAAGTGAGAGTAACCAATGTGTGTTTGCTGTGTAAGTGAGAGTGTGTATTACATGTGAGAGTGAGTATTAGATGTGAGCGTGTGTATTGCGGAAATGTTGCTACTGATCGCCGCGTTTTGAGACTGATTGCCGAGGGCAGAAAGGTGGGTGAATGAGTTTGGCAATCAGTGGGTAGGGAAGAGTGTTTGTTATTTCTGTCATTACTTATTGTGCCAATGATGCAAAACAACGTTAGTCGATAAAAACAAAACAAAATGTTACATGTGCACGGGAACACCCCAGCGCACCCCACACCCACACCCACAAGCACACACACACACAAACAAGCACATACGTAAAATTGACACGCACGCACACACATAATAATACTCACACACACACACGCACACACACACACACACCCACACACAGACACACACACACACACTCGTATACTTAGAAGACATAAGAAAAGTAGATGTTACGTTTGAGACGCGCACGATAGATCCGATCGTTTTGTTTTGCAAAGCATGCAATAACAGAGTGTATTTACCTTTGATTTGATTTTGCGTTGTTGTTAGAAGAAGCTTTGAAAAATGTTGATAATTTTCTTTGGTCGATATTATTGGAGAATTATCTCGAATTGCTTGTTTACTATCGATCGAAGGATCTAGATAAATCAAGTAATAGCTAAGAGATTCTTCTAACCTAAATAAGGTTATATGACGTAAGACAGTGCATTGTCCCGGTGACGAGTTTCATATTGATTGGGTGTTATTGTGTCATGCTGGAATGTTCGACCTTTTTCTTGATTGCAGAGAAGCTATATAAGTAATGCACTGTCTGCTTGAGTAGTGAAAAACTCAAAGAGTGATTGATTTATGGAAATTTTTTATCATGATCTGTGAAGTGATTTTTGGAAAGTGATCTTGCGTTGGTGTATGCTGAATAAAGTTGGAAAACTTCATACGACGACTCCTGCCTTGTTAGTGAGTGAACAGGTTGCGTGGATAAAGGAATCTGAGTTACACTTATCAAGATTCAAGCATCGGTGCTGAATCAACAATTGATAAATAAACAACCGAGTAACAGTAGAATTAAAGCAAAACTAAAACAGAAGGAGAAGGGATAGGACTAGGCAGAAATATACCAAAAGAAGAAGAAGCAAAAGGAGAAGGAGAAGAAGGATGAGGAAAAGAAGAAGAAGAAGAAGAACAAAAGATGATGATGATGATGATGATGATGATGATGATGATGATGATGATGATGATGATGATGATGATGATGATGATGATGATGATGATGATGAAGGCGAAGAAGTTGCCTGTCATCATTATTATTTGGAACTTATTTATACAGAGTTTGGCTTATATAAGCTGGCTTGTTGCCTATCATCAATGCCTTGCTTGTTTGTCATTATGTGCTTTCTTTGAAAAAAAAAGTTTTTTTAACCAAGAAGGCGAAGACAAAGAAGAATGAAACGGAGAAAACGAAGAAGAAGAAGAAGAAGAAGAAGAAGAAGAAGAAGAAGAAGAAGAAGAAGAAGAAGAAGAAGAAGAAGAAGAAGAAGAAGAAGAAGAAGAAGAAGAAGAAGGATGATGATGATGAGAAGAAGAAGAAGAAGAAGAAGAAGAAGAAGAAGAAGAAGAAGAAGAAGAAGAAGAAGAAGAAGAAGAAATCGTTTGTCGGAAGATTGGATAGGTTTTATAGCCCCGGAAGTTGTAACTGACAAGACGGGATACATGATCAGTAAATCATACATGACTTTTCATGCGTGGGTACATCCAGGGATCAGGCCGATGCCCCCCTAACTCCATATTTGCCCAGGTCTATGTTCCCTCAAGGCTTATCAGGTCTATATCCTCTTCCCCCCATCTCTGCCCCTTCCTTCCCACAATATATTCTTCCCAGGTCCAAGTTGCCCCAGGTCTAAATCCCCCGTGTCTAAGTTGCCCCAGGTTTATGTTCCCAAGGTCTAAGTTACCCCAGGTTCAAAGTACCGCAAGTCTAAGTTCCCCCAGGTCTAAGTTATCCCAGGTTTATGTTCCCCAGGTCTAAGTTATCCCAGGTTCAAATTACCCCAAGTTTACGTTCCCCCAGGTCTAAGTTGTCCCAGGTTTATGTTCCCCAGGTCTAAGGTACCCCAGGTCTAAGTTACCCCAGGTTTAAATTACCTCAGGTCTAAGTTCTCTACCTCGTCCTCCACTAAATGCAGCCATTGTACTGTAATTGTTCAATTGAAAATAAATAAAGTTGCATTGTATTTGTATTGTATTGGTATTGTATTTGTGTTATATTTATATATTGTATTGTATTGTATTGTATTGTATTGTATTGTATTGTATTGTATTGTATTGTATTGATTGCAGTGCATTTTGTAGGAGTGCGTGTGTGTTGGCGTACCGTGCGTGTGTGAATTTGATTTTGAATATAAGCGACATATTACTTTAATAGACATTACCTACTGTATAATAATGAACATAATTATGAGAGTGAAACCATAGACCTCGGGGGAACTAGACCTGGGGGGATATAGACCTGGTCCTCACACAAGCATTTTTAATGGTTTACATGCTTTACCACTCTGGTGCTCTCATGGACGTAACTATCCATGCCCCTAAACGTAACCCCTAAATAACATTCATACCACCAATTTTTTGGGATGGGCCAACACACAAAGTAAGACCAAGTCAGCAAATTTTTATTTAAGATTTTTACAAAAATTAGGGAATATTGTTGTTGCTCACCAAAAAGGAGAAAAATAGACAAATATAAGTCTTTTGTTTTGTTTTGTTTTAATTCTAAATTTTAAAAAAAAAAGTATATCCGATCGGAGTATTTGATTCCCGACTCTCGGCCATTACCAGCAAAACACGCCCCTACCCAAACTGTTATTTTTCATTTAGGCATACAAAATAGGGACATTAAAAGTAGTTGCCTTGCAAGGCGGCGAAGCATACTAGTAGTACACCGGACTGCCGGCTACCAGTACCACCACACTCTCTGCAGGTCACTGCCATAAACCTGCACAGAATGCCAGCCGACAATTTAGCCCTGCTCGCCCCCAAAAGCAGAAGACCAAGGGCCAGGCGGGGGAGATCATATGTCGTGTTACGCACCCAAGGGTTCTGCACAGCAGGAGCCATCCAAGGCCAGACTAACAAGAAAACAAGCTCACTCTGTCAGCCTCAAGGTGGGACAACATCTCCCAAACGGCGACTAGTCACCTCCCACTCCGTCACACAAACTAGTCGTAGACAGCAGCGGTAAACAGTTGTTCCAATTCGAATCGCGTTGCAAGCTGGGCGTGTTGTGATTGTTTAGCGAGAATGCAGAAAGATTAAATGTGCGGTGTGTATCTGTTTGTGTGTGTGCAGATGTTAGACTACTTATAGTTGAAAGTATGCTGTATTTAACAGTTGTGAAAATGTAGTTTTTATAGTAGTTGCATGTTATCTTGTGTTTGTATGTATAATTTTGTTTAAACAGTTTTATTTGTTGTAAAACATGTGTTCTGTGTTTGCTGAGATGCAGCGTCTTGTATGAATTTTCTATTGGGAGTAATACAGGTGTGTTGACTTGACTTGACTTGACTTGAAAGTTTTGCCTTTAGGGTTTAGTCTCAGACTTTACACTAACAAAACACTATTTAGAGAAAAGATACAGGATGATTTCTTGTCCCCTTGTATACACAAGGGCATTTGGGCAACACATAAGGCCGAAGCATTAGACAAGGAATGTCATAGTCAATGAATAAAACATCAGATATAACATCACAAGTCATTCAAATACACATTGTAGGCTGCAAGAGGAGAAGAAGGAAAAGGAGGAGGGCAAAGGGCACAATGGCAAAGAGAATAAATCAAACCACACACATACCCGTTCATGCACTGGCTCCCTGTTGCAAAGAGAAGTGACTATAAAATCCTCTATTACATATCCATGTGTAAACGAAACGGCTCCTGAACATCTTCAAGAATCGATTAACATTTATGCTCCTTCTCGCACTCTCCGCTCATCGTTGACGTCACGGCTTGTAGAGCCTGGTAAAAGAGAGGGCACTGAAAAGAAGCGATCTGGGGCCAGGTCAATCAGAAATGCTGCACTTACTTTCTGGAATACAATACCAGAGGATATTGAATATGCAACAGATGTCCACTCTTTTTCGCCAAAAGCTCAAGACGACCCCTTTTCGCGAAAGTAACTGGTACATTTTTTTTGCGCCCTGAGCATGTCTCTGCGACATGGAGTTGTGCGCGATACAAGTGGACATTGGGTTGGATTGGCTTGTGAAAGTGCGTGGACTCTTTTGATCATCCCTGGAGAGCTTGGGGCCGTGACAAGCCGTCTCTAGTATATATATATATATATATATATATATATATATATATATATATATATATATATATATATATATATATATATATATATATATATATATATATATATATATATATATATATATATATATATATATATATATATATATATATATATATATATAATTATGCTCTATTAGGAAAGAGACCAGCATGGCAGCAGTGTGGGTTAACTGTATTGTAAATAAATGGTATTACATTTTCTGTCCCACCGCCCTTAGCTTAGTGGTAGAGCGTTCGCCTGGCACACCGATGACCCAGGTTCGAATCCCGGTGGTGGGCAAAATAAAACTGGCCATTTTTTCAGTGTTCATCTTAGCAGTAAGGTTACTATGGTGGTTCAGTGTTGACCAAAATGTCAATGCTCTCTCTCTCTCTCTCTCTCTCTCTCTCACACACACACACACACACACACACACCCACTCTTCTCTGTGAAGGGTTATCTCCCCGGTTGCCACATCACCGATGGTGTGTGTGTATATATAAGATAAGATAAGATAAGATAAGATAAGATAAGATAAGATAAGATAAGATAAGATAAGACAACTTTATTATCTTTTACAAGAAATTACATTGTGGTGTACAATTACAATCAACAAGGAATAAACATCACAATAATAATAACAACAATCATAATGACAATGAGGATAAAAAATGCACAGTCACATATGAATAGAATTACACTTATGCATGCTAACATTAAACGACAGCAAATGTGAAATGAGATTATTTTGGGCAAACAAAACACACACACACATACACACACATACACACACACACACATGTCATTTATTAAGTAATGAGACAGCCTTTGGAATAAAACTGTTTTTCGTTCTGAGAGTTCTGACCCTTGGTGTTTGGTAGCGCCTTCCAGAAGGCAGGAGCTGGAAGTGGTGCGCAAGCACATGAGTGCTATCCAGCACAAAGCAAATAGCTTTCCGCACAACACGTCTTTCATACAACACCTGCAGACTCTCTTGTTTCACTCCCACAACCCTCCCACAGACTTTCACTACTCGATCCAGAATACTTTTGTTTTTTACACACAAACTTCCATACCAGCAGATAAAAGAAAAGGTAAGAACGGACTCAATAAAAGAAGAGTAAAAGGTCTGAAGGATGCGGCTACTGACTTGGAGATTTCGAAGTTTTTGAAGGCAGTAAATTCTAGACTGACATTTTTTGTGTATGGCCTGGGTGTTTGCAGTGAAGTTCAGTTTCTCGTCAATGATGGTTCCCAGGTATTTGTATTGGGTGACTCTCTCGACTGTAACACCATCAATAACAAGGTCTGGAATGAGAGTGTTGTTTTTACGAAAGTCAATGACCAGTTCCTTAGTTTTCTTGACATTTAAGTCCAGATAGTATTGTTTGCACCAGGAGCTGAACCTATCAACTGCAGAGAAATACACAGCATTTGAATTGGACAGGTCCACAAGGGCAGAGTCATCCGAGTACTTTAATATATATAAAGCTGTGTTTTTAATTAGTTTTTTTTTTAAGTGACAATGAGTTTACCTGGGATTTTAACATTTTGTTGACAGATATAACGATTATATAAAGGGACTGAACTTTAAAGTTTTTGTTGTATTTGGTAGTTGTTGTTTTTTTGTTGTTGTTGTTTTGTGACAATGAGTTTACCTGAAAATTTGATTGTTTGTTTTTTGTTGTCACATCAAAACTTAGATGATATAATGGGCACTCATAGCTCAAAGCGATCGCAGAATTAATGTAGGTGTTTGTGAGTGGATGTGGTTGGTTGGTTTGTTCGCTTGATTGCTTGCATTCTTTCTCTCGTTGTTTTTTTCTTTCTTTTTTTTTTTTTTTTTTTTTTTTGGGGGGGGGAGGGATTTTAGATAATAGATTTTACCTGGGAATTTTTTATTTTGTTGTCATATAACAAATATGATAAAAATATGAGTATTCGTAGCTAAAAATAAAATTAAGAGAAACGACCGCTCCACGTGGAATTTTGGTGTTCCTGTTCTTTGTATATAAACAGAAAGCGAGTTACCAGCCTTTGCTTACGAAAGGCGCCGGAGGCAAGAGGAACCAGCTGTGGTTTCTGTAACGCGGTTATAATGGGGTTTTGTTATTATTGTTTTTGTTGTTGTTGGTTTGTTGTTTTTGTTTAGCTTTATTCAGTGAACCTATGACGCCGTTAAAGATCCAGAGTATTAAAAAAAATGTTTGGTTATGTTTTGTGACATTTAGTTTACTTGAGGAAAATGGCGTTGTTGTTACTACCGGGTAATCGTAGTTTAAACCGGACTGCTAAGCTTTGCATTTCTTGTTTGTTAGGGGTTCTTTTTGGACAGCATTATTAGAGTTTCCGATTTAGAGATTAGAAGAGATTACAATTCTTGTAGTCTTATTTCAGCATGGCGTTAGCTATGTTTCTATTTGCCTGTGGATACTTTCGTCGCATATAGTACATACTCTCTGTTCTCTGTCACAACTTCTTCACAGATTCTTGTCATTCCTACCTTGCTGATCTACTGTCTGTCTACTCTCCTTCACGCACTTTAAGATCTTCTGCTGACGCTCGCACACTCAAGGTTCCCGTCACCCGCACTAAGACATACGGCCAACGTGCATTCGCTTACTCCGCACCCAAGCAGTGGAATTCCCTTCCCTCCCATATCCGCAACATACAATCAACACAAGCATTCAGAAAGGCCCTCAAAACCCACCTCTTCAAACTGCATTATTCAGACTGATTTGTATCCCGCTGCCATTCTCTCCTCTTTTGTCTCTGTCTGATCCGTAAGTGTATACACGGCTGTAAATATGTATACTGTTTTCCTTCCTGGGTCTAACCGGGCATATAAATAGCTGTGAATAGGTTTTTGCTATTCTATTTCTGTCTTTTTTGTCATTTGTGTACATAGTTGTCAATAGTTTTTACTTTTACTGTTCTGTCTTTTGGTGTAGCAAAAGCGATGTTTGATCGAGTGCATGTATTTTTATGTAATGACTATGTAAAGCGTGGTGAGTCTGGTCATAGGCTGGAGTACCCGCTATATAAAAATCCGTTATTATTATTATTATTATTATTATTATTATTATTATTATTATTATTACTCAGCACATTACTTAAAGGATGTAATGACTGTTAGGGAAGAGAGCCAGCCTAATGATGACTACACACATAAATCCTTCACCGCCGTAAGGATTATGTTCTAGCGACTAATGATACAGGGCGTGACCGACACGTCGGATGGGACGTTTGTCATATCAGATCGCGCACTGCCTAGCTGCGTCTAACCAAGAGTTACGATCCGCCTGCCTCACCAGCATATCAACTGCTGTTTCTGATAAGAGTACTGCGTCATCAGCATATAGTAACAAGAATAGATGGAACTGTTTTTCAACATCAAAAAAGCTAAAATCATGTGCCAGTGTGTGTGTGTGGGGGGGGGGGGGAGGAGTAACACCGACAAAATATGGTGCAAGGAGGTCCTTCAAATCATTTTAAAATAGTTTTTTTTTTAATATAAAAAAGAATCGGTGGTAAATTTTCTCTTTGCTTTAAACCGGCTTTACAAGTAAGAAAAGAATTTAAAAAAATTAATAAAGCAGACAGACCATTCTGCGTCTGGACACAAGATTTTGCTTTGTCATACGTCTCTTTTCACAGCTAGCACTTTTCCCGATAATCCTTCGTGAGGAAATGTATCCTACAACAGGTGTGATAAGAGGCCAGATTTACACAGCACTATAGCTTCTCGCCTTAATTAGACAACTGTAACCTTAGTAAAGTAACGTTGGTGTGCAGCAGACGACGAAAGTCTACTGTGGGCTACACATTTGTACGTTGACGCTGGCTCAGTTAAGGCAATGACATCATTCAGCTTACGTATAGTCCGTAGTACCACCACCCACGCTAGAGGGAGCCTCTTGTGGTTTTAGTTTTCCCGGGGTTCCGGTTGACCACAGGGATAGAGGGTCATTCCTCGTTCGACTTGCATAGAGGAAGGAGCTTAGCTCTAAGAGATCTTTCTACCTGCAGACTAAAAGCAGGAACTGGTGAAATTCTATTCAACCTACATGTAGTTAGCCACAGCCTGACATTGTCAAAAAGGTAAATGAACTATCTTTTGTTTCATCGCGATGTATTTGATATTATTGTTGAATTATGTTTGTGAAGTTTGCCATGTTTAGAATTGTGAATGTTAGTCAAACTTTGCGTGGCCACGTGGCGAACACGACCGGGTTTGACGCCATGAAGTGCCACCTACGGACCAACTATTGTTTAGCCTATATGTATTATTGCAGACCAATCGCTGTACTGGAGAATGTGTATAGTATTAATTACTTCTCTATGTGTGTAGCTTAGCCATGATATATATATATATTTATATATGTATAGGAATTAGAGTGGAGATTCCAGTGGACCACGGACTTAGCAGAATGTTCGTCGCTTATATATATATATATATATATAAGTGGAGCTATCACTGAGGGCTACTTCTGCGTTCAGTGAGACGCTCTGCACACACCTAGTATACACGGTGTTGCAGAAATTCGTTTCATATTTTGCAGACGAGCAGGCATCGTGGCCCGAGCAGAAGCAAGACAATTAAAAGTCTTCGCTGACATTCGGCCTGCATTGGAGCCTCACGCACTGAGCTAAGAGTGCCCACCAGTCTGTCAACCAGGAGATATATATTCTCAAGAAGTATTAATTCTTGTTTAGATCAATCGATCACAGTCTTGACTGATGTGGTGGAAGCCAGTGTTATTCTGCGAGGTGATGAATCTGCTGTATTGTTTGATGGTATCCTGGTCCTGATTTGGCTCGGAAGAGTCCGCTGGCCCTGAAGCAATAACCATGTAATGTAATGATGGTATCCATTGAAGAACATTATATTTCAGGCTCTGAAGTCCGTAGGCCTCGCCTCAATTACATACTATACATAGAAGGTCCAACACTCGCCAACGTCCGGTTTACGACTGATCCCCCAAAAAACGCCTTTCCTACCTTTTGTGTCCACTTCAAACTCAAACGGAGGGGCCAGACGAATCACAAACACCCATAGCAATACATTCGTATCATTCCAACGATGTTGGCTCCAAATTAACTGCGCATTTGTTCGAAAACGCAGTCACATAAGCTGGTTCGAATTTGGACACCACGCCGCGAGTCGATCCCAATTTATGTAGCAACTGCTTTACGACATTTAATTGGTCGCCTAAGAATACGCGCTATTAGGCCTAATGAATGGCGGACTACTTTCTCTCTCTCTCTCTCTCTCTCTCTCTCTCTCACACACACACACACACACACACACTCTTAAATAAACCAAGCTACTGGAGTAGTTATTCACAGTTTATATGGTCCAGACGGGAGCATCAATCAAAACAGCTTTTGCTAACCTAAAGTTCACATGAAAACGTTATCAATAGAACCCAGAGTTTGTAAATGAGTTTGCCAAAAAACTAACAAACAAAACAACAACAAAAAACCGGACAGGACGAATACGATTGCATTTAAAAAAACATGTTTCAAAGATACAGTTTCATTATATAATTATGCAGGTGACATTTTTCTCTGACAAACTATTTACCACGACATTGCAGGAACCTCGTATTGAAATGGATGACGGTGACGGGACTATCAACTTGAGGTCGTTGAGGGCTTACCTCCCTTGGCTCAAGGTCAATACCACCAAGGTCATCAAGACCTTGCCCAAGGTCAACCACATCGACATCCTCAAGCAGGAGAAGGTGTTAAGCTATAAGCTGCGTGCTGCAATTGGCCACTAGCTGTGGGGGGGGGGGGTTATTTTGCATCGGTCACGCTCAAAGTCCTTTGTGTATGGAATGTTCACAGTCAGTGGCGACTGGATCAATTTCCCCTCACGTTCAACATTGTGAAACAAATTCTTCAGATGGTTATGAAGCGAATTCGTAAGATTTTAGAGTTAATATTTAATTTAGCTCAGCTCAGTAGTCTTGGTTTCCTGTCCTAAGTTACACTCAAACATGAATTTAAAAAAAATATTTGCAAGTCTGAAAAGTGAAATAATGCTTGAATGCATCTATGTAAATAAAGAATGAATGAAATTTCAGATCACATTCATTCACTAAACCAACAAGTTGTTTAAAGTTTCAAAGTGAGGTTAACTATTTACTCTGTTAACATATTCATACAAAATTAATGAGGTCAACTTTGTTTCATGTGCCTATGCATAGACTAACTAGATCACCGGGATTCATGGAATAGCTACATTAAATTGTGACAAGCTTCCTACATGTCGAACACTTTTATACGACATTCTTCAGAACCCAGGGTTTTGATACATGCAACGGTCCTAAACAAAAACAGTTCTCCCGTTTAATAAAACTTTGCAAGCTATGGTTTATGTCTCATGCATAGTTTCAGACTTCCTGTTGTCTTAGTGTATGCAACACGGTACAGGAGCTTTTGTGATAGAAGTCAAAAACTCACGTGATGAGTTTTATTAACTTCCCAGTAAAAATGATCTCCCTGATTTTTCGGAAAAGAATTTATAAAACCGAAGACTCGTGTGATGCATATTATTTACTTCTGAGTAAGGCTTATTTTCCTTATTCTCATTACAACCCCTTGGGGTCATGAGCAATCTTGCCACTGTAGATTGTTCTAACCTATACAGGGAAAAGTGAAAGCCCCAGTTGAAAACCTGTCTTTCCTTTATAGGCATGACAGAGTGCCGGGGGTTTCAGTATAAATAGTACCCCCACTTTCTGGAAATTTAGTGCTTTAAATTCCCACTGTCGCTGTCTTTCTCATTTGCTCTTTCTCATTCCTGCTCTGTTCTATCAATCTTCTTCTTCGCTAGATCAGTGACCTACCTTTTTTCTTGAAAACTCTTCCTGGACAGGACTCCTTGTTTGTGTATGGGGTCTGTTGGATCAGCTTGGGAATGTTGAATGCTTTCTGCCGGGTGGTCACTAGGGCTTCCTATGATGTTATTATTTAGCAATATAGGCATTTTATATGTATGTGTTTTGTTGATAATTTATAAAGATGTTTGTATTCTATTTTGTTTTTGTAACCGGGGGTTTGATTAGTTGGGGTAAAGCCTCAGCCGTCCCCTGCGTGGGATGTCTTTATTGTAAAGTGACTGGCCGGTGGAGGGCATTCAATTTTCCCACCAGGGTTGTTTCAGCAGATCTTTTATGCGGATCGGGGGTTGTCCGGTCCTGATTTGGCACGGAAGAGTCCGCTGGACCTAAAGCAACAATCAATCAATCAATATTCTCATTACAGAGCTAGACGCAACAAAATAACACCGACAGTGTGTGAACTTAAACAATGATGGTACATAAGCTATACGATTTCAAAATACGAAATACAAATAGCCTATTGTCTGAAAACTAGATTACGGGACATGTCCACATTTCAAGACATTTAAGGTCGTCAGGTCTACAGTGTCAAATGTACTAGATGGCCTGTAGACCAGTCATTTAGAGAGCCTGTCTCCAATGCGGAAGGCTGGGGGGTCAATCCCGACAGTGATGAAAGAGTCAACTTAAATATGTCAGATCACCGAGAAGAAGAAAATTAATAGTGTTGGTTTTTTGTTTCGTAAATGACGAGGTTAGGAACGTTAAGTTCTCCAATAACATGTTTTTGCTGTTGTTATCATCATGAGAGTTTTTCATCTGATTGTTTTTGTTCATCATGATGTTCATCATGTTCATGATCATCATCATCATCATCATCATCATCATCATCATCATCATCATCATCATCATCGTGATCATCATAATCATCATCATCATCTTCTTCTTCTTCTTATTCTTCTTATTCTTCTTATTCTTATTCTTCTTCCTCGTAGGGGTGCCGGGGTTTTCTGTATAAATAGTATCCCCACTTGGTGGAAAATTTAGTGCTTTAAGTTACCACTGTTTCTGCCATTCTCATTTATTCTTTCTCGTTCCTAATCTGTCCTATCAATCTACTATCTTCTATCTTCTTCGTTAAACAAGTCCCCTATATTTTTTCTGGCTCTCCCAAAACCCCTTGTCTGTGTATGGGGTTTGTTGGTCAGCTTGGGGATATTGGACGCTTTCTGCCAAATTGTCACTAGGGCTTTCTATGGTATTATTTAGCAATTTGGGCATTATATATGTATGTGTTTTGTTAATATTTTATAATGATGTTTATATTCTATTTTGTTTTTGTATACCGGGATCGCAAAATTAGAGTACAGCCTCAGCGTCCCCTGCGTGGGATGCTTTATTGTAAAGTGACCGGTTGGTGGAGCGCCTTCAGTTTTACTATTAGAGCTGTTTCAGCAGATCTTTTATACGGATCGGGGGCGAGTTCTCTTTCAACCAAATTGTGGTCCTGATTCGGCTCTTTGCAGTCCGCTGTGCCCTATAAACAATGACTAACTAATATTTTCAACTTCTTAATTCATTCATTCATATTACCGTATAGGTATAGAATTTCTTCTTTCTTTTTTTTCTTTCTTTCTTACTTTTCTTTTCTTTTTTCCTTGTTTCTCTTGTCCATAGAAGACTATAGCTTTTAGATTAGAAAGGGCGAGTTGAGAAAAAGACGTTAGTGGTAGGTAGGGAGGGGGGGGGGATGGTGAAAGGAGTAGGGTGGGATTATAGAATTCGGGTTCAGGACCAGATGAGTTGTGTTTGGGTAAATAGATCTTAATCCTCTTTGCCTTACAATAACGACGCTAGCTGCCTCAAACTGAAGGAGCCTTCGGGGAGTGGTTTCTCAGAACGTGTCATTGACATGTCTTCATGAAACAATGTCTTACGACCGAGACCCAAATCCGGCTAACTGCATCCTGTCTTATTTGAAAGAATTAGGGATTAGGTTTTGGATTTTCAGACTTACATGAAAATAGTTTGATATATTAAGACATCAGAACAAGCCAAATGTCCGCTTGTGTAACGGTCGATCATTTGCACGCCGTATCCCAAGAACCACTGGACCGATTTTCTTCAAATTTTATATTAAAATTGCGTTGGTGAATTGCCCATGCGATGGTATATGCTCTGCCTCAAAGGTTAAGGTCGTCGGGGCAATTCTTTGCAAAAAAAAATTAAAAGAATATATATTGCGAAATGGCAAAACATACAACGCAGAAGAAAACATGATTTTGGCCGCAAAGAATGCATATGTTTATTTATTTATTTTATTATATTATTTTTTTGTGTGTATTATGTTTTATGTATATTTTATTTATTTATATATTTATTTTATGTATTTATTTGTTTATGTAATCGTTCCCATATAGCGATCTTCTACCTCAAGAACAGCTCAAGGCTCTAACTCAAGATACCCGAGGAAACCACTAGCAACCTTTGGGCGTACTGCCTAACGCCCAGACACCTGAGGGCAATCCAGCTTGTGTTTTATTTACACACCTATCCTATCCTATCCTGTCCCGTAACTCGGAGGTCGTTGGAGCACCACAGATGATCGTTTAACCAGCATACTCCATCTTTCTCTGTCCTCAGCAACCCTGATGGCTTCGCTTAGTGTCAAACCAGTCCATTCTCGAATGTTGTCCTCCAACCTCTTTTTCGGTCTCCCTCTTCTTCTACCTCCTTGCACTGTGCCTTGCAGAATGGTCTTTGCAAGGCCGATGATCTGGTGACGTGGCCATACCATCAGAGTTTCGTTTCTTCACCACTGTGAGCAGGTCATCGTGTTGTCCAATGGCTTGTGTGATGGTCTGTCGGACTTCGTCGTTGGCGAGCGTTGTGGCCAAGTGGGCTAAGGCGGGACTAACTTGCCTTGTCCACAGGCCCGAAACCAATGGCGCCTGACAGGTGTGGGTTCGATCCTGCATCGGGGCGTTATGTTTCTCCGAATATTATTTACTTTCGACTCGGGCAACGTCCCGGGGGTTTTCTCCGGGTACTCCGGTTTGCTCCCCCAGCAAAATTTCAAAAAATTTCAAAAATTTAAAGAATTTTTAAATTTCAAAAATCACAACTAATGTTAGGTAGGTTGGGTTTGGGCGCGCCACAGGCTGCGACTACGCCTTCCACAGGGGAGGCGGCCCAGAGTTTCCCGATAAAAAGGGACAATAAAGCATTAAAATCTAAAAAAAAAAAAAATCTGATGTGTTGGGTACTGGAAATGCCCAGAAGTCTTCTGTAGCACCTCATCTCCATGCTTTGTATTCTTCGTTGTAGATCTGCTGTGAGGGTCCATGTTTCACAAGCATATAGGAAGATGGAGATGACAAGGGAGCGCAGCAGTCTTACTTTGGAACGTAGACTGATGGTCCTGTCTTTCCAAATGGGCTTCAACCTTGTCAAGGCAGCAGTTGTTTGTGCGATCCTGGAGAGGACTTCCTGTCGGGACCCATTGTCTGATACAATGGCTCCTAAATATTTGAAGCTATGCACTGTGTTGAGGGATTGGCCTTGGACTTTGATGTCCGTGTTGATGCCTTTGGTGTTGTTGGTCATCATTTTGGTCTTATCTGCAATTATTTCCATTCCATAAGCTCTGGAAGTGGTGTCAAGCCTCTGGACCAGCTGTTCAAGTTCTTGTTCCTCTCCAGCCAATCCATCAATGTCATCCGCAAAACGAAGATTGGAGATTGCTCATCATGTCATATGCCCTTGCAGATCACGAAGTCACAGTCAGCACAGGGGGTAGAGCAATCTCCAATCTTCAATTTACACACCTGCTTTCAGACAACATTCCATTTCTGCCGTGCATTGGCAGAAGGCAGCAAGTCCACCTTTCATCAAAACTGACTTTTTTAGTTCAATATGAACACCAAACGCCGGCGCATCTGACACCCGTTGAGAAGTTCACATTAGGATGAAACAGTCGCAAATTGAAAATATCCCATTTGCTAGGGCCGACCGAGAGAATGACTTTGAAAAAGGTTTTCAAATAACTGTAATATTTATAATAAATTCTCTCAAAATGGCCAGCACTGTACAGCAACCATCAAGGAGCAAGCAATATAAAAGGCCAAGGGAGGCAAGTTGATTTAAATATCAATAAAAATAATTATCCTGCTCTTAAAGATGTCTTTGTAACTATCCATGCAGTACATATAGACTGCACTCATTGTAGTCTAAGCATTCAAGGCCAAACCTCCTCTGATGAGATCTTTGGTAAACATCGAAAGGCGTCAGGAGAACAAGGCTTTAGGAATGCAACTGTACTGCTTTTGAGCTCATTTAGCTCACGCAGAAGCACATGGAATTCAAAGCCACTATGTCGCACTTTTTGTCCACCTTTGAGAGCAGGATAATTATTTTTCTTTATAGATAGATAGATAGATAGACGCGTCACAGGTATAGGCGCTCGCTTGTCCAGATACAAGCGCCCGTGATCTGTGCCTACTATACACTTTTATGGTGGTGCTAATTTTTAGAACCAACTGTGATGCGAATCATAAAACAAATTAAATGTACCAATGTATGTATCAAAACCATAATTTAAAAAAGTATGTGTGTGGGTTTTTAAAAAAAATATATTATGATGTTTCTCCCGGTCGGGCAACACTCACCGTGCATTGTAAAACAAATCTGTGACGCTGAAATGTGAAATATTGGGACCATTTAATCGAAGTAAAAACGAAACTGTAGATCACAGTAGTAAACTCTTGCACAAGGTGAAATGGTGTTAAAGATCGAGAGGGAACTCGGTAAACATCAGTGATCTATTTCACCATTATTTTTGTAACAAGTAGCGCCAAGATATACGAGGTGTCCTTTAAATAAATCGGCGCAGATACTCAAAAGTAAAAAAAAATCCTACCTTCAATTCTTGGGAGAGATTTACGACTTTCGGTGGTTCGAGATTTTCGGCAAGCCCAGCGTATTTCCTTTCAGATGTATTTGCGAACAGTATTTGCTAAGATCTCGTCATATATACCTTTGGCTCTTGACGCTGGAGGGTTTATGAGACGCGGTCGTGCTCCCATTGCTAGCATGTGCACTTCAAAATACTCCAACGAAGGTGAACTACTTATCTATGGGACGTCCTGATTGAGAGTGCCCATAAAAATATTACTTTTAGCATTTAATACTTGCGTGTCCTGATTTTGAGTGGTCAAATAATTTATAAACGATAAAAACGTACCCGTAACCTTTTCGGTAGTTGGGGAGGGAAGCTTTTGGGACAATCTTTCTCTAGGCCAGCTTAATTTGCACCACTGCTCATTTTGGGAGCTGGTGAGGTAGATGTCAACACCATGACCACCACCTTCAACTCAGCTGTAACAGATGCCGACACTGAGATCCCTGGCAAGCACCGCCCAAAGAGGAAACCGTGAATCACGCCTGAACTTTTGAACCTATGTGACAAACGAAAAGAGATGAAAATGAAAAAGAACAGCTCACATGGAGCTGATGCCTACAGGAAAATTCAGTAACATTCAATAAGGCACGAGCACAGCAAAGGAGAAGTGGATAGAAGATCAATGTCAGGAAATAGAGGACAGTCTGAACAAGAACAACAGCAAGAAGGCCTACCAGATTGTGAAGCGGCTGGCAAATGTTAAACAGCCAAATGTCTCCACGATCCAAGGCAAGTCTGGCATGTGTCTTACAGAAGAACAAGAAGTCTTGGATAGATAGCCAGAGTACTGCTCTGCCCTTTACAACCACACACCAAACGGAGACCCATCAGCTCTAGCATGTCCCAGAAAACAGAAGAAGAAGAAATAATCCCAATTCTCCGAGAAGAAGTTGAGGCAGCAGTGCAATCGCTGAAGAAAGGGAAATTAGCGGGAGTGGACAACATACCAGCAGAAAAGCTTCAAGCAGGACGAGAAGCGATGATTGAGGCCATCACCATTATCTATAAAACGATCTGGCAGAGTGGGGAAGTGGTGAGTGGCCTACACCATGGAACCAGTCACTTTTCATCACTCTTCCTAAAAAGGGTAACCTTCATGAGTGTGAAAACTACCGTACCACCAGCCTCATCACCCATCCCAGCAAAGTCCTCCTCAAAATTATACTCAACAGGTTGAAACCCCAAGCTGAACAAATCATAGCTGAAGAACAAGCAGGATTCATTGCAGGGCGAAGTACCACTGAACAGATTTTCAATCTCAGAATAATCTGCGATAAATACCTACAGCACTAACATGTGTTTGTAGACTTCAACACAACAACAACAACAACAACGTTTGACCAAGTCTGGCATGCAGCTCTGTGGGCAACCATGATAATGTACATCAGTCCTAACATTATTGAAGTCATCAAAAACCTGTATCACAAGGCTACCATTGCAGACGTCCATAATAGCGTAATCGGGAACTGGTTCAGAGCAAGTCAAGGATGCCTACTCTCTGCAACGCTCTTCAACAGCTTCCTGGAGCGCATCATGTCAGAGGACGTTGCAGATCACGAAGGAACAGTCAGCATAAGGGGTACAGCAATCTCCGGCCTGCGTTTTGCTGATGACATTGATGGATTGGCTGGATAGGAACAAGAATTTGAACAATTGGTACAGAGGCTTGACACCGCCTCCAGATACTCCAGAGAAAATAAGGTCAGAGAATACCAAAGTGATGATCAACAACACCAAAGGCATCAATAAGGACATCAGAGTCCAAGGCCAATCCCACAACACAATGCATCGCTTCAAATATTTAGGAGCCATTGTATCAGACAATGGGTCCCGTCAGGAAGTCCCCTCCAGGATCGTACAAACAACTGCTGCCCTGACAAGGTTTAAGCCCATTTGGAAAGACAGGACCATCAGTCTACATTCCAAGGTAAGACTGCTGCGTTCCCCTTTCATCTCTATCTTCCTATACGCTTGGGAAATATGGACCCTCACAGCAGATCTACAACGAGGAATACAATGCATGAAGATGAGGTGCTACAACCATCAAAATGTAGCCTGCACGGCAACCAAACTATAGCCTCCAAGGCAACCAAAACAAACAGTCGTTTGAAGCCATTTTTAAAAATTTGTATTTATTTATTTTTTAATTCGCTACTTTCCACTCAGTGTTCCGGAAACAACTACAAACACACACACGTTTCTTCTGACAGCGTAGACCTGGACAAACGCGCATTATTTATTGTGTGTGTCAATGACCAAAATCCTATCTACATAAACTGACGATCAAAGAAATGATAGAATTCAGTTGAAATGAATTGATTCAGAAAGTCGTTAAATTGACACTGCCATCTGTGTTCTGCAAATATTATGTATTCTGGTTCTACGTTGTTGTCAACATTATGAAACCTGACAATCCACTATTCCGTAGTCGGGCAGTTTTCTTCTATCTCTGCGTTCCCTATTACAAACAACTGCTGCCCTGACAAGGTTGAAGCCCAATTGGAAAGACAGGGCCATCAACCTACATTCCAAGGTAAGGCTGCTGCGCTTCTTTGTCATCTCTCTCTTACTAATCGCTTGCGGAACATGGACCCTCACAGCAGATCTACAACGAAGAATACACAGCAAAGAGAGATAAGGTGCTACAGAAGACTTCTGGGCATATCCTACATATAAACGAACTTGTATACCCAGCACATCACCAACGACGAAGTCCGACAGACCATCACACAAGCCATTGGACAACACGATGACATGCTTACAGTGGTGAATAAACGGAAACTCCGATAGAATAGCCACGTCACCAGAGCATCAGGCCTTGCAAAGACCATCATGCAAGGCACTGTGCAAGGAGGCAGAAGAAGAGGGAGACATAAAAGATTTGGGAGGACAGCATTTGAGAATGGTCTGGCTTGACACTGAGCGAAGCCATGGGAGTTGCTGAGGGCAGAGAAAGACGGAGTATGCTGGTTAAACGATCATATGTGGTGCCCCCAACGACCTTCGATTTACGGGGATAGGATAGGAAAGGATAGGATAGGAAGGATAGGATAGGATTCTATTTATTCTACATTCTGTTTTATCATTAGTTGTTGTTATTGATTGTGTTTTTTTTAAATATACGTAAGCACTGCAACATTGTTGTCTATATTCTTGTTTCTAAAATGTATTCACCTCAGCTGTTTACGACCGAGAAATGTATCTTTTTGTGGAAAAAAACCACACACCAAACAACACTATTATTTTTTTTACAATTATAATCGTTCTTAAATAGCGCTGTTCCAGTTCAAGAGTTGCTCAAGGCTTTGGTCGATACAGGATCTAACTCAAGCAGCCCGAGACCCCCACTTGCTGCTTTTGAGCGCATCGGCTAACGTCTCAGACAACCGCGCACAATTCTGAGCGCCCGGGAATGAGGAAGTAGGGACCTAGTGCAAGGTGGATGTATCTGTGTTGCTGGCATTCACCCGTCATGTCAAGATCTGTAAAGTCCGTGTAATGAAATGCGTGCGTGCAGTGATTAGACTTTGGTTTATAATCTTATCCGAAGGGGTATAATGTTATACAAAAACATCGCTGAATTGATTGATTGATTTATTGTTGCTTTAGGTCCAGCGGACTCTTCCGAGCCAAATCAGGACCGGACATCGCTGAATAAGGAAATGGGTTGTTCCTTGTTACGTGCAAGTTGCAACATCGGTTGTTTCACTGGCCACCTTACAACATGAAATAAAACAACGCTGAATCTATTGAAATCCTCTTTCAGGAGGTTTCTTTTAAAAGAAGCTAGAACAAGAAGAAGAAGCGGAACCTAACAGAGTGTACGCTGCGCTTATTAGCTCTATTAAACAGCAGTTATCAACCAGCGGACTACTACTACTACTACTTGGTGTTGTGTTGTACTGTTCTTTGGGATTGGCCATGGGTAAGTCTGCTGTGCTGAGTGCACGGTAACGCTCCATCAAATAATCTAATAGTTAAAGGGACCCAGTTTGACTACTCCTTCCCTCCCTTCCCCTCGACAGATTCTTTTAACATTCACAGCGAGTGTTGCACCACTTGAAAAAAATAGTACAACAAACAAACAAGAAATTTCTTCAAAATTCCTTACAACACAAATCAATCCCTGCCCTTCAGTTGGTTTTTTTCAATTAAGTTGGTTTTTTTTAATCTGTTAATAGCAACCGCATGCCATCTGCCTTGAGATAAAAGTAGAATCTACAGTCCTTTAAAGCTTGCAAGAGACAGAGAAAACCATAGAAAAGTTTCTCGCTAAAGGTTTTAGTTTTAGATTGTCACAATAGACAATTCCATTCAATTCAATACAACTTTATTTATCCACATAGGGCAATTACAATATTTAGAAGCAGCTCTTTTTTGGGGGGGGAAGTTTTAAAACAGATAAATGTAAAACAAGGTATCACATTGTCACACGATTTCACAAGCACATGTCCTACCATACAAACATAAACCAAACACACAACACACACACACACACACACACACACACTCACACGCAAACACACACACAACCGCGTAAAACGCCGTTGTTATCCTATCCTATAACTCGGAAGTCGTAGGGGCACCACAGATGATCGTTTAATCAGCGTACTCCATCCTCATGTCCTCCCACCTCTTTTTCGGTCTCCCTCTTCTTCTACCTCCTTGCACTGTGCCTTGCAGGATGGCCTTTGCAAGACCTGATGATCTGGTGACGTGGCCATACCATCGGAGTTTCCGTTTTTTCACCACTGTGAGCAGGTCATCGTGTTGTCCAATGGCTTGTGTGTTGTTATCACTTTCATAACATGCCACACAGGTGTTTGAAATTTGTCCATTTTATTAAGATGATCCTAACCCTAACCCTAACCCTAAATCTACACCCTAACCCTTAATCTAACCGTAACCCTAACACAGCCCTAACCCTAACGGAACACAGGTTTGACATCAAAATAACGGGGCCGTCAAAAGAACGTAGGTAAAGTATTAAGGCACAGTGCAAGGAGGTAGAGGAAGAGGGAGACCGAAAAAGAGGTGGGAGGATAACATTCGAGAATGGACTGGTTTGACACTGAGCGAAACCATCAGGGTTGCTGAGGACAGGGAAAGATGGAGTACCCTGGTTAAACAATCATCTGTGGTGCCCCTACGACCTCCGAGTTACGGGATAGGATAGGATAGGATAGAGTATTAAGGGTGGTTAACAATAACGGCGTTTCTACATCGCCACACACACACTCACTCACACATACACACACACACACACACGCACACACAGAGAAAGGTAGACACGTAGACACATCTATATATATATAAATTGCTTAGCCGGAAGTCCTTCTTCGCCTCTACTATAAAGTTTGTCCCCTATGGACGCTGATCTGGGCAGGTGCTGGAGGCCGCGAATCGGCCTGCTGTGTGCTCAAAACCCACGAAATCGTTATAGCCGACATTTCCTTGCCGAACATGTAACCGTTTCTGAGATAAATAAATAAACAAAATGTCCACAAACTGCAATAGCCTCATTCCGCGCGCTTCCATTAAAAATCAAATTGAGGTTTCAGCATGTTTTCCCATATAGACCAAAAAATTCATTGTTTTTGTAAGAAGCATTGATAGCTTAGTTGGTAACACTTTCATCTCCCGATTAGGACGACCCAAGTTCGAATCCGACGCGGGCCATATATTTTTTTATGTTTTTTTCCCCACTACAATATGGATATTTATCTTTTTATCTTTTTAATTTAGGCTTTTTACCTTTATTATTATTATTATTATTATTATTATTATTATTATTATTATTATTATTATTATTATTATTATTATTATTACTATTATTATTATTATTATTATTATTATTATTATTATTATTATTTATAATATTATATCTTATATCAAATTTTCTTTTAAAACCTTGGTGTTTATGATTTCTATTTGTACTATTCTATATTCAATATTATTATTATTATTATTATTATTATTATTATTATTATTATCATTATCATTATTTTTATTATTATTATTATTACCAAGGATCGGGATGGGGTGGTACGGTAAAACCTTAATGTTTATGATTTCTATTTGTATTATTCTATATTCAATATTATCATTATTATTATTATTATTATAATTATTATTATTATTATTATTATTATTATTATTATTACCAAGGATCGGGATGGGGTGGTACGTTATTATTATTATTATTATTATTATTATTATTATTATTATTATTATTATTATTAATAAACTAATAATACTTATTATTATTATTATAATTGTAATATCTTATATCAAATTTTATTTTAAAACCTTGGTGTTTTTTATGATTTCTATTTGTATTATTCAATATTATTATTATTATTATTATTATTATTATTATTATTATTATTATTATTATTATTATTATTATTACTATTATTATTATTATTATTATTATTATTATTATTATCAAGGATCGGAATGGGGTGGTGCGTGTAGGTAAAAGGGGGCTACGGGTAGGTTTAAAGGGGCATGGGTAGGCATAACGGGGATACGGGTATATATAAGGGGGTATGGTGATGGTCGATTCCTTTCATCCATACCTGCGAAACGATCAACGGGGAAGTATCAAGGAGGGTACAGGTACGTTTCAAGGGGGGTACGAAAGGTATCAAGGGGTTATGGGGAGGTATCAAGTGGGTTCGGGGAGGTATCAAGGGGGTATGATGAGGCATCATGGGGGGGGAAGGGGAGATATCAGAGGGGGGGGGTATGGTGAGGTATCAAGGGGGATATGGGGAGGTATCATCGTCCAAATGAAACTTGCAGACAACAGTTGTCTCTCTGTCTACATTTTAAACAGCAACCTGTGTACCCTGGCTTGCCAGGGTACAAAAACCACTAGTACATACATACATACAACATTAATCCGCTAGGATGCAGGCACGCTGGCAATGACATAGTTCTAATGGTCGTTGGCTGCATTGCGCTGAAACCCTATACTCGCACGTAATTCTTAGCACATTGTACGTCTATTTACAGCAAACGGGGATGGCATAGTAGCACAGTTGATAGGATGCTGGGTTTCTCTGCCTGAGGTCGCGAGTTCGAATCCCAAATGAGGCGAACTTACGTGACTTAGGTTCGGAGACTTTTTAGAACACAGGGAGAGTTTTCTCCGGGTACTCCGGTTTCTTCCCTCCATTTTAAAAATGGTATTGAATGCAGTCAACCCAACATGTCCCAAATAAAAATTGATCTCTATGCCTCCGCTTTGGGCGCTCAATAGCATCCAATATTATTATTTATTTATTTATTTATTATTATTATTATTATTATTATTATTATTATTATTATTATTATTATTATTATTATTATTATTATTATTATTATTATTATTATTATTATTGTAGTAAACGCGTACGCACACACACACACACACTCATTACTTTAGAAAGGTGGGGGAGAATGAGGGTAAGGGTCAAGGAAATGTTTGCGTATGTGTGTAATTGTGTGTGTGTAGTCGTGTGTGTGTAATTGTGTGTGT